>JAJGOT010000049.1:2077500-2197500 GCA_022457155.1 Cladopsammia gracilis | reverse complement strand
ATCAAATAAAGGATGTGTTCCATATTAATATATTTACAGAAGAATGACTGTGACTACAGAGGAATTCTAGATTGACTCCTTGACCCCAGCAACTTTGCATAAAAAATAATGGCCCCCTTAATGGCATGCACCAAATTGTTTGACCCTCCCTTTTGTGCTTACATGAAAAACAATGGCCCTCCTCATGTTTGCACCAGCCCTCCCCCCCTCTAATTGATGACCGGTCCCTAACCAAGTCGGGTACACAACGCATGGCAGCTGCATAGATTAGTTTCGATATGCCTAATGCTTTGACTAACATTGTACGCCCGAAGAGACTCAAATCTCTCATATTCAACTTGGCGTCCATTTTGTAAATTTTGACAAAAAAAATTAAGATTATTGTTTTTATCATGGTTGTAGGACAAGTTGGTACCTAACGTTTTTATGGGAGAAGTGGAAGCCAAGAGGTTTAGTTCTATTTCCCTTAGCTGATCAATCCACAGTACTTTAGTTTTCTTTTTATTTAGTTTAACCAGATATTTTACCAAATTCGTCAAAAATGTTCATGTTTTCTTTTGTAACCTCAATGTCGTGACATATAAGAGTTGTGTCATCGGCAAATTGATTTATTTTGGCTTCAACATTTTGTGGCAATTTTATGCCCCTGCACTCTGAAGATAGGCCTTTATCACGAGGCGGTCACGTTGACTCCCCGGAGAATAAAATGCTTTAATTTGTTTTTGCCCACCCAGTCTCGCAGTCAAAAAGTTGAAAACGATGTTGGGCGGGAAAAGATCGTTTGTTTTTATACAAAATGGCGGGCGTGATAAAGGCCTATTGTCTTGTTTTTTTTTTCAGCTAAAATTTCAGCGCCTATAGAACAAAGAGGAGAGGGCTTTTAAAAAGGGCAGCCCTGGCAGACACCTCTAGTTACCTTAAAAATTTTAGTCATGCGTCCTCCATTCATTACCCCACTTTCTATATCAGTATACAATATTGAGATCCAATTTCGAATTATCGGACCAATGTTAAATGGCTTAAGGACGTCCCTTATATAGTTCCATTCTATGGAATCGAAAGCTTTTTCAAAATCGAAAAAGAACAATAGGGGGATGCTTCGAGATTAGTTGTGTAAACGTTAGCTCCTGAAATTCACACCAAGAGAAGGTTTTGGATACCGACCCGGAAGAAATCAGTCAATACTTTAAAATAAAAGGCAGGAAAACCAGTTCAGAATCATCCGAAAGCGTTTCCAACTCTCCGGAAGACAAAAGAACAAAATTAAGTGCAACTCGTAGTCCCGAAGGCGCGGACAACATCATGGCCGTAGACATAATCCTCAAACTTCAAGAAGTCCTTGAGAAACTTACTGGTTTAGACAAGAAAGTTGACAGCATAAACAAGCATGTGGGCAGCATTGACAAGAAAGTGAACCAGTTACAAGAGAAGGTAACAACGCTGGAAATCGATCACTCCCACAGCAAAAAAAAAAAAAAAAAAAAAAAATACGATGAAGCTTATGCCTCCGAATACGATTTGAACTCGGAATTTATCTACAGTAATGCGTTTAAATGCGCAATTGACACCAAGACGCGTGAATTTCAGTATAAGATTTTGAACAGAATATTGCCTTTAAATGATTTTCTTTTTAAAATTGGAAAGATTGACTCTCCTCTCTGTACCTTCTGCCAATCTTCGGAGGAAACCATGTGTCACTTATTTTTCAGTTGTCCGTTGGTATCACGTTTTTCTTCGTAATCCTTTTCAAGCCGGTTGACTTCTTCTAATCTTAAGGCTCTCATTTTCTTTTAACAGCGATTCAACTTGGCTTTGAGTAAATTCAAGACTTTCTTTTAGGTATTTATGATTCTTCTTTAAAGTTTCTACATCATGTACCAGCTTTGCGTGTTAGCCCTTATCTCTGTCAATACCTTCCATACATCTGCCAGAGACGGGTTCACAATTACATCTTCCTCTAGATTTTCATGTTCTTCGGCCGCCGTGTTTACTGGGTCTGCTAAAGCTTCGTTACTGTTTTTCTTCGTTTGACGTGACATTGGGGCGCCGTCAGAGCTTGACGCACTCCTTTTATTCCTCTTTCTAGGAGTCACCATGCTGCTTTTTTTGTATCTATCACTTTAACTTTATTTTAAGCCCCCCGAGTTAGCGAGCTCATAGAAACATGTCTTCTTTTTTCGGCCACTCGTCCCAGTCTCAACTGAAGTATAATTCAGGCTGTCATGCTCCATTCAATTTTATTCAACTATGTTTCGGTTCACATCTTACCCTGCGAGCAGTGGATTCTCCTACGTCGAGCTACGTCGGACGAGAAAGAAACCACTGCGAGCACCGTTAGTTCCTTTGATCGAGCAGCCGTCCAGCGCCATGAACGAATAAATTAACTTTGAAACGCAGGTCGTCCGAGTCGTTTCAAAAAGTGCACGGACGACCGGGACGATGATATAAGAACACTTCTAAGACGACCCGGGACGATCGCAAACGATCCCGGGACGACTGGGACGATCGCGGTCACTTGGATAGAACTGTGTTCTATCCGGACGACTGGGACGACCGTGAAAAATCGTAGGCGATCATATGAGAACTACTCTCATGCAACCGGGACAACTGAGGCAATCGAAGCGACCCAAATCTACCCCAGAATGCACCATTATTTCCCAGTATTCATAGCTCTACCAGTTCCAAAATGGCGACAACTTCGGAGTTTAACTCTGCTTTAACAGCCGCCATTTTTTTTACGATTCTCGCGCCCAAAAATGTTCTCGTACCTAGCTTACGACCGCGCTACTGACGTTCGGGACGACCGGAACGATCATATGAGGACCCAAATCGCTTGAGTCGTCCCGATCATCTGAGTCGTTTGCAAAAAACTTTTGAAACGACTCGGACGACCGGGACGACAGAGACGATTATATGAGAATCAGCCCAGGAGCCATAATCAGGGACGGAGACCGTAAGCGTGGGGACCACGCAAACCCATGTTAAGGACGTGTTGGGCTATATTTAACATTTTTAGCAGAAATTGCGCCACCCTTGACGCAATGAGAGCGCGCGCACATACTACCTTATATGGAAAATAAAAGTCTTTCGGGCTTGTTGATTGCAAATGAAGTTTTTACGTGGACGCTAGAAGTTTACTGAAACAAAGTGACGAAAACGACAAAAATAATTTTTATCCACCCTACACTCAACAGAATAGACACTGGTGTCAGATTAATTATAATTAACTTTTTTAACAGAACGTGCAGATTATCGAAAAAGTCATTTGATGGTCTTTTTATACTTGTTTACTTGGCTAAGAGACATCCGTCAGAAGACGTTCCCGACAGAAAAACTTAACGACATTTGGCAAAGCTTCAATTATTTCTCCCAAATGAAAACACTGTTAACTGACCCAGTTTACGATTTTTCCTAATTCAAGCCAAAAATGCTCTAAAATGGCCGTTTTTATGGTGGAGACGTTAAAGTCGTCTAGACGTATTTAACGTCTCAGACGTTAAACGCGTCTGGAATAAAAAGCGGGACGCATTAAAGTGGACGGCCAAACAGAAAAAACACAAGATAGAAAAGGAAAAAGATATTCTCGGAAGTGACTGGACACGACTAAACTCATCGCCAAATAAATTTTAAGAACGCGAATATACAAATAGGGCTAAATTCGTCCTTGTTAAGGCTGTCCCGTTTTTATACTAGACGTATTTAACGTCTGAGACGTTAAAGTAGTCTGTTAAGTGCGTCTGAACGACGCACTTAAAATAAGACGTTAAAGTCGTCAGACGTTAAATCCGTCTGGCTTATTTTCCGTTTTTATACTGAGACGTTAAAGTCGTCTCGAGACGACTTTAACGTCTCAGACGATATTAACGTCTCTAGCATAAAAACGGCCAATACTTCGAATGGAAGTGGCTTACCAGTCCCTGAACAGGCTGGTTTGAAGTCACTCTTTCTGCAGTTTTCTATCATAAGCGGCCTGTACAGCCCCCGAAATGATCCCGACCCCGAAATGATCCTCGACCCCGAAATGATCCCCAAATCGACCCCGAAATGATCCCCATTTTTTTCACACTGACCCCGAAATGATCCCCAAGTAATTTTTGGAATGGAATGGCCTTCCATCCAGAGAAAGCTGGAATGAATAAAATAAAGGCAGTTAAGGTTACAGTGTACTTTCAGATCAAAAATTTATTGACATTTTTTTTTTTGGCGTTAAAATAAAGTTTACAGAATGAACTTTCATCCAAAAAAAAGTATCGAAAAATAGTGAAAATTGACGGAGAAATGACGGTATAACTTTTGTTGGCGGAGTTTGTTTATTAAGCGATATGTTTTTTTAAGCGCCGTTTTCTCAAAGTTAATTTTTCGCTTGTTGGGGACACTTTAAAGAACTACAACTCAAAGGGAATTTGTTCGATTTTCCTTAAATTTGGACAGAAGCTAGGCTAACATATAATCAACAAAAACTTGCCGGCGAATTTCTTAATTCCGAAAACTTTTTCGTCAAGAGGCATTTCCGTGCGATCATTCCAATTTTTTTCTCCCCTTTTCGAAAATATTCTGTAACTTTTCACTGCAATTGAATATGGAAAATCGCCGACACGTTTTTTAGCGCTTCGTGTCCGGAAACCCGAGAACAAATCAAATTAGCAAAATATAATAATCGTTTTGAGTTATAGCGTTTTAAAGCTGATTCGGACGTTCAAATTTAGACGTCGTAAAAAATTCGACAATTCATTTTATTACCAAATGGTTTTCATATTTTAGATAGCCAGCTCTATAAGCTTTAATTTGATATCTGGGTTTAGGTATATTAAGTGTAATCTTAAGACGCTAGAGCTGTTATACTGGAGACACCCCCGAAGGTACACTGTAACCTTAAGGAAATTTTGATTCTCATTATATGCAGTATTCACTTATTTATTCATTTTGGACAATTCTTAAACTAAATAATTATAACGCATTTTTTAACGATTTTTCAAGAAACTATATCATTTCTTATTTTTTCGAGTGTAGCGTTTTCAACTGTAACTAATAACAAAAAATACACAAACTTATCCGCTTCTTTTGCAGACCGGCATGATTTAAAAGAGGAAACAAACATGATCGAACGTGAACATCAACAACCATATTATTTCAGTAACGAGAAGTACAACACAATCATACGATCAAAAACTTAAATGGTAACAATACAGCTAGTCTATCAAAACAATACGAAAGAATCGTTATTAAGTTTAATACTGAATGCGTGTTTGTAGCGGTCAAAGTTTAAGGTGAAGCTTCCTGTATGTCACCAATTGGGATGCTCCTTGTAACGTTTGGGCTCCTGTATGGCACCACTAATTATCTATTGCGTCTGTCTACAGTTGCACGTTTAGAACATGAATAAGATAAAAACTCAAGTCAGTTGAACATTACTTCGACTTCATATAACATCTGTTTGATATTCCGTCTCATGTCACAGTAAAGATGTACTTTCGAGTTTAATTTCGCTAAGTTACCTTGCGCATAAGGGTAATAGCAAATCGAAAAAAGCATTCCAATTCTGGTATCTTTTATGGCTTTCTTTTTATCTTTTGAACATTCCCTTGTTAATTTTACATAGAAGCTACACCCTAGAGCTACTGTTCACTTTCAGTATGTGTACCACTGTTCATCTTTAGTACACTCGTCACACATGTAACAGTCCTCGTCATAGTACTGCATAAGGCCGCTTTCATTGGCGTAAACACCTGCAGATAGGCACTGGAATTTCGTACAGCATTTGGGGCAAATTTCGTCTGTCACTTTGCGTTCCCTGTACTTCTTTTTCAAGTATTCGACAACATCCTCCCCTTCATTAGATGATGGCACGTCCACACAGTCTAAGCTGTGATAGCGAGCCTCCGCTTCGTGCCCAAGTAGAGCCATGCATTTGAGATCTTGGCCGTGTTTATTGGAGACATCAGCTTGTTACCATTTAAGTTTTTGATCGTATAATTGTGTTGTATTTCTCATTACTGAAATAATATGGTTGTTGATGTTTACGTTCGATCATGTTTGTTTCCTCTTTTAAATCATGCCGGTCTGCTATAAGAAGCGGAAACGTTTGTATTTGTTATTAGTTACAGTTGAAAACGCTACACTCGAAAAAATAAGAAATTATATAGTTTCTTGAAAAATCGTTAAAAAATGCGTTATAATTATTTATTTTAAGAATTGTCCAAAATGAATAAATAAGTGAATACTGCATATAATGAGAATCAAAATTTCCTTAACTGCCTTTATTTTATTCATTCCAGCTTTCTCTGGTTGGAAGGCCATTCCATTCCAAAAATTACTTGGGGATCATTTCGGGGTCAGTGTGAAAAAAATGGGGATCATTTCGGGGTCGATTTGGGGATCATTTCGGGGTCGGGGATCATTTCGGGGTCGGGATCATTTCGGGGGCTGTACAGGCCGCTTCCACCAACCGGCGCAAGTTCGCTAAAATCCACTGAAACACACATAAACGTATTTGATACTATTACAACTTGTTAGCGTTTATTAATTTGAGAAGTAGAAGACACAGCTTATGAATAATACATTCTGATATATCCCTGACAGTAGGTTTATACTATTGAAGTGAATGTAGTAAAGCTTATAGAAAGCTTGCAAACATTCTTCACTTTTTTAGGAAAATTGAAGATGATTCTCAGGATTTTTACTATTGAATTGGCCGCTGAAAAAATAGACTAATGTTCAGTGGCGTTAATTTTGATAAGATTTTATATGTTAAGTGAAATGATCACGAATTGAAAGTAAAGCTTACGCGAATGTGTATTTCAAGTTTTCACCATGAAATAGAAGTTAAGCTTAAGTGTAACTGCTGATTTTCCCAAGACGTAAGCTTAGCTTAACTCAATTTCCTAGCTGCAAGTCGATCTTTATCGTAATCCAACCAAATTGTGCTATAAACTTTACAATTATCACCAATTAAGCTACAAATCAAAACTGATATGGCTAACAAACGGAATAACGAAAACAAATGAATCTGAACACATTCAAAATGCGGTGCATCATTGGCCAAAACTACGCTTTCTCGTTTTACAGGTGAACAAGTGAATAAAAATATTTTGAACCAATAAAATAATAATGACAACATTGAAGTAATATCTTTATCTTACTTTAAGGTGACATGCCAGTCCTAATCAGCTGTATGCCGGTTTAAAGCAATCCAAATCAGTGTTAAAACTCGATGAAAATCCAAACCTTGAATTCATCCCGGTTTCGCAAGAAACGTCAAGAATTAAGCTTATTGAAGAAATGTTTTAACAGCTTTTAAAAAAGCTTAATTTTAGCGGCAGTTTACATACAATTCCATTTCCACTGTAGCGGTTTTGTAACACACCGGAAGTGAAATTTCACGTGTTTAGACGGCTAAAACGCGGTGAAGGAAAATCGATATCGAAATTTTTTTTCCATTTTCTTATCAGGACATCATGTAGATTCGATCAAGCAAATAAAAAAATCACTGTCATATACACTTTAAAATATTTCGTAAAACTTTCTTCCGCATGCGCATGAATATAGGCTGCTTGGAGCCTCTTTGTGTCACGATTTTGCATGCAAATTTATGAATGCATATTTGAAATTGTGCACTTCCGGTTCATAGATTTGCCATTACTCTTCCTGTTTAGTGACTTCCGGCTACTCTCACTTCCGATAAAAGAGCGTTACTTGAGTGTCACGACAGCGTCTCCCACAACCCTACTTACATTAGTAATATTCACGTTTGGTATATATAAGACTTAGAAGAATCACTGGCTTCATTGTGGTACAGCCTTCATTTCTAAAACAATCAATAGTAAACAACGTGATTTGCAGGAACGATGACTGAATGAAAGGAGTACTCTGCCATTTACTCTTATCATGTTTAAAATATATCATAAAACTTTCTTACGCATGCGCATGAGTATAGGCTGCTTGGAGCCTCTTGTTATTTTAAACAAGAACTCTACGAGTTGTGAAACCGGGCTTTAAGCGTAAATAAGAAATTAAGAATTCGAAGCATAGCCAGTACCCGGGGGGGGGGGAGGGTACTCCCTATAATGGGCTATACGGGGATGCTCCGCCCGAAAGGGGTACCTTTTTTAGGCTGGCGGTATATGAAAGGGTAGGGATTTCACGAGTTGAAGTATATGAAAGGGTAGGGATTTCACGAAGAATAGGAAAGGGTAGGGAAAACACCGGTTGAAGTATAAAAAAGGTGGGGAAAACTGCTATTTAAGTATTATAAAAAGCGCCTTTCAAAATATATCAAACAGACGCACGTAAAGGCTATATGAAAGGGGTGCCATTTTCAATGAAAGGTATATGAAAGGGGTACAATTTTCAATGAAAGGTATATGAAAGGGGTACCTTTTCTGTCAAAAACGGTATATGAAAGGGTAAGGGTTTGGACCTCGGGGCGGAGCATCCCCGTACAAAACTTTGTTGGGTACCCCCCCGGGAGTCAGTAGTGTAACTGCTCCACATCGGAGATTCACTGTGAAACTGAAAATCAATTTACAACATAAGAAAAAGGAAAATGACGAAACGAAACATGCCTATCAAGTAAAACGAACTTACATTATTGCCTGATTTAGCGAGAGTTTCGATCGATAACGATTTTCGTTTCTTTCTATTCGAGGAACAGATCAATGGACCTTGTATGAACGAGTAATTGCGAAAGACCGATTAAAGGTTTCAAATGACGTAGTAACGTGCGTGACGGATCACCTTGTGTGACCGGAAAAACGACTATAAAACAAAATCAAACAGGAGCAAGGCTAATACTACGTAGAACATTTAACGCGACGACATGATAGAGCCCAAACTCAAAGCCATGCAAAATGCAACCGCGGACAGGTGTTTCGACCTGGTTGGGTCTCGTCAGCACGGTGTAGCAGCAAAAAGATAGAAAAACTAGCGCGAACGCCAATTCTCTACCAAATCGCACGTGGTGATGACCACAGATGAGCTCGAATTCAAACGTTTGCCAATTGACCCACGTCACAGCGGCGCGTGACTATGAGTAATAGGCAAAGAATTTGAAATATCATGTCGTTGTCGCGATAAAGAAAGTGAGGATAGATCAGAACCATCCCCAGGCGAATACATGGCCAATATTACGTGTTTTATTTTGGGACCGTAGATATTTTCAGATCCGATATGCTGTTTATTATTTTTTACATGGTATTGGCCATGTATTATAAAACAAATCATGACAATTGGATTAATTCTCTTGCCTTAGGGGCACTTACAAGACCCTTAAATCCCGATTTCACTACTATACTGAATGTAGTCTTACTTTTCAGACATAATTTTATGCTTCTCCGTAAAAGCACTTAAAGCACTAAATAATGTACTGGATTAAATAAAGACGCCACGAGTTCAAGCTATGTATAGCTTCTTGTTCGATTATAATTCGATCACAATCGAGGCCTAATGTGAATACGGCTTAAGGCTAACTTGGGATAAAACGTCATGTATGAAGCATTTTATATAGATAAAATAACTTTCCAGGATATATAAAGAAGTCATTATTATTATTATTAATATTATTATTATTATTATTATTAAGTGATGTAATTAGTGTAAGTAAGTAATGAAATTAGTGTAAATGATGTAATAAGTGTAAGGTAGTGATGTAATTAGAGTAAGTTAGTGATGTAATTAGTGTAAGTAATGTAATTAGTGTAAGTAAGTGATGTAATTAGTTTAAGTAAGTGATGTAATTAGTTTAAGTAAGTGATGTAATTAGTGTAAGTAAGTAATGTAATTAGTGTAAGTAAGTGATGTAATTAGTGTAAGTAAGTGATGTAATTAGTGCAAGTGATGTAATTAGTGTAAGTAGGTGATGTAATTAGTGTAAGTAAGTGATGTAATTAGTGTAAGTAAGTAATGTAATTAGTGTAAGTAAGTGATGTAATTAGTGTAAGTAAGTGATGTAATTAGTATAAGTAAGTAATGTAATTAGTGGAAGTAAGTGATGTAATTAGTGTAAGTAAGTGATGTAATAAGTGTAAGTAAGTGATGTAATTAGTTTAAGTAAATGATGCAATTTGTGTAAGTAAGTGATGCAATTAGTGTAAGTAATGTAATTAGTGTAAGTGATGCAATTGGTGTAAGTAGGTGATATACTTAGAGTAAGTGATGTAATTAGTGTAAGTAAGTGATGTAATTAGTATAAGTAAGTGATGCAATTAGTGTAAGTAAGTGACGTAATTAGTGTAAGTGATGTCATTAGTATAAGTAAGCGATGTAATTAGTGTAAGTAAGTGATGTAATTAGTGTAAGTGACGTAATTAGTGTAAGTGATGTAATTAGTGTAAGTAAGTGATGTAATTAGTACAAGTAAGTGATGTAATTACTGTAAATAAGTGATGTAATTAGTGTAAGTGAGTGATGTGATGTGATGCAATTAAAACTGATCTTTTCTTTTTGCCGTTATGTCCATGTTTTTATGTCGTCATGTCTCTAGTGCGAACCAGGTTTAATAAAGTTTAAACTGCACATTCCAAATCAGTTGTTTATGTAAGAGAAAAAGGCCCTTAGGCATTATGCTGCTTGTCGACCCCGTAACAGTAATGTTTCTTTTTTTGACCCTTGGGTTATAATGGTAAATTAAAGTTACCTCTTTATCGCGTTCTTTAATATCATCCGTATCCAACTTGTGCGATTTTATTTGAAATCCCTCTGTTGTCCAAAACAGTTTTTGGTCGAAGTAATCAATGGCAAAGACAGTCATATCGGATAAATCACTAAGGATAGATTCCCGGTAGTCTGTATCTTCGTCCATGGAATCTTTCATTATCCGGTTGTCTTGAGTATTCGTAAACATATACCAATACATTAACCTGAATAGAATTTATATTGCGAATCAGAATACTTTTTAACAAGAAAATTAACGATATGAAAACTACATGAGGTTTCGATGACTTCATGTCATCACTGTGGAATGAATAAATTGAGGGTAACGGTTAAGCATATTTATAGGAATAAGGGAGTGAGAAAATAAATTAAATTAGAATGCGTGGCATGAAAGCATTTAAGTAAAGAGTTTCGCGCGAATGGAATCCGATTGCGTGTTCAGTTTCGGTCTTTTGTTCTTAATAAACAGCATTTCGAAGATCAAACATTCGAGTTTGCTGCGGCATTTCTTAAGTACTTTGAAGTTCTTAATTAAGTCGACGGGTGTCAAGTCGCGCTCGTCCCTGTAGTGTTTTCCGATCACGGAATGTTTATGTTCGTCAACCCGCTGATGAAGGTGGCGGCAAGTGTAACCGATATAATTTGTATCACACAAATCACATTTGAATTCATATACTACACTTTGCTGGTTTATCAGGGGTAGTTTTTCTTCCGTAACTCTCAAAGAACTTCAAAGTGCTTAAGAAATGCCGCAGCAAACTCGAATGTTTGATCTTCGAAATGCTGTTTATGAAGAACAAAAGACCGAAACTGAACACGCAAGCGGATTCCATTCGCGCGAAACTCTTTTTACTTAAATGCTTTCATGCCACGCATTCTAATTTAATTTATTTTCTCACTCCCTTATTCCTATAAATTGCTTAACCGTTGCCCTCAATTTATTCATTCGACAATGATGACATGAAGTCATCGAAACGTCATGTTGTTTTCATATCGTTAATTTTCTTGTTAAAATGTTTACCAAAATTGATTTTTATTAGAATCAGAATACAATGTGTAAAACAATGCAATGGATCAAGTATAGTAAAATGGCTGCCAATATGGACGCCTTAGGTGTCACTCACCACCGCTGTGAAGGATGGGGGGTAACCGAATTGCATAATAGAGTTTTTTATAAGCCGTGGTGGCGGTAGACTGCGAGAAGTCCCTCATTTGTCTCAGGGATAGTTGAGCGGAAGAACACACGATGACGCATGGAAACAACCTCGTTCCAAGTGTCTCTCATCTTCCCGCCCCCTGGAGCGAGAGAAGAGAGACCCTGGTCAACTCTGGTCACGTGTCTCTTGGACAATTATATTCCTAAGGAGGGGTCGACAGTGTGTGTAACTTTGTCTCGTTTTCTTCACAGTGGCTCGTGCTGTGCGCGAGTCGGTTGATGTCCGGAAACGGTTCAATCACACGATTCCAACAAAAGCGAATGAATTATGCGCAAGGATTAAAATGGTTATCGTTCAATAATTTCACAAGCGTATAATGAAACAAATGAAATCTTGTGTAGACATTCAAACGACTGGAACTGGTAAATGTTGAACAAAACAACATGCCTCACCTACGAATAATAGAAGCTATCATTATCTTCTCTACCTCGTTTCCTGTTATAAAAGTGTAGAGTCGATCTGCATGTCAAAATCTCTGTGTCAAAATATTTTTCCACTTCGCCATCGTCCGAGAACAGAAGGCGACAATTGTGCCTGTCGAATGAAGCTTGAAGATTGCCTGCCTAAATAGTATGTAGCGATTATTCATCCCATTTCGGAACAATGTCATAAATCAAAAGCATTTTCTGCCGAGACCGAGCTTAGTGGCGGCGTCCAGTAATAAAATTGGACTGCATTCACTCATTGTGTAGCGAGTCCAAACTTAGCTTTTAATACTGAGACAAATCTTCAAGCGCCGTGACAATTCCACAACCGTTAATTTAGGGATCCTAAAGCAACTTGCACTCTCAAAACCAGTCGATGTGGATATGTTTTGAAGTCTGCGGATGACCGCCGCTTCACATTTATCGCAAGCCGCCAAACGCTTTTTGGATTTGTTTTGATTTGCAATGCCTGCAAGAGCGAACAAATTTCACCCTTTGCCGCCCCTCCCTCACATCTTTTATTTGTTACATCCCAGATTTTGGGACGCACGTGACCAGAGTTGACCAGGGTCTCTCTTCTCTCGCTCCAGGGGGCGGGAAGATGAGAGACACTGGGAACGAGGTTGGCATGGAAACAGCCTCTCGCGAGGAGGCGGGACGCATAGGAAGTGATTTTCGCGCTCGCTCGCGTGATTTCCCGCACGACTATCGCTGAGAGAAACGAGGGACCATTCGATGTCTAGTGTGGTGGTAATTTCCGAGATCGCGAAGGAAAAGAAAAATTTGAAATCCAAAAGACACTTTGAACTGGACATTTTTTATTTCAAAAGATCCCTCTTGTCTGATACTAAAAAAATAAAGCTACCAATCTAGGATTAGTAATTGGATTGAGTAGACTGAATGGAGTACAATTCAGGAAGTAAATCGGACTCGCTCGGCCGATTTGAAACTACGAGCACGATTATCCCTGAATTTTACAACACGAAGTCCAGTTACTAATTAATCGCATCAATGACAAAATTCGAGATTAAAAAATCTATGTGAACTTTAATTATTCTACTGAAAACGTCAGGGATATTTTCTATTAGTTTGAAAGTAGCAGAGAAACAGCAAAAAGGAACGTATGTAAAGACAGCTGATTGACGCGCGCGCAACAAAGGTGTGCAATTACAGCTCTCCAATTACACCTTTTTGTAATTACATAGCTGTAATTGGACACCCACGTAACCTCTCGCCAATTACGACTGATTGAAGCGCGCGCAACGTAGGTGTCCAATTTCAGCTATCCAATTACAACTTTTTGTAATTGGACAGCTGTAATTGGACACCCACGTGACCGCGCGCCAATTACGCGAGAAATAGGCGCGCGGATGACCAATCACAATCGAGAATTTTGTTATTGATACGATTATAAAGGTAATAGGACTTGAACGGAGTACAATTTGGTCTGTAATCATATGGAAGATTTGTTTAAGGTGATTCCTTCGAAATAGAAGTTATGGAACGATTTGTTAAAACGGATTGTTTCCTATAATGTATTGCTTCGTAATACATTTACCGACGAGTAAAAATGACCAGCCGCGTTACACAGCTTTTCACTAAATAAATTGTTTATTATACGACAGTTATTATACGACAGCCATCTTTCCTGAATCTGATTTTTAGTGTTTACTAGTGCGCACTCAGAAGAGTGTAACAACGTGTCATATTTGCACTCGTTTTGGTACGTATTCACACTCTAAAATGTTGTGTCGAATAATAAAAATATAGGTCACCGTGCTCGCGCGAAAGAGTTATGATAGACTTTTGAACTTGAACTGAAAAGTAACACCATATATATCCACTGTATTATTTCTATCAATTGCGTGCTTATGCGATTGGTTTATCTTAGATTTCGCGGTTGCTGTAAGAATAGTTAAAAAACAATACTTGAAAAAACGTGATAGGTATAATGCATCGGCCATAAGGAACAATTGTTTGTGTGGTACTAATAATATACATGAAAAAAATTACTCAATTCTGATTGGCTAAGAGCAGTACAGTTCAAGTGTAACACCTGTACAAATTACAAATAAAAAAATTGATGCAAAAATGTTTTGCCAAAAAAAAAATTGGATGCAAAGTTTTTCATGTATAATTATTCTACTACTACTACTACTACTACTACTACTACTACTACTACTACTACTACTACTACTACTACTACTACTACTACTACTACTACTACTACTACATACTACTACATACTACTACATACTACTACTACATACTACTACTACATACTACTACTACATACTACTACTACATACTACTACTACATACTACTACTACATACTACTGCTACTACTACTGCTACTACTACTGCTACTACTTCTGCTACTACTACTACTACTACTACTACTACTACTACTACTACTACTACTACTACTACTACTACTACATATATATATATATAGATAGGTTTAGCCTAACAGCGGAGCTCTCTGAACAGAAAGCTGATGATAAGCTTAACTTAGGTGAAAGGTCGGAAGCACAAGAATTAAGATTAACGACCGGGCTATTTTTCAGTTTTTGCAATTCTCAAAAACAGTATTACGCAACAGTCTGCGCAGTACATTTAGATACAAAAACAACTCTTTCTCGGTCTAGAATCACTATTATGGCTAATTACTCGTGGCGTTACGCCAGCGAGGTATAAAACGAGTAGTGATTCTCGGTCACTTTTTGAGGGCTGTTCTAGAATGTTCTAGAAACTTCTGTTTTAAGTGTTTTCAAGATTAGCATTAGATAAGTTTACCAATTATGTGATTTCATAAGAACCAGGCCTTACGAATTTTTGAATATCCAGGTCATTCTCGCTTCTTCTGTAGGTCCAAAGTTTTCTAAGTGATATCAAAAACATACTAAATAATAGAACTATAGTGTGGCTGCCAAAACAACAGAAAACCCATCTTTTGTCGATATTATGGCCTTTTGTAATGTAGCTCGACGTTCCACATATTTTCATGGATAAAATTACTAATGACTGTTGACCATAACTCTGACCTACGTGATAACAAAAGACTTTATAAACAAGAGAAGTACGAAATGCTAGAGTGAAAACTCCAAATCGCATCATTTTGACTTGATAGAAATATAAAAATCTGTCAGTGAAAAACCAAATCGCTTTTCTTATTTAAAATACACTCGTTTGTATGAAATCCAATATTTCAAACGCTCCACAAAGAACTTTCAAGCTCGCACAGGAACCCCAAGGATAGACAGGAATGTGTTCTCAATGGGCTACTGGTTGTCAAGTATCTGTATTTAAAAAGCTACGTGATAATTAGTATTTCTAGTCTGTTTTAACTGCTACCCAAAAACATTTGGGAAACAAAATAGTAACATCATTTTCTGATCATTCTAAAATAGTTCTTTACCATAGTGAACCTGTGAAATCATTTAATGAGGCACTGAAAATAGTGTACATTCTCATTTCTTGGCGTGATCAGTGTGACGAGTAAAGTAAATGATGATACGACATAACGACAGGACATAGCTTTTCATTTAATTACATTTATTACTTAGGTGCAGATTTTGTCATCACATCTACACTCACTGGTACACTAACGCCATCCATACAATAACATTGAAAATGATAGCTACAATTCCAAAATGCATCTGCTCTTAACTGATCTAAATCACAAATTCACGATTACATCCAATAACAAATCATTACGAGATAAACTAATCTAAACTTATGAGTGTTTCTTGGTGTTGCGGAAGCCATTGTTGGTTAGCTTTTGTGTAGTGGTGTGGGTATTGTTCAGTGTCTTTTGAATCTTTTGTTTTACGTCATTTGGTGATCGCACCATCCGCAACACCAAGAAACTACCAAACTTATGCTCTCAATAGGAAATTTTATTTCGCAACATCGTACATCGGTATTCTCGGCCAGCTTGTCAGTTTTGCTCCGTTCAAACTGTTGTCATTTGTCCTGTCAGTTGTCCGGTTTAGTTATAACTATTTATAACTAGGTAGCTTATTTCTACATGTCTTCATCATTTATAATTGCTGCCAGCAGGCTGTACACTAATCGTGTAGAATCCAAAATTTTCCTGTCTGTTTGTGGATTTTCGGAATAAACAATGAATTGTTCGAGAACCAATCAAGAGCGAAAGAAAATATACCACGCTGAAACCGTCGGGGTCTCGGCATCCAATTAAAACAAAGTGACGACAATTAAGCCGAAACAAAGTGACGACAAGCCGAACGACAAGCTGACTCGAGACAAGAAGCCAACTCGCATCGAGCACGCGGTTTTTGCTGTTTGCTGTGTTTAAGAGTTCATCTGCTTGGGATCTGCTTTCGTTGTGCTTTCTTTGTCCATAATTTAATCAAAGTTAACGACAGAATCGATAATTTGGGAGGAGAGAAACAAATTTAGCCTAATGAAATATTTTTTTTCAGTTGAGGCAAAAATGTTGCAATTTGCATAATGTAAAAAGTAATTTGAAACCTTTCCAGTATAACTGATAACGCAGCTATTTCATAAAACATCTCGCAATCAGACACATGAAAATATATCCAATTTTTATTCCTCTGGTGCCGATTGACGGGGCTACCCTTGTTGCCCGCTGCATACCTTAATTGCCACATCGCGGTAACATAAGTTATGGGAGGAGTCCGCGACTACTGTGGCAGCTTAGGTATGTCAACCGGCATCAGGGGAGGACTTTAACTTTCCATGGCCTCATATCATCAATTCGAAGTATTTCAATTTCTACAAAAGCTGTATCTAATGAAACAGATTATGAAGATTTCTTCTCTGCTTTCATCAAAAGCAAAAAAGCAAACAAACTTGTTTACAGAAAGCTCGTCTCTCTAAAATCTTTCAATCCCGATAAAAGTCAAACAAAGTGGAATGCTAACTGTGAAATCGATAACTGTTGTAAACCAGATTGGATAAAAGCATATACGTTGGCTTTTACCTCCACCAAGAGCACTAAAATTATTAATTTTCACTTTAGATTTTTGCATAGAATCTTGCCAACGAACAGCTTTTTGTCAAAAATCGGCATTAAAGACAATCCTAGCTGCACTTTTTACGGCAAAGCTTCTGAAGAACTCACACACTTTTCTGGCATTGCAACAAAACTGCTTCTTTTTGGGATGATTTATTTCTATGGTTGAAAACAAAAAACTTATCCCAAATGATTATCAAAAGAACATGGCTATTTTCTTGGGTCTGAGGCCAGATAACTCTCGACACTATTCAGTACAGCTCAACTTATGTTTCCTCTTGGCCAAATATTTTATATGGTGTTGCAAAGATTAAAGAAACCTTCCCGGGCATTAGAGTATTCTTGTTCGTCTTGAGCTCTCAATACAAGATGGAATTGAACGCTACCAGCAATGACCATAAGAAATGGGCTCCTTTGGCACAACACCTGAGTTAAAAGCACACAAACGTAAGTGTATGGTGTAATTAGCCGTTTCCTTTGTTTTCGCTGCACACCCTTCTCCCTGCCACAATGAGTGACACATAAATTTATTATATATTATATGATTGCTTTGCTCCTACTTGTGAAATGCCAATAAGCTAAATATTTACACTAATAACAATGTACTGTTGTAAGTAAAAATCTCCTTGTCTGGTTAAATAAAAATAAAAATAAATTTGATTTATGTCAGCCCGACGTTTTCAAGGTTCTTAGCCAGCGTGACACATCTCGCGATGTGGCAGCACTTCACTTCCAATATGGAACTACTACTAAATATTTAGGGATGTACCTCTTGCATGATTTACGCTGGAATGAACATGTCAATGAAATTACCACCAAAGCAAACAAGACGATGAGCTATCTACGACGCAATCGCCGCACTTGTACGGTCAAATCCAAAGAACGGGCATACAGAGCTCTAGTGAGACCGATTATTGAATACAGTGCCACTGTTTGAGCTTGTTTGGGATCTTTACATAGCCAAGAACATACATCAAGTCGAAATGATTCAACGCCGAGCAGCTCGCTGGGTACCCTGGCGCTACGATAGATTAGACAGTGTCACTGATATGTTATTTTCTCTCAAATGGAGATCCCTGGAGCTCAGACGATCAGACGCACGTCCTGTATGCTGTACAAATAGAGCAATGGATTAGTAACTTACGAATGCGACAAGCTTCATAAAGAAAATAAGAATAGGATAGACACCAGGATTTCGTCTCTCAGTCATCGATTTGAGCAGCCACGTTGTAGATGAGATTATTACAGAAGAACATTTGTAGAAGAACATTTTCTGTTATTAAATTGGTGCCGGGACCAGGATCGGTGGACATTCAAAGTGAGAGGCTTTGCCTCGAGTTTGAGTGAAAGCGACAATGCAAGATGGCGGATTTAAAGAAGACGGTGCGACCGTGCAGGAGTGGATTGACAAGGCTGAAAGTTGTACATCTCAAACAAAATAGGGGGTAGGATGAGACATATTCCAGTTCGCAATTTCCCTCAGAGGTCGAGGAATCCACTGTGGAACATAAGTCCTTGGCATTGGATGGAAGGTGAGAGAGGATACTTTGGTCTTTTTATTTGACAGGTTGAGAGATGCTGTGAAACAGGAACTGTGACCAAACGACTGATCCTTGGCTCGTCAGCTAAGCAGTATGACCGTTTGGGCTTGTTAAGCCCTATCATTGTGTTGCTCAAGATCATTTTCCAAGGTTTATGCAAGTCTAAAGCCGATTGGGACATCCCTCTGAATGACAAGCCCAATTAAGGAGGAATGGATTCGTCTAGTAACTGACATCGAGAGAGTAAATCTCATCTCCATAGACAGATTCTACTTCAAGGGGGCCTACTCTAGAAATTTGTGACATTCAGCTGCATGGATTCTGTGATGCGTCGGAGAAAGCGTATGGAGCTATGGTTTATCAGCGCGCCAGATTACGCAGATAGTGTCGTCAAAGACACGTGTCGCACCGATTCATGGTGAGACTATTCCTCGTTTAGAACTCACAGGAGCTGTTGTCTTAGCTCGTCTTGTGGACAGTGTGTTAACCGCATTATCAAGAGTTTTGCAGATTGACCAGTTGTTTTGCTGGATTGACTCACAAGTTGCGCTCTGGTGGATTTGGAGAACAGGAAAATAATTCAAGCAGTACGTTCAGAATAGAGTTATTGAAATTCGTCGTCTGGTCGGCTCGAAGTGTTGGAATTACTGTCCTACTCAGGTTAATCCTGCTGACATTGCCTCTCGAGGTTCACTCGCACCAGACCTTGTTAGTAATGGACTGTGGTGGAAGGGTCCTGAGTTTTTACAGCAAGAAGTCTGTGATTGGCCAAGCCTCCAGAAGGTTGATAGTAAAGATATAGAAAGCCTCCCCGAGGTAACATCAGAGATGAAGAGTAACCAATTGCAGGTGTTGATGGGAAAACCCCCTTTACTAATATCAACCTAGTCGCCAACCAAAGTGAAGTACCAGACATTGGTTTGAATGTTGTCATACCATGTGAGTCATACAGTGATGTGCATAAGTTATTCCGTGTCATGGCTCTAGTAGGGCAGAGATGGAAATGTCAGGAGTGCTAGAGTCAGAGAAAATATTTTCAACCTATGCAATGAATGAACAAATACATAGAAATGGACAACAAAATCTTTTTAAAAATGTTATTCAAATATCCATTAGTTTATGTTTAAAAGCAAAACGTGCACCATAGCGCATTGAGCAGCTGTCCCCGATGAAATTCAAGATATCAATACGATTGAATTTGAGCACGGTTTATAAACATTTCTCCAAAACTAACGAGAACACAAAGAAAAAGTGAATCACAAATTGATATCAACATAAATTCCCATCGAAAATGTATTTTTTTTTACCTTTAAGTCCCTCGGCTGCTTGGAAATTCTTTAAAACTCCGCTTCTTCGGTTCTGACTTCCGAAGAAGAAATATCGCCCGGCATTGATAAAAACGTATGAAGTTCCTCGAAGCAAGATTTTATCCCTCAAAGCTCTTCTTTTTCCACTAAAGCGGCTTCTGAGTATTCTTTAAAGCTTTCCCTTCTATTTTGAATATTTCAAATGTGTGTTATTACTTTGATAAGACCTGATAAGATGAAACTACAGTTTTGAAGCACTTGGCGACATCGTACGCGCATGTTGGGCGAGGTCGAACGCGCCCGCGATCTAGCCCTGCACGACGTCGCGCCCGCGATGTAACCCTGCACGACTTCGCGCCCGCGAAACATTCCGCTAGCCATGACCATGAAAAATGACGGGCATGGTTCTATGAGTACGGAACTCCGCGAGAGAGCTCCGCTATTACTACTTCTGCTACCGCTACTACAACCACTACTTCTACTGCTACTGCTACTACTAATACAATTACTGCTAACACTACTATTACTGAATTCTTACCCATTTGCAGGATCCAAAGCAAGATTTCTATTAATGGCATAATAGGTGCCCAGAGTCTTCAAGAAACGACCATCTATTCTGGAAACCATAATCCTTTTCTGTTCCATCCAATATATGTTGTTACCAAGCCAGTCTACTGCTAATCCGCTCACAGAAGGTAATTCCTTATGAATGGTTTGAATATCTAACAACCAAATGACGACTGAATATAAACAACTAATAGATTACCGTGCTTATGGTGCGAAATTAAAATTAGTCAATACGCCACCAACGCTATTATTACTATTATTCAACAGGTGGCTCAAAAAACTTTTACGACTTCAGTAAGGTTACCTAGAGTGTGGCTTAAGAACAAAAAAGTATTTTGTACTTGTGCTTCCACTAGAAGCTAAGAAATGTTTTTTCACAAAACGGTTCGCCGAAGATGAAGATGAGTTCAGACGAATCAAAGACATTGTTAAAATTCATTGATTGATGGAAAGTATGTCCCGCATCCGATAAAGAAGCTCAAAATTGCGATTCATAACAAGTTTTGAACGACAGTTGAAACCCTTCTTGCGACTGTCCTCGTGAGCGATCAGCTCCGCTCAGCGACCAGCCTCACGAAACCACGTTTTAATTCTCGATAAAAATTTGTAATTCAAGCGGAATGATACACTGTTGAACTCCCCGACAGCAATCAAACCTATGACCTTCCGCATACCGATCAGATGCTCTACCCACTGAGCTAGGCCATATACCAGGTTCATATTGCATGTCTGCATACTGCTAGGATCAGGATAAGTAATGGTAATCATACGGTTTCGAGTTCAATTTGTGATTAATTTGCACGAGTGAGTTTTTCAAAAAGCTCAAATTGCACGAGACTCACGAGTGCAAATTAATCACAAATTGAACGAGAAAACCGTATGACTTATTAATAATCATACATGAAAAAATTTACATACGGGAAGTTAGTTTCTCGCTCTTCCACAGCATGTTTTCTTTATCTTCCGATACTGGTCGAGCTTTGTTTGGGCGCTTGCCGCGGCCAACCAGGCGAAGCTGTTTCGCTTTTCCCTCTAACACCTGTTTGAACGAGCTGAATTCTCTGTTCCGTACAATAGAAAGGCTGTAGCCTCTGTCCTTTATCTGTCCTTTAGGTTTCTTGATGAAGCGCTGTTGTCATAATTTTCGGGCTTTCTGGCTCACAATCTTCGCCGTGTTTGTTTTTCACTTGGCGTAAAATCGCTCTAGCAAGTTGTTTAGCTCAGCTGGCTGATAATTTTCGATTCTATCCGCAATTTCCTTCTCTAGGCACCTCTTTTTCTACGCCGTCAACCAAACATGTGTACTTTTTACAGTATTTTTCTTTTAGAACGTTTTTTTAGCTGTTCTATTGCCGAAATCGTCGCGATAGAAAACCTGCTCAAATCGCCGGCCATTGTTTTTGCTCGCAACTTTTGGTCCATCCAAGTTTTGCGCCTTCCGAGGGCGCATTTGATTGGCTTTCTGTTAGCTCCTTTGTTCAATAGCCAATCAGAATGCTTTGTGCTTTTACAAATTTGCATTTTATTTCCTTTTTTCTGCACTGAATTTCCTTTTATCTGCACTGTGTTTCCTTAAAACTGCATTCCTCTTAGCCAATGAGAATCCAGAAATTTCTTTATGTATATTATTAATATAAAGAAAGATGATTCACGTGCACGCGCGCTCGTCACACGATGAACGTTACGATCGTGACATGATGAATATTACATATTTCTCATAGCTTCCCATTTCATTACTGAGCTTAAACATTTACCATCTTTCTTTCTTTGTTTTTTTTCTTTTACATTTCAAAAGAACATTTCACTTACCAGATCCATCAGTGAGAGATGAACGATGGATGGAATTTTTATCAGCCCAGTACAAGAGGTTTTCTTTGTAATGAAAGTCTATAAATGACGGCGGAGAACCATCCAGCCCTTTCCAGGATACAAGTGTAGTCTCATTATATTCATCTAGTGTCAATTTTCTAATGTCATTTCCAACGATGTACAAAAGAAATGCAGGTAGGTCTGAAACAGAAACGTAAAGATTTGATCAATATTTGAAAACATTCAAGTAAGTGAAGAAATTATTCTTCGGTCTGAGATTGACGGAAGCTTGCCTACAGTTTTGGTGTAGAAATCCGCAGTCCAATTATCGCAGAAGGAAAAACTCTGAAAGGTTTTACAATTAACAATTACAATTAACGTAAGTTGGAATGCGCAAATCAGTGTGGGAAAAGTCAAAATAGCGTCGCAAAGATTTTACTTTTTTGTTCAGTTACAGAGGGCCAATGACCCACCTTGGGATCCTGGACCAATACTATATATAATATGCATCAGCTAGGTCTGTACTGGATTATGCGGTACCGGTTTTACGTTGCTCTGTTCCAAGTTACCATGTGAACGAACGAGAGCACATAAAATATATATTTCACAATTAATCTGAATTAGTAAGCAGCTCAGACATCGATCCTCTTTCTACTAACCACGCGAAAATATCGAAGGATAATGATCAGAGCTGAGAAACTGTCCGAAAAAATGAACAGTTGGCCGGACTTGAAGCGAAGCTTCGTGGTAACTGTGAAGTTTTGAGGACAACCTTTAACCACGGGCATTATCCTTCGATATACCAGCAGGCAAGTAAGGGTTTACTTATTTCATATAACCCTCCGATTGTTTTCCAAAATGCACTTTATCGACGTTATAAAACATATTATATTTTGAGGATTTTTTTGGTGTTTCCTGGTACCACATTTGTCACCAGAATATTAGTTTTCTTCACTTGGCTTTTGCAAAACGACTTTCTTTTTCTCTCCTGACTTTGACTTGTTTGTTTGTCATCGAAATAAAATCTGACGAGGGATATCAAATCAGACGAAGGATATCGGTGATATCCGATATCCGATTTTATACCACGTGATATTGTTTATCCAATAGATCGTAATTAAATTAATCGTTGGTTGTATAATTTGTGTTATACTTTATATGAATATTAACTTCCTGGCGTTATAATTAGTAGAACTGCAATGATATAAGGAAGCAAGCAGGTTCCCTCAGCATACATCAGCATGCTTCTCCTACGGTACCATCAACGCCAGCGATAGCTCGGACATGTCCATCGGTGGAGGATGGCCGTATCCCAAAGGACCTCCTGTGCGGCCAGCTAGCCACAAGATCTCGATCGACTGGTTTCCCACTGTCGAGCTGTAAGGACGTGTGTAAGCGGGGCTTTAAGCTTCTGGTATAGCCATACGGATACAGTCAGCTGGGAATCTATTTCCAACGATCGTGACAATAGGTAACGTGACGATAGAGGGGGTGTTAAGAAGGAAGCGTGGAAGAGGATGGAAGAGGATCATCGGGCTGAACGAGAAAGAGAGCATAGCCGGGCTCAGGCCTTCGTGACCCATGGTGCCGCCCTGTGATGTGTTATAAAACAAGTGTAAAAAACTTCCGTTTGTTCTTTTCAAGTTCTGACAGCCCAAGACATCTTTTTATAACCTCTTTTGACTGCAATTTGTCACATACGCAAGAACGAAATTTGAGCCGTAACACTTTAATATGATCGTTATATCGAGTTAGCTGTGTTACAGTTCACACCCGATAAGTCAAACATTGACCTATTACACAAGAAGAAATTACTGTCAGTAACATTTTACCGTATTTACCTTTCTGTGGTTGGTTTACAGATCGCTTAATCCTTTTTGCGCCAGAAATTACATCTACTCCTCTCATTGTATTTACAACTTTGTCCTGTAAAGACAAAGGAGACAAAATGTATTTTGCTTCTTTAGGGTTACAGTCTAAACCGGGCAAGCGTTCCTGCCTGTTGTGAGCTGATGAACTAATTCATTATTGCAAATTTGATTTCATTACTCATCGTTTTAATATTTCACTTTACGAATAAAGAATTCATTCGAAAATTCAAAATAAGCCTCGATTCAAAGATTGAATTTGATTGGATTAATGCAATGGTGATATCACATCGTAGAATTATTGAGCGCTTTAGCGTTTTAAATCAGGATAAGGCTAAGTAATAAGTAACAATAAAACGTAGGGAGTGGTTCAGTACCCGATCTCCCTAGCCAGAAGCTCATGTAAAAAACGCTCGACAATTAAGTTAAAATACAATTAAAGTTATAAAACAACAACAAAAAATTAACTAATCTAACTAGTACTTCAATATACTATACGAAAACGTAAGACAAATGTTTAAAAAAAATACACCTGTAGCTATATTAAAAAGTTATAAAAAAGTGAATGTTGAATGTATTGTGTAAAAATAAAAAGCTAAAATTAGCGAAGATTAGGAAGTCCAGGTCTCACAGGCATTTGCTACACTGACAGCTGGTAAATTTGGCACCCTTAATTAGTGATCGAAATTGTGTCAGTGTAGTGGCCAATTTGGAGGCAGCCAGTAGTTGGTTCCAAAAATGAGAAATTAACTAAAAAAAATGAATCATGCTTGTGAAGACTGTTGTATGATGGATGTAAAACATTGAGACCACTGCTACGTCAGTTACATGATGTGACCCTAAGTGTAAAATAATTGAAATATAAGCAGCTCCTCGCATCCTAAATCTTTTAAAAAATACAATTAGCGATTGTTCAATACGTCGTCGTCTAAAATCTCTTTGTGACCACACAACATATCTATTCATTGCTTGAATTAAAAAAAACAATCACTTTGCATTTACACCACCATAGGTGGAATAAATCAAGATTTAGCCGGGAAAATGAAACTTTAATTTTTGATACGGTATATATTTGACCTTATCAGTCAAGTGTCCATCAACCTACCCACCAAATCCTCATTCTACTACAACGAATATTCTGCCGAAATGCCTAATGTTCCTCTCCCTTTTGGCCACTTTGCAACTCGTGAATACGCGAAAGTGTTAAAGGAGTTATAGCCGTTGAGGGCAAATCTCACTTGATCGGTCGATCGATGGGCTGTTTAAACTTTTATTGTTAATTCCGTTGACCAGTGTATAAGACTTGCGCACATATTTGAAGGCGGCCTATTTATTCGTTCCATATACAAAGAAATATGCTTAGAGAGACCAGAGCATATTCGGCTGCCGAAAATGGAGGACACTGTGAAAGCGATGCATTGATATTTCACAATTACAATCCTTCAATTTTCAAGGCACAAGCTCTCGAGAAAAAAATCTGATTTGTGGACTTAAAATGGATTTTCCAAGACGTAGGAACTACACCACAGCATGGTAAATGTGTGAAGTTTCGCTGCTTTGTAAACGACAATTTGACGAAGTTGGCAACCTCTATCGACATTCGTAATTAAGTACTCTATTTCTAAATTAAAGTTGCTACCAAAAACATTCGACTCGATCTGAAAGGAAGCCTGTGGCAATTTTTGTCATTAATTTTCACGTGGCGTAAGTTATCTACAGCGGTGACCCCGCTAAAGGTCAACTTGTGGCACCAGTGGAGCTGTTCCTCGAGTGAAATCACTTTTTCACAGTTTTTTTTTCGCAGTTTTACTGCTGAACTGCGTATATGGACCTTAAATCCCGGGGGAGGGGGGGGGGGGGGGGGGGGGTACTTGGGTCAACTTTTGCTGGGTATGTGCCGCTGGCCTCTCACAGCCTCTACCCCATTATAGTCTATTTTGTGGCCAATTATAGACCCCATCTTAGTCACTTTTGAGTAAATGTAAATTTTGCAATCCCAACTTAGTAACTTTCTGTTTAGTCATCTACCTTGAGTTCGGAACCCTTTTATCTAGGTCATCCTCAAATGAATTGACACATTTATTAAATGTAGGAGACTTTACTCTTCACCTACAAACCTTCTGGTACATTTGTTAGCCAAAAATATTTACAAGCTAGCTAAAACTGCCCAAAAAAATACTTTCCAGAATTTTCTTACCCCAAAAAATCCCGACAATTTGCGACCCCATTCTAGTAACTCTATTAAAAATGCAACCCCATTATAGTCAATCCAGTCGTGAAAATGCGACCCCATCCAGCGGCACATCCCCATTAGCCCATTACTAGGAAGTACCCCCCCCCCCCGGGCCTTAAATATCACACATATTATATCGTGGACTACTTTGTTTTAAAAAATATCGAGCCGTGTTTATAAAAACAGTAGATTCTTTGTTTATGTCGACTTGTCTGAGGTTGTGTTCGATAAGAGAGTGATTTACTAATTTTCTTTACATAATGTAATGCTTAAGACAGGGTAAAGCGTTTTAATCTAGCGATATTGATACTAGTAGCAAGCTAAAACGTTCCGACTGTCGGCGGATCTGTAACCCTGCGGGTGTACTCTTGATGAGTACTATTAGATAGATTCGAAATTTCTATGCTCTGTTGCAGGCGACTGAGAGAAGATCTGATATGTGTAAAATAACGCAATATTTCATGAGAAGTATATTTGCAATATACTTATGTAAGAGCGCGACATAAGATATCGCGACACGGTAATGCGGTTGTTCCACGCGAAGCTCCAGTCTCAACGAACTTGTTTTCGTGATTAGCTCGCCCTCTCGACTGACCGAAACTGGGACAGCTAGCAGTCTACTGTTAAAAAAAATATAATTTTTACTTTGCGAACAAAATTATTGTATTTCATGGCAGCCAAAAGGTGAAATTTCATCCGCTTTTTACACAACGAGTTGCTTTTCAGAATATTCAAAACATAAACAAACGACGACAAAGCATTGTGGAACATTAATATTTTATATTAGTCTCATTCAAGCGTTCCATTTCAGTCATTTTTAACAAAAATAATGACTTCGGCAAAGCGAGTTTTAAAAGACCGTCAAATATTCAACTTGCACTCGGATAACCTAAAGTCCTTCAGTACTCCTTTACGCAAAACAAATACCTAAATAATGTCTTCGGGTCGTACACACAATCTCTGGCATAGATTGTCTCAAAATGGACCTCCTGGACCGCAAGTAATATGTTAAAGCTTACCGCAACAACGTCTTACCGCTATGGAATTTTCGGTGAATAATCTTATATATTAGAAACAATCCGTATTCACGAGTTGGCTCACAGGAGCCTTTGATTCGGATCCTATTTTTAATTAGGAAGTTTATAAGCCATGGGTTAAACGTTTGCAGGTGTTTCTATATTCTTGGAAGCAACTTCCCGCAAGTTTGGTCCGGAGACAACGAAAACAAAACTTAAATATGAACGTTTGGCAACTGCAAGAGTTTTGGTTTATTGAAGCTTCTCATTGTTGTTTTCAACAACACAAGATGTCGTTGCAGTCTCCAAGCGCGTGCTCTTTGTTTAGTGTTGCAACGTGATTGATTCACAAAACAAGCTTAAGCATAACAATCAAGAACTAAATCCTAATTATTTTTGAGATTAAGATGGAGAGTTATTTTTTTGAACTTTTTCGATTTAACATAATTTTAAAGCATGATTAAGGATAAGGTATCTTTACGGTCATCCACGTGTTTCAATGTTTCAATCACACTTTAACTTTTCCTATAAGACTTAACGTAGAGTACTATAAGACAATCTAAATACAGTGAGTCTTCTGGTTCGGTTCAGTGAGTTTAAGATACAAGGTATGCAAAATTAAAGTCAGAAATGTTACAAACTATTTTAAGATAAAATGTCTGTAGGTCTGTAGTAATCTGTACTGCCTATAAAGAGAATGTAACCGAAAGCAAGAATATTTAGGCTGGGCTGTTAATATTCATAAAAAAAAAATATGCTAATACTAACTCCAAGTGATTTTCTTATACAAGAAAGATACAATTATAGCTCACCTTGCGTTCCTGAACAGACATTTGGTGATCTGTAGATGTGCTAGCTTTGCCAAACACTTCGCGAGTATGTTGTTTCCTAGAGAAAGCAGCACCAGGCATGTCCAAGTTCTTGCTGATGCTTAAAAGCCTCTTTTTACGCGCAACATGATGGAATGTCTTGTGTCGTCCAACAGATTGCCTACTCATAATATCTTTGGAACCAACTGTGGGAAACTTACGGCTCAATACAAGCGAAGAACAGGTCAGAAAAATGGCAAATATTAACACCTGTTTCTCCATATCTAGGCCCGTACGCATACAAACATTAGCGACCTTATTAGGCAACAGACGACAGCCACTTCTGAGAACCCCAACCGGAAGAGTAAGTTACTTCCGGATAGGTGATGTGGGTCGCCAACAAGAGTTTTCAACGTTAAGGTGGCTCACCTTGATTTTTCGGCGGTACAGCACCCCATCCCCGCGTTACTTCACTGCCTGAACTCGGTCAGGCAAGCTGTTTCACACATCTACTAGAGATTGAATGAACTTTCCAACTTGAAGTAGGTTTCATCAAAACATTGACATCTGCTTTTCAATAGCAACAAACCGATGACGTCATGGGTTTTTGCATATCAGCAGTTGTCTCGACATCTAGACCTAAACTTTTAAAACGCTGTCTAGATGAGTTTAGATGTAAATCTTCAGGACTGCAAAGTTTTAAAAAATTCTATGAGATCGTTTTTGAAAAAAAAACGGGGTTGAGTATTTTCATTCACATTTTCATTTAAAGATTCGCTTGACTTTCTGTTATTTTGTCGATGCTAGTGTTTTCCTGACGGATCGAAACAATATTTTCATCATATGTGATACATGTACCATAAAACTACATTCCTTGAAGGTTTCATCTAGTTTGCTTCACTAGATTTGAGTTGATGTGATCAAAAGCAATATCTTGTTAAATATATGCTCATGTTACTCGCAGAAGTAACGACTTTATTTCAGCAGCTTTTACGTAAATAATAGGGACCTTAAGCATCGACGACGAAATAGGACGACGACGCCGACCGGAAGTGAAATTTTCCCGCGTGAACCTTCTGGGCATGCGTTAGATAGTCAAAACGTCGACCAGCCTTCGTCGACGACGAAATTCAGGGAGGTTTGCCGTCGTCGCTAAAACGTAAGTATAAAAAGATGCTGTTCGTTCCCTGACGGGTTATGTCTACTCGTTCACTATAGGTTGTACTATAGGATAAATGTTCATTTTTTCGTGCTAAAATTTAATAATTTCCCATGTTGTTTTTAGGCGCTAGTAAAGACAACTTTCCAGTGGACTCAGCAGGAACATGATGTGGCTATGAGGAGCCCTGAGAAAGGACAAATATGGGAGAACATTGCAGCAGCCGAAATTTAGCGTAACTGCAAGTCAAAGGCTGCTCGAGATCGTTATTTACTTTTAACTTCAAAACAAAAACAAAAGCTGCGCGACGAATTAGAGAACTGCCTCCAAAATCGAATAATACTGGTCGTAAAGAACAATAAATTCGCCATCGTCGATTAAACTAGCATCATAGCTTATAAGATGCAAGTACGGAGGTCTTTGAATGCCATAACAAGACTGTAACAAGACAAAGTTCTTCGCAAAGAAAAAGTCGTCGTCTATCTGGGAAGCTGCACTGCTTAAACTTCGTTTTCCCCGCCGAAAACGAAACCCTTGGCCCTGTCTGCCTCGGTTGCGAAACGTCGTCGTCGTCTGTTTCGTTGTCGATGCTTAAGGTCCCTAATGACTAGTAGTCGATGAACGTTTTTAAAATCTTTAGATCTGAAGTCTAACATGTTATGTGCAATATCTCTGTAAAATACAAGCCCCTTGAACCATGTTAAGAGCGCGAAACTAAAAAAGTATCTAGGGGATTTTGTATTTGTCTTCAAACGTTTCATTGCTGTATCATTCTTTGAGAGCTGGTCTATTTCAGGACTTTGTCTTTTGTCTATATTCCACATATTTGTGTGCTTTTGTTTCCCATGTCTGCTTTCTAACACTTCGCCCCTGCTCCTGGAGCAATCGTTAAAATTCTGTTTTTAGTCCAGTACAGTGGCTATTAACATAAGGTTGCGGTTGACCAAGATGTTTGTAACTACAGTCAAATATCCTAGAAATTCTCAAAATGAACACAACAACTCGGTTACTACTCCTGCAAAAAAGTTCAAATTAAACATGGCGAAGAGTACTCCTTTCATTCAGTCATCGTTCCTGCAAACCACGTTGTTTACTATTGATTGTTTTGGAAATGAAGGCTGTACCACAAGGAAGGGAATGATTCTTCTAAGTCATATATATAAAGCTATAAACCGGAAGTGTACAATTTAAAATATGCGTGCATAAATTTGCATGCAAAATCGCGACACAAAAAATAAAAATAATAATAAAAATAATAACAAGAAAAACTGAGCCGAAACCTTACCTAATGCCGCTTCGCGCATGAGTAAAAATACTAATTAAAAGCGTTTTTTCGCGTAAAAAACGATGAAATGTCCTTGTTTCGTTTTTTTTAGATGCCAGAAAACAGACACGGTTGCCAATCGCTGAAAAGAACCTCCGAAAACGCCATTTCATAGTGTGTCACGTGAAAAACATACTCGAGTATTTTGGCATACAGTAAAAACCCACGTATAAGAACCTAGATTTTTCCAACTTAGCCTAAATAGGTTCTTATAGAAATTGTATTTAGTGGGATTTTAGGCTACTTAGGTTCTTAAATAGGTTCTTAATTTGATAGGGGCCTACTACAGGGCATATGTGATATGGAAATCCATTAATGCATGACATAGTTGCAAGGAAGTTTCAATGTGCTTCAAAAACTGTGACTTCGAAAATGAGAGAGACACATGGAACTGTATTCTTAATACAATTGCATTGTGTAATACAGTATTGGCGTAGATATGATATGGTTTTAGTTCATTCTTTGAATCTTGCTGACTTAAACCTAGACTAAAATGTTTTTCTGTATTTTCATCTGTGCCTTCATTTTTGTGAAATAAGAACCTATTAAAATAGAAAAGGGGGAACTAGAAAAATAGAATAGGGGGTTTGAAATGAAAATTTTGGCCTAACAGGTTCTTAAATTTTAGGTTCTTATACGTGGGTTTTTACTGTATTTTGAAGTGGAGAAAGCCATCAGAGGACGAGTCTGTGGTATTATTATTATTATTATTATTATTGCAGTAAAACTATCTGTATGCACAGTGTTATAAAAGCAACACAGGGCGCAAAGCGTAACCTGTGCGCAAGAGCGAAACTTAAAAAAAATAAATAAATAAGTACTAAAACCTTATATCTACAAATCTAAAAACTATAATCTAAACATATAAATGTCACTAATATCTCTCATTCTCATTATAAATACAAATCTAAAAACTATAATCTAAGCATATAGATGTCTCTAATATCTCTCGTTCTTTGTATAAAAAAAACTATAAACTAAGCATATAAATATCCCTAATGTCTCTCATTTTTCCTGGCCGACAGTCGGGCTTTGGTCGCGGATCTTCACATCACAACCTTGAAAGTTCTCGCTATATTTAGGGATGACGATAAGACTGCCTTTTGCATAGCCTCTAGAACTTGATTCGCCTTACGTCCTACCATTGATTGAACTGAGGCTTCGGTTTCTCTCGACCAGCCTCCCAGCACATCCATGATGATGTTATGCTGAATCACCTCGTACCCTCTATACTGCTGCTTTAGCTCCCACCTTAACGGGCCATACTTCATCGTTTTCTCCTCGCTCTTTTTCTCTCGGTTGTTGATCCAAGGGCAGCTCATCTCTATGGTCAGCACTTTCTTGTTTGCATGATCCACAACTCTCGCATCTACGCGATTGGCTCGAACCTCCTGGTAGTCCGCATACACGGGTACATCCCACCACGCTTCCACTTGTTCTGACCTGTACTCCGGCTTGGGCATTACTGGCGAGTACCATGGTGGCACTTCCTCGAGAAGACCCTGGTCATGTAAGATTATTATTATTATTATTATTATTATTATTATTATTATTATTGTTATTTCCTCATGGGAGACTTCAGCACACAGGAGATCGTCATCTTGTGGAAAACGCAGTGGCCCGGCCAATACGTTTTTGCTAATGGTTCAAATCACAGTCGACGTGGAGTCTTGATCTTGGTTCGCAAGACACTTGATTTTAAATTAAAATCGGTTGAGTTTGATTATTGTTTTAGAAGCAATCACTCAGGATGAACCACTTCACTGAGCTAATGTTTTTGCGCAAAACACAACCTCTCAGCGATTACTTTTCTTCCAAAATATATTTGGCCACCGTGACATTAGTCGTATTAGCGAGCTAGGAGAATTGGACAAGATTGGGGGTGATTTCGGATGTTATTAGCGACCCTGTTTTGGGCGCGTCCGGGGAAAATCCTTGCTTGAAATATACTTGCTTGATACTAAGGGCAATTTTATTCGAAATACATAATCAAGCCACTTAAGATGTTCTGATCAACTAAGTCATCTAGGAGAGCAAATATCTGATTTTCATCTGTAACTTAACAACAAAGTCTCTGAATCTGTTTATGGCGAGATTAAAGAAGACATATAATGTAGCGGCGCTCATCGCGAGTAAAAAACAAAAAGCTACATATCATTACAAAACGTAGGTGTTCCTGCTCCATCTAATGTCACTTTGATAGCTGTCCCCACCCCGCCGGCGTGATAAAATGTTATCCATGTACGCTTTTACATTTTTTATTTTTCTTTCATTTATTTTTTTTTCTTTTACCGTGCTTAGTGTTTTGTATACAGAGAATTAACGTCCACTTTCGGACACCATCGTTATGGGAACTCCTCCATTAAAGGAACACTTTTCCCGGTCACGAAGGTGGCCTCTTAATAATGGTTTCACTGTGTATGGTAGTTAATAGTTTCTTTTTGTTGTACTACTATATAAATTGCGAGTCAATGAATAAATAATCAAAATACAAAAAAATAAAAAAAATAAAAAAATAAAAAAAATGAAATGTAATTAAGCCATGACGTGCCCACTTAATAAAATGCAATTTTTTCCCGGGTGACTTGGCGACGTGCCCACTTCGTGCATTACGTCATCGAGTTCTCTCTTAATACATACAAGGTATATTTATGCCACGCTAATGTTTTTTTTTTTAGTTCATCGTTTTCAACTAGTTGAACTGGTCCGTAATCCACCAAGTATAAAAACTGGGACCAAACGGCCCGTTTGTGAAGCCGTTACCGGTTACTGGTTTACACAGCTCAAGAGAACATGTCATTCGGATACATTCATCAGATGACACTGAATGTCTCGTGTTAGTGACGTCAGAATTAGGCCCCAGCGCCCAGGGACGGAAGAGACAAACTGATCGCCACTGCAAGCATAGGGCGTCTTGCATAATTTGTGAGATGTACCAATAAACTCGCCAACACTTTGCTAAGCATAGTGTCATGAATTAAAAAGGTCTAATGTTGCGGGTTTCAAACCATTTGTTGTTTGACAAATGCAAGCTAGTGCACAGTCTATCTATTATTGTAAAATTCATTAATAATTCCTAAGGGTACTAACAAATAGAAATGAGCCATTCCAATCACATGATTACCCTGTATAGGCCGATACAATCTTGATACAACTCACGAGTGGTTGTATCTAATTTGCATTCCAGATACAACTCACGAGTGGTTGTATCTAATTTTAACCTGCGAGCAGAGCCTATTTCGATCCTCCTAGAAAAATCGGGAGGAGGAGTTTTCTAGGAGGATCGAAAGAGGTTCTGCTTGCAGGGTAATCTAATTTACATGTGAATGTGAATTTCACAAGTTGTTTACTACATTCGCGTCCGTGTTGTATCGGCACTATACATTCACTTGCCTTCGGCTCGTGATTGTATAGGCCGATACAACACTCCCGCTCATGTAGTAAACATTACTTATCACTATTAGCCACATAACGTCATCGTTCATCAAAGATTTTAACACGTAAGTGTTTACATCTGTTTCGCTGCCAGTCTATATGATGAAGACAAGTAGTGTAGTTCGAACTTTTGAGTCTGTCGAGGAGAACCCTGGTGCGACCATTTAAATGAAACCCGTCTTCGGCAGTCTTCGGCAGTCTTCGGCAGTCTTCGACAGTCTTCGGCAGTTTTTGGCACTCTCGGGAGTTGAAGGGTTAAAATAAATAACCACTGTTGTGAGATAATTAATCCTAAGTTTCGGTTTCTCGAAGTAACATCTCATCTTCCTGATCGTCTGCAAATAAAACATGAAAATAAAATTGTTGTAATTCCGTGGTATAGGTTCAAAGTAAAAATTCCTTGGTTATTTGTCTCCGATGTTTATAAGCAGTACTTAACTCACATCAGAAGCTGCTATGGCTCCTGTTCATAAATGTTATTAAATAGGCGTGAGGTCTGTATCATGAATATTTCCCAAATACGGACCGAACAAACTACAATCTTGGACATTTCAAATGAAAAATCAAGACAACCCCTCCCCCTCCCCATTTCAGTGATGGTAAAAATGGCTCATTTTGGTTTCAGCGCGAATTCAACATTGAATCGGTTGGAGGGGAGGTCTCATTTCTTTTTTTTTATTCCGTCAACAATAAAGGATATCTCTACTGGCAAGCGCGCGTACTACAAAAACGGCGCAAATTCTGAAAGTTGGATACAAATTTATAATATATATATACAAACCAGTCTTCTTTCTGGCCAGTTCAACCGTATAATAAAACTCATTACAGTCTTTTTAAAGGCAAGAGATTTGTATGACGAGCAAGACTATCGTGATTTTTAATTTAGAATAAATGTAACACGAGATTTTGTAATATAGATTTAATCAAATCAGTAAAATCTATTAGGCCAGACATGAGGTTCATTTACTGATCAAAAATTAAGGAGACAAATGCCAATCGGATCCAGCTCCACCAGCTGCTCACTGACATACCTTCTTTGGAGTTTTCCATCTCGGCTACGGTGAACGCGGGGGCGATAGGAAGAGGGACCATAGTAATATCATCCTGTGTCCGGCGTTTGTATCTACAAACCAGGAAAACGGCGATGAGGACAAGGATGACACTACCACCGGCTACGCCAATTGACCAATAGGGAAACGATTTATTCTTCTTCAGTGGTAAAGGATTGGCTGGTGAAGCATGCGTAACTACAGATGAAGACATCGACAAAGAATAGACTCCAGATGTCCGCCTTGTGGTTGAAGAAGAGATGACCTTCGAAGATAACGGTGATTTGGTTGATGAATAATAGGTAGCTTTAGATTGAGAAGTTCTTGGGCTAGTGGACTGCATTGGTGAGGTTATTGTTGAAGATTTTTCCCCCGATGACCGCGGTGGTTTGGTTGATGATGTATGGGTAGGTTTAGATTGAGACGTTCTTGGGTTTGTGGACTGCATTGGTGATGTTATTGATGTAGATGTCTCTCCCGATGACCGTGGTGGCTTGGTTGCAGACGTACCTGTTGTAGCAGTAGAAGCCTTCGTCAAAGTAGACATTGAGGAAGCCGTCTGTGGTTGAGTGGGAGGAGGCTTTACTCCTGTTTAGGTTAAAAATGCAAAATACCTTTAATAAAACTTTCATTTTGTAGTTTTCTAAAGCCGGCACCAAAATAACGCTCAAAAGTTTCTTTTTTCGACCTCGCGTTCCAAATATGTTATTAGAGAAGGAAAATATGGGACACCCCACTGACAAAATGGGAAAATGTGGGAGACCTTTAGCAGTCCGATAAAGCAGTCCGATAAAGCTCTTTTATGCAAATTACACAAAAGGTCTTTACCACAGCAAAGCGTTATGACCACGTTAATTAAAGTATCTTATATGGAGAGCCAATAACGTCTTCGAACTTGACGTTCCGCCATTAAAAAGTTGAAGGACAGGATGTTTGAGGATATCGCGACATCGCTGAGTTGGGCATAAATCAGGCATCTTTTTAACTCATAATTTAGTTAGAGACGCTACAGAAGAAATATGCAGATCTCAGTGTCAAGGGTATCCGGAATCAAATAGTTAAAATGCATACAATGCTGATCAGACCGGTAATACAAACCCAATCCAGCGTGAGCTGCAGGCTTTTCTTGTATCGTGTAAGTGCTAGAATGCTACCAACCCCTCGGCCGCATTTGTTACTCTCCCCAATCTTCCTCTGCTTTTGGTATTCAAGATGGCGACTTAACATTTCGCGATGAAATACAGTAGTTGGGTAGTTGGTGATCCGGGACCGCCCCCAAACGCCCGAATAACCGCTTATTTTTGTAACTCCCGAACACCTGAGTTTCCGTGCCCCAGGGCTCATTGCATTCGCCCTGGGGCACGGAAACTCAGGTGTTCGGGAGTTACAAAAATAAGCGGTTATTCGGGCGTTTGGGGGCGATCCCGGATGCACCAACTACCCAACTACTCCGTGCTTGTGAATGCTGGCCCGGCACGAGGCCCGGCACGAGGCACGGCACGAGACCACCAATTGAAGAAACCCCCATCCCTGTATATACATGATGGGTCGTGGGAAAAAAAGTCTTATGAAGCAGAACAAAGTTCAAAGAAACCATCGAGTTTATATATGGAGGACTGGCGGCCCAAGAGTGCCATTAACAGAAGAACCTTTTGAATCTGTTCATCATGCAGATCAATATACAAATCAGTTCTTAGAAGAATTAGCATTAGAACAGTGTGCCCTTCTTGAACTTTTAAAACAACATTATCCATCGGATACGTCGCTGCTACGTATTACCAATTGAAAAAACACTTTCCCTTCGTATATCAATGATGACGACAACACAAGTGTTCTTGAACTTTCTCAAATCGAGGAACACTGGTCTGAAACAAAAGAGCGCCGACTGGGTGAGCTATCGACAAAATACTCTTGGGGCATCCGAAATTGCAGCCTTGACCGGAGTTTCGCCATTTGAAACACCAAAGAGCTTGCTCTTAAAGAAATTACAGCCATCCGACATGCACAACAATACGGCCTGTACCTGGGGCAATCTGTTCGAACCGCTTGCCCGTAAATATTTTGAGCAGAAGCACTCTGCTAGAGTTTTTGCCCATTCTATATCCCTCAATCTGGCAACAGATCACCCATTATATCGAAAAGTCATATGCAGTCCTGACGGTTATTATTCAGACAAAGATAATATTTTAATTCTTTTGGAGTTCAAATGTCCTTTCAAGCGGAAAATAGCTATATCTCGAGTGCCTAGCTATTATACAACCCAGCTACAAACTGGCCTTGTGTTTAGTGGGGAAATGGTCAACAAAGGCCTTTTCGTTGATTCTTACTTCAGAATGTGTTCTCTACAACAGATAGAGCCAAGTTCGAATCATAATAATCTTTTAAACGGCGGAAATATTTACCAGACAAAATGTCACACAGCTCTCGCTTGGGGCATCTGTTATTTGTTTTCAAAACAAAAGTTAACACACAAGCAAACTGAAATTATTGACATTGGCGCTCTTAAACAAACTCAGACATTTGAGCAAATAATGGCTTCAATAGCCGAGAAAGACCTATGGTGTTCTTACGGTGCGGTCAGAATGTCGTTCAGCAAAGAATACGTAGATGAAGAGTTTTTGCGTTACATCAGAATGAAAAAGGCTTTCCTTGCTCCAGATGAGGGGCCGAAGCCGGTTGCTTTGTTTGCATGGAAATTGTTGAATGTCACAGAGCTTCAAATTGTCAAGCACGAGGGCTTTTTGAACAGTATTCAACCGAAGGTCGAACGATTTGACGAGAACTTGGCAAGGCTTCGCAGAAAAATACATGAAAATTTATCAAACCAAAAACAACTCTTACCTGGTGAAACTTTTGAAGACAACATCGGCGATGACAGTGCCATGTTAGAAGCCTTTCTTATTGAGAAAGCGGCAACTTTTACTCCAGATCTTTGAAAGCATTGTCCCATAAATGTTCGTTTTTAATTATCATATTGTTTGACATCTGTTGTCTCAGGCAATTTACAATCGCTCGTTGCCGGGGCTTCAAGCGGCGTTGTAATGTCCAAGATTTTGTAGATCACAAACGTATAAGAGATTCTCGGAAGCTGAGCTTCTATAAGTTTGAAGATACGTTTAATGTTATTAATTTGGTCGATAGTCAATTCAAGCTTCTTGTTCAATTCAAGCTTCTTGTTAATCCGTGTCAAAGCGTACCCAAACGCATAACACCGCGCCGACTGCCTTTGTCTTGGTTTGTAAAAAATGTTTTGATCCGTATATGCCGGAGCATAATCCTCTAGCACTTCCATACGACCGCATTTTTTGCAATAAAGTTCACAAGAATCGCTTGATCGCAAAAATGAGCCGCCGCAAGAATAACAAGACAGAAATCTTCGGGCCCAACGTTCACGCTGCAAGTCGTTATAATGTTCTTGTAGATATTGTTTCCCCATCTCTGCCAACCCCATATCTTCGTAGATATGACAAAGTTTTTCTGGCAGGCGCAAGCGGTGTATTTCTTTCCTATAATCGCCGCCGTATAGCGAGCGAAGGATGGCAAATTTGTGATCTTTGTCAAGTTCATTGAGCCGTGCGGTGAAGTCAGTCATGCTTAAACATTATAATTGTTTTTTCAATTTGTTGATCTCGTGACTTCCGGTATCCATTATGTAAAGACCATATTTAGAAATTTGCGCATGTGTAGTTCTTTATGAGTTACCACATGTGAAAGCACGGCAATTCGCTCGAATATAAAAGACCTTTTCGCACCATATATTATATTAAGTCTGTAATTCGGTATAGCTCAGGGGGGTGTGGCTGGCCCCCACTGAATCCTGCTTACGGCTAATGCGATGTCAGACCAGGGGTAGTGGGGTTGCTGCGTCAGTTAGTGACCCCCTGGTGAACCAGCCCCGGCCCAACTGATACAGGGGGGTGCTCGAACAGAGATCTCCTAGGAGAACTCGACCTCGCTCCCAGAGGCTAAATGGGAAAATGACAACTCCCTTGTCCGGAGTTAAGTCCTAGCCTAGGCTAGGCAAAAACGAAACAGCCACCAGAGCACCCCCTGACTAGGGTTTTGTCCCTTTTCGTTATGTGTCACGCAATGTCACGCGTGACAGTCACGCACAATGTCACGTCATGTGTCACGCTTTGTCACACAATTATGTTCTTTTGTTAGATAAAGCGAGAAACCCGAATTTACTCTTTTAAATCTGACTTGGAAACTGCGGCAAGACGATTGAGTTTTTTTTGAAATTCTGCTTTGACTTCTTTGCGAAGCTCGCCTCTAAGTTTTTCAAGATCTGGAGTTTGCTTGTTTACTTTGTTGGCGGCCTTTGCTTCACCAGAGCGTATTTCGTTCTTAAGTTCATAATAGCTCTCAACTTCACGGAGGATTATTTCGAACTCTGAATCACTGATTCTCTTGTCAGTTAGAGCTTTTGAAACTAGCTCAAAGACAGAGTTTCGTTTAGCAAGGGCGAGTGTGTATATTTTTTCGTGTTTCCTGATCTTTTTCTCGAACCGCCTGTTAAGCATAGTGAGGCTGGCCGCTGAAAAACCTGTCATAGCTGCCACGCCGGCAATAACGGGGCTGGCTATGAGCCCGGCTCCGGTCAGAGCTGTGGCGATTGTGGCTGTAGACAAGCCTGTAGAAATGAAACCAAAACTTACTGCGGTTCCGTGAACAATTGTATGTGTTCGCTTGTATTTCTTAGCAACTTGCCTGTAATGATTAGCCTCCGACTCAAGCTCCTTTTGCAAGTCAGAAATTTTTTTGAGTCTGAAGTCTTCACCGTTGGATAAGTTGGATAAGTCTGGGTAAAGCGATGGAGTCTCGCTGTATTCAGGAGCTGATGGCAACACATTAGCCGAGCTCATCGTTTGTATATATATATTTTTTAATTGATCTCAAGTTCAAATTCAAGGGGCATGTTATTGAAGTCAAAAAGGGCATTGTGTTCATCCCTTACAGACAGTGTTACGCTGTTTACATAATCGCCAGACGAGACGTCACGCAAGATGTTCTGCTGTGTTGATTCATAGAAAACTTTCTCATATGGCTCACCTCGAAGATCAAATTTAGCCAAGACAGTCGAAGGCTTACCGTTGAACAGGTTCTGTTCTTTATCAACCAGATCGCAGTGGATAAAGTAAGTGCTTGGTGATGTTAATCCTTTGACGTATGTTACTAGAAACAATACAGATCTTGTGCCAAGTAAATTTGCCAGATTGTCACTAAACTTTACTTTACTTCCATTGTGAATGACCATCGAGCCGACTGGTGTATTTATAGTAGTTGATAATTGTAATTTTATTCTATGTTCGGTGGCTAAGTCGTTAAATTCCTTCGCTAGACTATCAATGGTGTAATGCCCTTGAGGTAATGTCACGGTTGGAGTTGATCCATTGGAGCCATTTATTGTTGTTGAAATAGTTGCATTTTCTTTCAAATTATGCCACGCGTTGTAAAATGAACAAGAGACAAGTCTTATGTTCGCCAGTTGTATACCATGTTATTGTTGCGTCTTCTTTCAAATTATACCACGAATTATAAAGCCAGAAAGCGATAAGCCGGATGAAACTCGGCTTCGGAAGAGGGTGATCGAAGTAGATTGTGTGGGGGTTCGAATGTGTGAAGATTCTTAGCATAACCATGATTGTATATATATATATTTAAATTATATTTATATAATCATGTTTGGCAGACGCGGTTCAAATCTCGGTCTGAACATTGGCGGTCACGATTACGGACCCCCACCCCCGTTTTTTCCTCGTCCCCAAAATCCCCTCTATCCCCAACAGAGCAGGTATATTAGCAAAAAACAACCCGCAGTAAACCCGCAACTTGCTTGGATGAGTTCTCCGGAGGCTGAAAAACTCTCTACAGCCGCCAAAGCGAAGGCAATCTCAGACTTCAAAAGGCGTTTCCCGCACGCTGATATGTCAAGATTTACAACAGAAGTTTCTTTCGACGAAAAGCACAAAGCCTCAGCAGTAGTGCTTTTCCCAGAGGGGCAAGGCTCCTGGGCTATGCCTTCAGACATACCGCACAAGAATTGGACACAAGCCATGAAAGACGCCCTTGGCTTAGAGTATATTGGCGGTTTCCCTTATCAGTTGACGTTAAACCGAAACACACAAAAACCAATCCCTGCTGTTGAATTCTCCACCTCAATCGGTAAAGACATGATGATTGGCTCTGTCTTGAACGACGAAGCGCAAAAGATCTATGTCACGCCAACTGATTATTTCACAACGAAATACAGAAACATTTTCAGAGACACGCAGATTACGTTCACAACCGCGAAATATGGGAAGAAGTGGCTCGGCGGTCCGCATATGAGTTTCTGGCCACAACAACTGAACTTCGCCCTGTGGTGTGCAACAACTGGCTGCGGGATCTCGCGTGACCTTCTGTTTGATAAGAACTCGACTCTCTCCCTAACCCCGCAGCTACGGTCATTTTACAGGTTTCACGTCTATTTCACAACAAGACGAATACTCTACAAGCTGGGTAGGGAACAGAGCGTGAGTGCTTTGCCAGACGACCCCACATTCAACCAGAAAGACAACAAGTTCAACATCGACGCATACAAGAGGATTTGCCAAGAGTTCGGTGTAAACCCCAGTTCTGACTTCCGTTTCACATACGGCAAAAACCACGGTCTTGGCAATGTGTACATTTGGGTCGCATATGATGGGCCCAGTTCTACTGATTACAACTATCCTGATCCCGATCTAGCCCTGTTTGATGACGAGCGCGTCACAGACAGAAAAGACCCAAACTATCGCGCAAACGGCATATACTTCGTTCGTAACGACCAAGGCGCGGTTAGTCAGTTTGAACACTTTGTACCGAATTACGCACAAGGGTTAACACAGCCAGGGCTCGCTCGTATAAATCAGTCAATCGAGGCCTTTGTGTATTGCATTTTGGGTGCACAAGCAAACACTCGCAGCAGCATTCTTGGGAGTGGAGGCCGAGCATTCGAAACGCAGAGTATTCCTCACACTCTTAGAGGACGCCATAAGACTGAACGACGTATCTAAGAGCGTACAGCATTATCAGCAGGCCATTCAAGCAACGAAAGTGTGGCTAAACTTTGTAGTTGCCCCTGGGAGCTGGCTGATGCCGTCACGCATGGTTATCAACACAGAGAGCGTGGTGGGGTACAATAACAATCTTATGCAGGCAACGCAAGGGATGAAGCTTGGTGTTAACAATGATGTCAATCTTGCCACAAAAAAAGCCTCCCTTCGCACCATGGACGGAGGGCCGACAAAGATTAATCCACCAAACAGCCACCCATCGAACCCGATTCACAAACAGGCGACACAGGCACAGGGCACAGCGCCAAAACCAAAGGTCACACCCACACCACAACCAGGCCCCACACCAGAACCAACGCAAGAGACGAAGAAGATAGAGCCGCATCATGTAAACAAGGCGCTCATTGGTGTGGGTGCGCTTGCTTTAGCAGGTTTTCTTGCCTGGATGAGATAATTATCTCCTGCGCTTGGTGATCCTTTCAATCATAAAGCCTACAACGGCAAGGATCAGCAGCCAGGCGTGCTCGCCAAGGAAGGAGATAACCTGGCCGGCTGTTTTGAAGATAAAGCTCACGATCGAGCCGATCAAGCCTGGCAGAATGGAGGCAACCTTATTTCCTATTTCTTTAAGCCCATTGCCAATAGCCTTGGTGCCGGCCTTTAAACCATTCATTGCAGCAATCGTCACAGCGCCTATGACTAGACCTGCAGCCAGAACAACTGCTTGAAGGGTCCAGCCATATTTCTTGAATATCTCTTTGACCCGTTCTCTCAAAGGCATGCCCCTTTCTCTCTCCTCGATTTCTGTATTGACTCTTGCCAGCTCTTCGCCACGTTCTGCAACTCGGGCTTCTGCAGCTTCTCTGTCAGAGGGAGAAGTGTTCTCATCCTCTATCACGCGTCTGTCTTCAGCGTTTAGTTGTTCAAGTTCTTCTTTTTGTTGTTTTAGTTCATCAAGCGGCTTTTTTGCGTCTATTTTTGCACTAAGTTCATTTATGTTACTGTTTATGTTATTATTGTCGGCCGTGAGTTTATTGATGTCTTCTTGTAATTTTTCTGCTTGTTTTGCTGTTTTCTGAAACTGTAGCAGTTGTTTTCTTTTATTTTGATGCTCAGATTCAAGCTTTTTCTTTTCATCTTTCAGCCTTTGTATTTCTTCTTCATTCAGTGTCCCATGCTGGTTTTCAAGCTCCTGAATCTGGTCATCGGTCTGTTTTATTTGATTTCTAAGTTCGTCCATGTCTTGCCGAACCTTGTCTCTATCTGCGATCGTTTTTTCCATTTGTTGTTTTTGATTTTGTTTTGCTTGCAGTTCTTGTTGTTTTTGTTTTTGTTCTGCCTGATAGTCTTTCATCTGATCAAACATTGACTTTCCGAGATAACTTTTGATTTCTTGTGAAAGCTGCGGGTTTTCCCTTAGTTGGCATGTTACAGCGTTTTTTGTAAACACAGGATATGCCTTTTTTCTACTGCCAACCATTTTAACGTACAGCCTTGGGTTTCCTTTTTTATCTTTTTCGTAAAATGTTTCGATAGCGTCTTTATTCGCATTTGGGTACATGTCTGTGAGGTCTGCCCAAGGCGAAGCTTGTCTTGTTCGTTGAAGTCGCTGGCTTAAGTCATCACCCGCAAGCAGAGGGTCGGTGTCATCTAAGCCGCTCTGTTCGCGAGGCATTGTGTGCATTTCATGTTGTTCACCGCCATGATATGGGGTGGATGTGCCGCCCGGTTGAAAGGGGGTTGTTGTGTCAACTTCTTCTTCGTCATCGTCATCGTGGTCTATGTCCCAGTCAAGCCCGGTATTTTCGTTCTCGCCAGTTGGATCATAGTCATATCCACCTTCTGCCATGATGTATATAAATATAAATTTATATATATATACTCTGGCTATGGCCGTGCAACCAAACCTCCTCCCAACGAACGCAGAGAAGACTCTTGGTGCAATGAAAGCAGAGCGCACCGTAAAGCGCATCACCTTTGAACGCACTTCAGCCAATCCCGGCGAGACCCTGTACGTTACGGTGCCCAAGCTCAACGAACATGAGGTTATCGTGTCGGGCTCGCTTGCCTTGCTCTTTAACATCGACCTTGCCGGCGGCCACGCAAACAACTATCTTGTACAAAATGTCTCCAGAGCACTAGTTGACAGGCTTGTTGTGAAGTTTGCCGCCACCACTGTCCAGGACACCGTTGGGTACGATATTTACAAAATCTTTGAGGACCTTTTCCTTTCTGTTGACAAGAGAGACAACATGCTCCCCGAGGGCATCCAGAGTGTAGACTTGAGCAAGATTCGCTCTAGTGCCGGCGACAAGAAGACCTCTGGCGTGGATGCGGAAAACAAGCTGGAGACCATTTACAAAAACAAATACCGCATCAACCTTGACCACCAGATTATAACAGACCACGGCGTCATGTACCCACAGGCACTCTACAACGATTTGACATTCGCGATAACGCTCGCCCAGGCTTCTCAAGTTGTCAGGGGTTCGATACAAGCAAGCTTGTCTACAAGTTGACAAATATCCAGCTTGAGTACGAGACAATCCGAAGTAAGCAGCTGGCTGACGAGGCAGCAAGTGTATACTCTAGCGGAAAAGAGTTTGCCTACGACCATATCATGCGAGAGGAAGTGGTCCCCTTCTCGAAGGGTTCAGACGCTCGGCTGAATCTCAGGGTGAACCCGCAGCGCAGGTCACTGAAAGCCATCCTTCTGCTATTCATCGAACCCTACACGGCAGGAGCCAGGGACTCAGAAAAATACTTCAACCCAGACATAACCAAAGTTAATGTCACTATAAACGGCTCCCCCAACAGGATTTACAATGAAGGCATCAACGGGACCGACATGTGGAGGGAAGTCAGTCGCCTCTTCAAAAAGAGGGGTGATGGCAGGCCCAACATGAATCTAACAAAATATCTCACTGGCAACAAGTTCGGCCTCCTTATCGACCTTAGATCAATGGCTGATACAACCCTACATGGCAACGGCCAACGCCTCGTCAACACAAAGGACGGCGTACATCTTGAGCTCGAAAGGGCAACCTCCGGCTCGGGAAACGTGCACTGCCACATCTACACCATCAGCGACTCACAGATGAACATCATGGACAGACAGCTGCAGGCGGTTCAGTACTAAACACATATATATGTATATAGATGGACCCACGAAAGCTGCCATTCAATGCACTAATTATCGGGCCAACTAACTCTGGCAAAACACAATATCTTCTGAATCAGCTGCGCGGTCCCTTCAGGGGCAAGTTTGACTATATTGTTCTCTTCTGCCCAACATTTGTCCACAACAAGACCTACGACGGTTTCGTGGACAAGGAGCCACGCATTTTCGTGATAGATTGTCAGCAGCATGAGATTGAAACATGGCTAACTTTAGCCAGTTATTTCTTCGACGGGACAAACACGCTCTTTGTGCTCGATGACTGTGCTGCTTCGAAGGATGTGAAAGGCCGCACGAGTCAACTCGTGAAACTAGGGTTCAGTGCTCGCCACAACGGCTTGTCAGTGTGGGTGCTAACCCAACAGTTAACCAGCATTGCGAAACCCTTTAGGGAAAACGTTGCAGCGATTGTGCTTTTTTACACCCCATCAAGCAAAACAACTATAAGGCCATCTTTGATGACTATGCCGGTGAGCTTGAACAACAAGAGTACAAAGAGTTGATTGCAAAATTAAAGGGGCACAAGTTTTCTCACCTAGTCTTCTCTCTGCGGCACCCATATGGGATAGAATTTAAAATGTGAAAACATATATATACGCTGAACCATGAACACCTCAACCAGTATCCACAAGATCACGGTCTTTTCACAACTTCTGGGTGAATTGCAGAGTCATGCGGAGGAGATGCAAAGACAGATAATCAAAACCGCTGACACGGACGATCTGCGTCTCATGCTTCTTAACCGCTATCCTTTGAAAGTCACTGTGTGCCCAGACACCATGACGGGGCTTATACGTGAGGTTGAAAGTCTTTTGCCTGACATCAAGAGAATAATTGAAAAATAAATACATAATATATACGCAATGGCAACAAACCTCCCAGAAGACATGGCCATTGATAATGAAATCATGCAGCTGCTAGAGGCAACCCCTGATAGCTCCTTGCCATCAGCGATTCCTGAAGTCTTAACAGGTCCAGACACTCCAGCTCAACGCGAGAAACTGGCAGTCCTTGTTTCAACCGGCAAATCAAAAGAGGCCATCGGTGCCCAGCTCACACACGAGCAGGTGAAGCGTCTGACGGATAAACAGGTTGAAAAGTACTACAAAAGGTATGAAGCCTATGTTGGCAACAAGACGACCGAGTCTCTGATTGACAGCGTTATAATGTTCGCAACCAAAGGCGCCGGCATGGTTGTTAAGATTGACGATGTGGAGGCCCTGCAGAAAGAACTCAAAAATGACTACATGATTAACCATGAACTTTCATCTCTTGCTGGAAACCTTGCATTGCGATGTGGGCGATTCTTGGCCTTGGCCAATGCTGTTTTGATCACTACAAAACACATTGACTTCAAAAAGGAACCAGAAGAGTTGATCCCTGTACACACAAGCAAAGATAGGGAAGGTTACCCACCTCCACCTGTACACCCAAGCAGAGATGGGGAAGGTTACCCACCTCCACCTGTACACCCAAGCAGAGATGGGGAAGGTTACCCACTCGAGGGTTTTGATGAAGTTGACACATGTTTTGATGAAGTTTTTGACACATAACCTGAAAGGAACCTGAAAGGAACCTGACAGGAACCTGGCAGAAACCTGACAGAAACCACAAAGGTTTGAAATAAAAAAAATATACATACATACACATGATGGCTCAACCACTCGAGACGGTGCCTGAAGAAACAGTCGCGCCAGCAGCACCCACAACCAACACGCACGTTACCTCTGATACCCCAAAGACTGCTCCAGCCAAAAACCCTGGTCGTGTTGCTTCTGGCAAAAGGCTTGCTGAGCGCAACCGCCTGGCAAGAGAGGCAAAAAAACAAGCACAAGCTTCTCAAACAACAAACGAGCCTACCCCAAACTCGGCACCCCAAAACTCGACAAATGAAGAAGCTAGCAGCAACACATTGTTTCTCATTCTTGGTGTTGCCGGGGTAATTATATCCGCTTGGGGTCTATATTACCAACGCGAAGCCATTATGAATACACTTAGGCGCAAAGCCCCGACCCCAGCCCCTGCGCCGGCAGTGGTGAATGAAGTTCAAACTGCCCCACCACCGAGACGAAGAATTCGCGAGATGGAGTAAAAAAACATATATATATACACCATGTCTGACAACAAGCTCGTGAAAGCTGTTCTTGATGCGGCCACAATAACTGGCCTTGTCGCAAGTATTGGCTGGGTTTTCAAAAAGGTCGTCAAGGAAAATCTCACGGCCGACCCCAGCTCGAATCTCATGAACTATGTGAAGTTCACTGCCGTCATGGCTGGGAGCATAGCTCTAAAGAAATATCTCGAGGACCAGAAGATTCTTCCTGCCTCAATGTAAATCATACATATAGCAATGGCCTCAATCGCTATTATGGTTGGTGGAGCAATTTTGAATGCCGCTGCTTTCACTGGAGGCAACTATCTCGCAAAATATCTTTCCGGCGACAGTGGGAAAGCCGCTATGAATGAGAAGATCAGACACGACAAGGCGTTAGAGGCCTATCAAGCGGCCTACGCTAAATATCAGAAAGACCGCACAAAGCTCCTCGACTGGATTGCCAGCAATGATCGGATCAAAGATCAAGCGAAACACAACTTTCAAGACACTGACCAAGCTCTAGTGCTCTACAATCAAACACATCGGGAGCAGCAAATAACACTCCCCAAAGAGCCCGAGTTCTCGAGTTCTTCTCTCGAGTTCCAGGCCCACAACAGAAACAAGGCGAACTCTTGTTTATCAGCACTGGCGCGCTCGCCCTTGGATATGCAGCGTTTCGCATTCTGTAAACACATATGTATATGGAGGCGAAACTCTCAAAGGTCTATTACGGCCCCAAAGGCTATTGGAAAGGACTTGCCGCTGTCAAAAAGCTAGCTGCAGCAGCCAAGGTATCTGAAGAGGTGGCAAAGAAATGGCTCGTCAAACAAGCTCTTTGGCAAGTATATCTCCCTGCACCACGCCATATCCCTCGGCCCAAGTTTGATGTCCAGACTCCTAATGCCGTGCATCAAGCAGATCTACTTTTTTTGCCACACGACAAACTGCCTCATGGGCGAAAGATTTACAAATATGCTTTGACAGTTGTTGATGTAGCAAGCCGTTACAAAGCAGCAGAGCCCTTGACTTCGAAAGAGTCTGATGAAGTTTCGAAGGCGCTTACACGTATTTACAGACGCGGGCCTTTGAAATGGCCACAACTGTTGCAAGTCGATCCGGGAACAGAGTTTATGGGGGCTGTGACTAAAGAGACTGGGGCTCATAAAACAACCATTCGTCGTGGGCGTGTTGATATCCACAGAGACCAAGGGATTGTTGAAAGATTCAACAGAACCCTGGCTGAACGATTGTTTGGTTACCAGTACGCAGTTGAGATGAATCTACCCTCTGGCCGTTCGACTGCTTGGGTTAAAAGATTGCCAGATGTTATCTCGGCTTTGAACAATGAAGTGACTCAACTCACTGGCAAGAAGCCTGCGCAAGCGATCAAAGAGAAAGCTACCTCAGCCAAACCAGCAACCCCATATTTGAGACCAGTTGGGGTGAATGAAAAGAAGCTCCCACCTCGGGTTAATTTGCGATATCTGTATTACCCAGGTGAGCTTGAGGGTGGTAGTCGACGAGCGACTGATCCAATCTGGTCTTTGAAAGTCTACCAAATACAAAGGATTGTCACTAAGCCAGATGCGCCGGCTGTCTATTTCTGTACGACGGACCCAAGCGCGGGTTTGTGCGTGAGGAGTTGATGGTTGTGCCACCGGGCACTCAGTTGCCTCCTGTGTCTTTGTGACCATATGCAAGCGTATGGACACCATCGTCTTTTATCCAGCGCTTTGAATCAAAGGGAGAGAGCGTTGTCTTGGTGATGTGCTCACCGAAGATTTGGTGGCCTTTGCTTCGGAGCCTGTCCATCCCATGCTTGAAGGTTCGCCGATCGAAAAGAGCTTCCTTGTAATTCTGGTGGATGATCTCTTTCTTTGTGACAACCTTTGTGGTGCCCTTTGCTTTCTTGATGTCCAGCTTAGCTTTGATTTCTTTACCGTCCTTGTCCTTTTTCTTCATACACCTACTGTCATCTTTCAAGATGCTGTACATCTTCGAGCGAAGACACACAACCTCTGAGATGGGCACACCCTCGCACTCGTCCTTCATCTTCCCAATGACCTTCTTGTTAAGCTGGTTGTGGAGTGGATGGTCCTTGGGATAGTCACTCGTGTCGTAGAGTTCATCCCGAAGGTTCTCCATGTCTTTGTAAACATCATCCGTCTTGATCTCAAGGAGCAGAGAGTCTGTGTCTGTGTAAAGTAGGTCTACGCGTGGACCATATTTCAGCTTGAGATGTTTGTAATAGAAGTCATACATCAGTGTTTTGGAAAGATCAAGAATGCACATGCCTGTGTAGACTGGGCGGTTGAAGAGGATTTTCTCCCTGTGCATCTGGATCCCCGCCATGTTAGCTCCAAAGACTGTTGCTCTGGAAAACAGCGGGCTTGCAATAAGCTTTCTAATCTTGTCTTGCTCGTGCGATCGGACAAGCTTCATGTCGATTCGATTTCTGAGGTTCTCCATTGTCTTACCGAAGACTGAGTTGTTCATGAGCTTGAAGAAGTTCTTCTCAAAATCGGAAGTGGCCTTCTTTCTGAGCTCGGTGTTCAGGGAGATGTATGGCTCCATCCAAGCCCTCTGCTCGAACTTGAGCATTTTGTGGATTTTCGTCAACTTCATTCCCAGATCCAGGTACTGCTGGAGATTTCTGTAATGCAACACATACCGAGATTTCTTGTTTAGGGTAAGGAGCAGCTTCTCTGTCTTGTCTTCTGGCTGTCCCTCTACCAAGGCCCTTTGGTATGGAGACATCCATGCCTTTGGGACGACCTGCCTTTCTGGGGCAAGAGGATAAGCGTTGTGCTCATCGTGCAGCTCTTCGGGGTACTCAAGATCAACCTCGAGGATGTAACCGATCTTTCTGTTTGACCTCCACTTCCTGATCTGGTGTTGTGTTGGAAAGACAGGGCACCATGCGAAGTTGCCAACTGGGAGAGGCTGACTCATAGCCCATCCATAGAGATTGTTCGCGTCTAGATACATGATGTAACTTGACTCTTCGTTGGGGTTGTGATCGTGAAGATAGGGGTTGTTAGCCTTGCAGTACCGCCTGCTCTCCATGGATATGCCACCTCGCAAGCCTCTTTCAACAAAGAGATGCATGTCAACATCTGTGAGCAGCTCCAGGTTGATGCCCGTATACCTGAGAAGAGCGTCCCATGAGAGGCCAGGACTTGTGTAATAATGTGCCGGGTCAAGTTTGTAATGTTGCAGACATGTTTTTCTGAAGTTCTCGAAAACATCGGCCAGAAGAAGCACATCTGTCATGAGGTAGAGATCGTGGTAATCTCCAAGAGTCTTGCATCCAAATACCTCCCACACTTTTTGCGCGTGGGCGTATTCCTTATCTGAGATGCCTTCCTTCTTGAGCTCGCTGTAGAAGGCATCCTTCGGCGGGAGAGAGGTCTCCTCGAATCGAGCCCATGAGTCCATGTATTCGTATGGGTAAATCCCTTTTTGCAGGAGAAGGTTGCGTTTGGCTTGGTTCTTCTCATAGTTTGTCGTGATTGTGAAGGACTCTGGCTTGTTTGCTTCAACCAGGGCACTGAGGCTTGACTGCATGAACTGCAAGCTCTCAATGAACCTCAGCTTACCGAGGGAGAAAGAGATGTATTTCTCCATGTTGTTGGGGATGCATGTCAAATCAGATTGAATGTCTGCAATTCCGCTCATAATGTGGTGCGCATCATAACCCCTCAAGTTGTGAAAGATTACGGGGATTATTTCCGTTTTCGGGTTAGTTCGGAAATAGTTGATGTTGCAAAAACTGTGAGCCGCGCCCCGATATTTGCCTGTGATGTGGCAATGATCTTTAACTGCGTCTCGAACAGAGTCTTGGATTAGAGACTCCCCGCAGAAAAGACAGTCGACCTGTTCGAATAAATTTTCTGTGATGGGCTTCCATTTGTTTCTTGGCCCAACAAATGGGAACTCTTCTAATTCACCGTCCTCGCCCTTGATGTAAGTTTTGAATGCCTTTTGATAACATTTGTTGGTGAAGCGATGAATAAAGCCCATGTATTCTCCGGTGTTTGGATCATAGGCCGCAACGGCGTCCCTGTGGTTCCTCTTGGTGAGAGACTTGTTACAGATGTGACAGTCAGTTGCGCGGTTGAATTCAATCCATTCCTTTCTCGTCATTGAGAGTGGTGCCTTGTCTTGCAGTTCGTATCTGATCTCTGCTTCCAGCTGCTGAAGGCTGTTAAGAAAGACTGGCACCGCGTCCTCTCCTCTGTATAGGTAGGGGCCCTTTGTCTCCCCATCAGAGCGAACAGCTAACATGCAGAACCCACAGGGTTTGTGTACGGATGTCACCGTGGTGCTGCTCTGTTGGGGATCTGGTATGCATCCATGGACTTTTTCGACAATGCTTTCGAAGTCAGCATAAATAACCCAAGGCTTCTTCATCTGGTTCTGAAAGTTCTTGAAGTGGAGGAAGTTTTCGCCTTCTTTGGGCATTTCAACTCGTGTCGGCCTGCCTTTGACTCCCCTGCAATAGAATAGATGATCGGTGAGAACCCTTTCTGAAGAGAAGGGTTCGAGACACCTGTCACAGTGATGCATGCGACGTCCAACATTGAACTCACTGTGTAGAAGTCTACTCATGCTCTTGATGTAACAATAATGCGAAGTGTGTATGTCTGTGAGCAACATCAGATTAATCCTTCGCAGATTGGGATCCTCTTGCTCACTGACTCTGATTACAACCACCTTGTTGTTTTTCCAGCCATAAACGTTGATTGCAAGGTTGTTTTGACGTTCAACCTTAGAAATCTGACTCAATGGCGTTGGAAAATCAACTCCAGTGCAGTCTAGGCCATCATCAATGGGATAACTTCCTGGTCTGTCTGAATGCGCCTCGGCAGGGAACAATGTCGATCGCAGTGCCCAACGTAGACACTGATTGTCTCTGTTCTTTACATTGATGATTGCCTGCTTCGACCTGAGTTTTGATGGTGTTGGGATAAATGTGCCGCCTCGTAGAGGCTTGTACACCCCGAACTCAAGGTAAACGGTTTTGATTTTATCAACCACCCAACCAGAACCCATCTGCTGCCATCTAGAAATCTCTTCCTTAAAACCATTCACAATGTCTTCCAGAATGCCCTCCTCTCGCAGCTGATAGAGATGTGTCACAATCAGTGGATTGATGTTCCAAAAGAAGTGATTCATTTCTCGATTGTTATCACCTGCCATTGAAAAGTGAACATCGAATGACAAAGTGAACTTCACCCCGCCAAGCTCTGTGACTTCGCGTGAAATTATCTGGAGAATTGCCACCTTATTAGTTATGAAGAATGAATTCAGGTCCTTGATTGGGTAATCATCAGGGACATTCATCTTATAACCATGCAGCGAATTGCCGAAGTAATCGTGATTGCTTGGATTGAAGTCAAGGCGTTGATCCTCCATGTTATATACAGGGATTTCATTTCCTCCAATTGCTGGTCTCGCATCGGGCCTCTGTGCCATTGCCATGTGGGTTGGTATATGCGGGGGTGGGGTTTCTTCAATTGGTGGTCTCGTGCCGTGCCTCGTGCCGGGCCTCGTGCCGGGCCAGCATTCACAAGCACGGAGTAGTTGGGTAGTTGGTGCATCCGGGATCGCCCCCAAACGCCCGAATAACCGCTTATTTTTGTAACTCCCGAACACCTGAGTTTCCGTGCCCCAGGGCGAATGCAATGAGCCCTGGGGCACGGAAACTCAGGTGTTCGGGAGTTACAAAAATAAGCGGTTATTCGGGCGTTTGGGGGCGGTCCCGGATCACCAACTACCCAACTACTACCAATACTCAGCTTTCGCCCGCCCAAAAATAGGCCTGTACTGCAGGCTAAACTCCGGCATCACTTTTATGACTTCATTTCTTCAAAGTAATTATTTGATGAATTTAAAATGAATTTGAGGAAAAATACGGTATGCCATTCGTATTCACTTAATCCGTTACTCCTCATTTGAAGAATAATCCTAAAGTCATTTGGGCGTGGACAATAATGCACATGCGTGTGTCAGGTATCGTTTTGGTATCGGCGCTCTTTAAGCCCGATTTTTCTTGGGTTAGAAAGGCAAATAAACATATGCTACCTGTAATAATCACTTCTTTTACTGATTCAAAACGTTTTGATCGAGTAAAATATTCAATTTCTCTCATATGTATAAGATTCACATACCAAACGTTGGCTTGATATCGACTGATAAACTTCGCCGCCCTGGTACGCCAAGTGAAACCTTAAACACGTATCTAATGGTGCTTTTCAAACGGCCAATGACAAACTCTGTAGCACTGGTACGACCTTGAGGCCAGCGACGGATTCCGTTTGGATAAACTCCATAGAAGATGTAATAATACATCTGGATGAGAAAAAAGGTATGCAACATAAAAATAAATCAAAGTACAGAATACTTCAAGCATGTGGTCTTGCATGTATGTACTCCACTCTAGATCATATTTTCGGGTAGTGATTTCAAATCCTTTCATATAATATGGAATATATCCTCGTGGTGGCGATGATTTATTTTTACACGACTAAGATAAATGAGAGGACCGATAACTAAAATTAGCTGCCAATTAGAATTCTCATTTATTTGGCGCCCCGATAATTTCCAGGGATTTTTCTTTATTCTTCAGTCGTGTGATAAATCTTTTATTAACCAAGCTTGCTTGGTACCGTAATGAAAGAATATCGACCCTCATTTTTGTACGAATCCAGATTTCAACCCAAGTGGACCTCAGGGTGTCAGCTGATAAAGATGTGGGTTTCTCAAAGTAGTCATGTTTATGTTGGTGCCATAAATACCATGTAATAGTGGGGCCTTGAGGCTTAGATGTTTCCGTCATACAGCTATGAAATCACTTGCCACTTAAATCAAAACACCGGATTCTTTTGCTGTTAAAATTTTTATTTCGTCTGAAACTATCCAGTAAAATATAACCAGCTCACCATTTGGTCTGATTGGCGTCGAACTTTTGGCGGCCTCCAAGTCAGTTTTATGGCTGTGCTATTCAATGGAGTTGCAATAACATTCCAAGGGGCATCCACTATTTAATATAAAAAATTAATATATCAAACGTGTCAATTAGTACACATGTAATAGGTTAAAATAAAAAATGATGGGTTACTATTTCATGAGTGTATGGGCCTTAATCACATCAACGATAACGCACCACTTGTATGCACTTTATTTCTTGGGTATGGAAGCTCGCAACAGATTTTTTTGCGGGGGTATGCATGTTTTGAAATCAAAATGTCGTAGGGAAGACATGCTTTCCTCCGTTTCCCAGCAGCAACGGTTACCATGACAACCGCCAGCTGATTTCCCTTTGTCCTTAACAATGTTGTTTTTCTCAAATTGTTATGGTAACACAAGCGGATGTTTGGGAGAGCGAAAAGTAGCATTGTTGTAACACGGTCTAACTTGAGCCAACTCTGGATACCTTTTCTTAATATAAAGCCCCAAATCATGAAAAGTAAAAACATCTTACTTCTTTGAACGGAAATGAAAAGTATTAAATATCCAAAGGTTAAGTGATATCCACAAATGAACACATTTATTCCACTTAGATTCGTTGTACACGAATTGATAAACAACTCGTCACTCCATGAAATATGGTTCTAATTATAGGAGTCTCCAGGTCCTGTTCATACTTACGGTAGCTACAGTCTCCATTCAGATCAACGAACTGTCCACTCGGACACCCACATGTCCTGTTCCAGTAAAGTTGCCCCACAGTTGTCATGTTATCAGGACATGAACAGCGAAAAAGATGAAAGCCTGGGTCGGGAAGGCAGAGATGCGAACAATGTCTCCATGTCGAGCATGCATCGTATCCTATAAATTCTGTACATATAATAGCTGAAATTAGCGTTTTTCATACAAAGCCAAAGCTTCAGTAAACCGATAATTCTAAAACGACGAGGTAACTTGGATGTACTGGCGTTTTTATGAGTGTTAGCGATGTAGGATCTAGAATGAAAGAAGGGAAATTTAAAACCTGTTTACAGATATCGATATGAAAATAAACGGTTAAATATCTCTAAACGCTGGCTTTCATATAATCGTCCTGGTCGCCCCGGCCATCCGAGTCGTTTCAAAAGGTTTTTGCAAACGACTCAGATGATCGGGACGACTCAAGCGATTTGGGTTTCATATAATCGTCCCTGTCGTTCCGAACTTCAAGAGCGCGGGGTCTGACAACATGCCTGGGCGCAAGAATCGTAAACAAATGGCGGCTGTTAAAGCAAAAACTCCGAAGTTGTCGCCATTTTGGAACTGGTAGAGCTATGACTACTGTGAAATAATACTGCATTCTGGGATAGATTTGGGTCGCTTCGATCTCCTTAGTCGTCCCGGTCGCCTGAGAGTAGTTCTCATGTGATCGTCCCCGATTTTTCACGATCGTCCCAGTCGTCCGGTTCTATCCAATGGACGGCGATCGTCCCAGTCGTCCGGGTCGTTTGCGATCGTCCCGGGTCGTCTCAGAAGTGTTCTCATATAATCGTCTCGGTCGTCCGTGCACTTTTCAAAACGACACGGACAACCGGGACGACTATATGAGAACCAGCCTTAAAGCCGGAACCACCCGACCGTCCTAAAACTGCCCACCTAAAGACCTGGCGTGCGTTTTTCGAAGCTCCCGAAGACTTTTTCGGGCCCGAAAGCAACTTTTTAAAATAAGTTTCTTACGAAAGGCGTTGAACTTTTTAGCCCACAAATCAGCTAAAGTTGTATAGTAAACATAAGATTTTATTGCTTAGCTTTCAAATTCAACAAAAAGCGAACCTTTATTGGTAAACATTCTGCACGTAACACAGCTTTCCGGGTCCGAAAAATTTTCGGGACTTTCGAGAAATGCACGCCTGCACCGATATTTTAGTTCGGTAACCTTTATTTTGCAAATGTTCTCGCAAATAAGCCGCAGCCCCGACTTTGATAAAAAAAAAAAATTGGAAAAAGGTGTGGCTTATACGCTGGTTTTTACGATAACTGATATAACTAGCAACTAAACTCCTTGTTTTTGAACTTGCGATGGGTTGATTATTAAGCTCACCCAGCTAAATAACTCATTAATGATCAAAGGCCCCCCTTGCCCTTTTTCTGACTTACTGCGCATGTCAATAACACGCGCAACACTCAACCAACAGTTTCGTTTTTCACTGCCGCAGATATCATAGCGGACGTCTCAGGAAACAAAGCTTCTTTACGGAAAAAGGTCAAAACTCCCATGTTTGTGGATTATGATTGATGGATTTCAATCCATTTTGTCTAGGGTTTGATGCATCATGCCGCGTAATTTCGAGCATAATACTATAGTTGGAGCATCGAGAATAACAGTTATTTTTTATTAAAAACTGTAAAACTTAAATCTATTGCTATTTGGCTGAATACTTTTTATGAATAGATATATTTGTGTCACAGAATCACGGGAGGGTGGTATTTTTTGTGTCAACTTTATTTTATTTTTTCACCTTTGGGTTTTTATTTATACTATAGCATTTTTTTATGAAAAATTGTTTTGCGGGGGGGGGGGGGGGGGGGGAGGGGGAATTACGAATTACGAGCACAATAGTCCGTTTTGGAGGGCGACGCCGAAAAGCATAACAGTCGATTTTAGGAGCATAATGTCAGTATCAACCCTTAATTTTGTCATTTTCTGTTTTCTTGGGGCCAACGTTTGTCTCCATAATTATGATTGACGGCAAGGTAAGCCGTGGACCTAAGGGACTGACCCTTTTGATTTTTGTGGGGTGGGGGTGGGGGGGGGGGGGGGCGGAGGAGTTGGGCAATTACCAAAAAGAATTTCTGCAGAAAAAAATTTAAGAGAAAAAAAATCGTGCACACGGAAAGCACGTAAAAAGAGACTTATTTTGGTAAAAAAATTCACGAAATAGCGATGCTGAAAAACAAAATTCATACTCCGAAGAAATCGCCCAATCCCCCCCCCACCCCACAAAAATTAAATGGTCTGTTCCTTAGTTAGGGCTTTGAACTACAGAGTTCGCATGAAAAAGGCGCAGTAAAATTTTTTGAAGAGTCACACTGACATGTGGCGTAATATATATAGATAGCCCAAGCCTAACAGCGTCGCACTTTGAACAAGCTTAACTAAGGTGAAACTTAACTAAGGTGAAAGGTTGGAAGCACAAGAATTAAGATTGACGAACGGGCTATTTTCAATTTTAGCAATTCTCAAAAACAGTATTACCCGACCGTCTGCACAGTACATTTAGACCGTACAAAAGTTCACAAAAAGAACTTTTCTCTGTCTAGAATAACTAGTACTACTAGTTTCCGAATAAAATACAGTTTTTGTCAAAAATTGCCCGAGAAACTGATTTGAAAATCAAAAATTGCAAAAATACACAAACATATTTGCATAAGGCGATGCGAGTGAAGATAGAACTGTACTATAAAATCAAAGTCTTGTTTTGTTTACATAAAATCGCTTTTTAAACTATCTAATGAATGAACAAACACATAAAAATGGACAACACAATCTTCTTTCGAAAAAATTTATTCAAATCTCCATTAGTTTACGTTTAAAAGCAAAACGTGTACCATTTAATTATAGCTCATCGAGTTCAAGCTTTCTTCGATGAAATTCAAGAGATCGATACAACTGAATTTAAGCACGTTTTAAAATCAATTCTCCAAAACTAACAATAACACCAATAAAAAGTCACTCACAGATTGATATCAACATAAATTCTCATCGAAAACTGTAATCTGTTTACCTTTAAGTCCCTCGCTTGCTTGGAAATTCAAATCTCCGCTTCTGGTTCTGTAATCCGTAGAAAACAAACATCTCTCGCATTTGATAAAAACGTAATACATGAAGTTCCTCGAAGCAAGATTTTATCCCTGAAAGCTCGTCTTTTTCCACTAAAGCGGTTTCTGAGTATCCCTTAATTAGTATCCTTGTCTTGAGTAGCAAACCGCGAAATATTCAGAGAAATAACGCCTTTAATTTAAACGGTTTTCTCCGCTTAGTAAATTCACAGCAAAACATCAAAGTGTTTTTCTAGCTGACGTGACATTCGGCCGTGTAACCGCGCGAAAAACAAAGCCTCGCTTTGGTTTCAACATGACGTCGTACGCGCATGTTATGCGACGTCATACGCGCCCGCGAGCTAGTCCTCTTAAAGCCATCTCGTTAAAGCGTTAGAACGTGAGGTTAATAAAAACAAAATAGAAGAATTGATAGTGAATATGGTAAAGATGCCGTTGTAGCGCACCTTTAGAATAAGTCTACTTAAAAGGTAAAGTCTAAATGCCATAGCTCAGAAGGAGGTCGGACACCTTAATGAGAATATATAACGGAGTAACTGGTTAGCTTTCAGTTAAGGTTAGGGTCAGCTGTTTATATAGTTAAGTTTAGAACTAAACAACCCGAGAAGCTAGGTGGTACAGTGGTACGGTAGGCTATGTAAGCCTAAGCCTAGCTAAGGTCACAGGTTCAATCCTGAGTGGGGATTTTAGATTTTCTTTTTTACACTTAAAAATTTAGTGAAAATAAAATTCTAAGTGTCGACATTTCGTTATATAATTCTCAATAAGGTGTCCGACCTCCTTCTGAGCTATAGACAGTAGACTCTACCTACTTAAAATACGTACATGAAAACATCACATGATGCAAATCAGCCAATATAAATTTATGTTCACGAAATGGGCGTAGTTTACATTTTCAAAAAAAAAACAACTTTAACATGCAAGGCTGATCAGACAGCAAATTTGTTCGATTTCTTTTAATAAGATATGCCCGATATTTCGGTTAGACAAAACTAACCTTCATCAGGGGCTAGGAAAGCTTAGTGAAGATGGAAACAAACGGTTACAATATTTAAAATGGGCTAAGATAAATTGCTGGCACACGATAGGCTAATAAACAAGTAACGGTCCAGCTATATTTTGCTACTGTTTGTTCTAGTGGTCCTTTACAGAAGTTATTTACATTTTCACGCTAGTGACTAAAATGGGGTACGACATCACATCTCTTGCTCATCTACGAATCTCATATATATGATACAGTGCTGCAGATGCAAAGTACAATACATAGGAGAGACTAAACGACATCTCAGCGACAGATTTGGCGAACACAGACGCGCAATCGAAAAAGCCATTAAGCAACATCACATTCATCAGCCTACCGCCGTTTCAGATCACTTTACTCTTCCTGGCCATTCAATCAACGACATAGAACTCATTCCCCTTGAACTCATTAACTCTGACAGAGACGCCATTCGTAAGGCCAGAGAATCATTTTTAATTTCCAAGGGCAAGACACATGAACCCTATGGAATGAACAGGCGCGATGAAACTTAATATATTTCTATTTTTATAGTAGCCTTTGTAAACGTTTCTACTGTTTATTTTTGTTAACCAATCATATTTAATCTTTTATTTGAATCATTTTCTATCTTGTAACCGTTTTATTCCATTTTTACTTAGCTCTTTGTAGCCCCTGATGAAGGATAGTTTTGCCTAACCGAAATATTGGGCAATAAAATACCCTTTATAGCTGTCCGATCAGCCTTGCATTTAGTTTTAAGTCCTATTATTTGGTTTTACAATAGACGTGTTTAGAAAATGTTATAGGCTGGGCCTTATCATCATTATTATTATTATTTTTTTTGCAAAAGGAGGGGAACCCGTGCCCCTCTGCTAACAACTTCTCTGTACAGCATTGGGTGATCTGTTCTCATCAGTGCTCCACTTTTTCAAGACCAAAAGCCAGAATAGTCCTCAACTTCGACGACTAAGGAGAGCTTTTTTTCACAAGATTTGGTGCCGTTTTTTCATCACAAGCAAGAAAGCGTCTGGTAACCATCTGTCTTCGCTTTGGTGAGTGCGTGCTTTTCAATTTTGTGGTTTTGGTTTTGGTTACGTGGAGATGGCCGCGCGTCCCGCACACCAGCCGTTCGCCCACACTAGAACTTACTGTCCGCTTGATAGCGGAGGAAAACTTGGATATTGACTCGCTCAGTATAGCGCAGTCGTTACCGAACTTTAAGGAAGAAATCGTTGGGATTGTACCCCTCTACGGAGGAAAGTGCTTCAACATCATCCTCCGATCTACAGAATCGGCCACGCGGTTGGCGGCATCGGGCTTTGACTGCGAAAGCCGCGTTATCCCTTTACGCCTTTTAGGGCAAAAAGCACTACACGTGTCATGCTTCGTTCCCGTTGAATTCTCCGATGAAAACCTGCTACAACTTGTGGAACAATACGGCGACCTCAAAGCGCGAGCAGTCCGCCGGCTTTGCTTCAAAGCCACGGGCTACAAGCACATCGAGAACAGCATCCGTGTCATCGAATTCACACGTTTACAAAAGGCAGTGCCACGCAAATTAGTCACTCAAGGGCTCGAGTTATTTTTTAAGTACACGGGCCAGCCAATACTATGCCACCGGTGCCAGTCTTCCGAGCACGTTGTTAAAGACTCCCCGAAGGCGAAACGCCGCGAGGCGAACCGCGAGGCTCCAGCACCCGGAGGGGGGGAGGGCACCGGAGGCCCGCCGGCCCCCACTACAGCAACCAGCAACGACACTCCCCCTGTAACCACAATAGGCCATTTGCACGATAGCGTCATTTCACTACAACTACCAGAACTCATTTCGTTTTTCCTTTCTTATTTAAATTTTGTAATCCTAGTGAGGTTTAAATAACAAAGGCCCTAATTTGCACTACAAAACAAAAAAATGAACCTCCGTGCGACCCTTCTCCAGAAACTGCCGGCCACCCCCTACTACCGATGCCATGAGCGTAAGCGTGAGAAATTTAATCTTTAAAGCGAGTTTGGTAACATCCTGTCTCGTGGTAAATTTAAATACCTCAGATGATCACACGCGTTTGGCGGAGATCAAAGATCTCCTAAAAACGCCATCATTTGCAGTAAAAAACAGTGGGTAGAGCTGGGGGAAAAACCGACCAAGTATTTCTACCAGCTTGAAAATCAGCGACAAACACGCGACTCAATTTCAGAGTTAAGTGCCAACAATTCAACCGTGACTTCCGATAAAAATATTCTTCGCGAATGTCACGATTTTTATCGTAACCTCCATTCGGCTGAACAAGTTAATCTAGCCAAGGCTGGCTTTTCGACCAACTGCATAAAACTCTGGCATCTGAAGACCAGGAGAAATGCGAAGGTGACCTCACACTCTTCGAATGTCAATTGTTTTGTAATAACGAAATATAATATCCAATTTATTCAACACTTTTGGGAGATTCGACAGATTGTAAAGTATAAATAGGTGATGTCACGTTTAATTCTCGCGGAGATTTGGGTGTTGACAAATTGCGAGCCAGCGAGCCATGTGAGTGACGCGAGTCATGCGAGACAACTATTAGTTCCCAGTCTCTTTCATACATTAGTTCCTTCACCCTTTAGCAGTTCGCTCAGTTTGCACGAGTTTTCGCTTTCCTTCGATTATCCTATTCTTATCATAGCAGGAAATAGCAAGGGTGACAGGCCGCACAATCTCTACCAGTGTGAAACATATGAGAACCTTTTCCATTTTTGCTCTAACGAGTGTATCTTTTAAAGATTTTCCTTTAAAAATATAATATAATAGATATAATATAATAGATATCATAGTCTGTTCTTTAAAAATTTGCGGTAAAAGTGGTTGGTTTTGTATATGGTGCCATTTTCTCAGAGTATAATATGCATTTATAATATTTTCTCAGGCTTAACAGGAACTTTTTAACGGTGAACTCTCATAACTCATAACTCTCATAACTTTGAACTCCGAGACGACCGGCACAACAGTCATTTGTATTCCCGATTCAACTCCAGACACGTCCTCAAATGAACCAGAGACTGTTATCATAATATTGATACGTTTTTACAACAACGTACAATAATTCACTCACTAGTTTTCTCGTTGTTTATGTTCATATTGGCGCCAGAACAGCAACCATAATTATGGGAACTATACAAACCTCCGGTCAGGAAGTAAAATTGCAGTTGTATACCGATGCCTTGGATTTTATTTATACTTGACCAGAAATCCGCAAGCATTTCCTTCCAGCAAATTTTAGCTGTCTCAGCGACCCGCAAAAATATCCTCCCGCAAAACAAATTCAGTCGGACAATCCGCAAAATATCCTTGTGCACGGTAGCTAAATCAACAAAACTATGACGTCTTTCCCATACTATTGCATAATCAAACCGTAATAGCAATGATTCAAAATAGAACAAACGCAGTTTTGCTCTACCATATCGCTCATATTAAAACACAAACTTTCCCGTCCCATTTAACTTTCTTAAAACGTCTCCATTCGTAAAAATACACCGTGAAATTCTCAAACTGCGTTTGCCGAAAAAAACGCATTTGACCTATTTTTAGCCTTCCAAAGCAGCTTTAATGGCTTTACGACAAATGATTGAAACTGATAGGTAACGTGAGATATCGAAACTTAAGAAGAACTTAATACCTTTGCGGTAACGTAATGTGAGATATGACAAGTTCATGACAAGTTTTGACATCCCGATACCCAAGGGAATTTAACAATAGGTCCGGGGGTGCTCCCCAAAAATTTTAGTAGCAGTATGTGACGCCCTTCTTGAAATCCTAACCGGTTTAACCAACCATATCCTCAATGTCCTAATATAGCTTCTATAAGGAAGAAACAACCAAACCCCCCGGACAAAAGTCCACAAAAATTTGTTAACAACTTTTGTCCCTATATTCTTGTGACTCCTATATCTCGTTTTGCGCGCATGCGCTTTAACGAGATAAAAAGGGTTAGAAGATATTCACCTTTCTGTATTCCCCAGTGTACGACCTTTAGACTTGTTGACTGGGTAACATTTATATTATCCTTTATAAGTTTTCGAGAGGATCCATCCCGATCTCCGGTTTTGTTTATCCTTTGGATGGAGTTTCCTTCGAAACCGTAGATGTACGTCTCAGACACTGATAATGAAGTTGGTTTTGACAGCCCCAAAGTCGGCTGTGGAAAAATAAACACCAAACAATGTCAATGTTCCGCCTAAGAGTAGTGTAATGTAATGTCTTTATTAATACAATAGCAAAAAATATGCGTGTATATAACTATTTACAAATTGGTTAAGAGATTAAAAAGATGATAAGAATAATAAATATAAAAGTACTTACAGAGCTAATTGGTATTTAAAATGTAATCTATTGAAAAAACTAGATTTAAATCTTCCCGTATTTACTCGAGGAAGCATACTTCCGGGATTCCTAAGATGAAGCGAGCTCTGTTTTACACGAGGTAATAAAGGAAAAAGAGGATGAGATTGATTTTTTAAAATTCTATCATAAAGAGAATGGTCAGACTTTTCTAGTAGTTCTTCTATAAAAATTGGATAAAAAATATAGTTTCGTCTGTGGCATCGCGTGAGGAAATTCTGTACAGTAGTTAGCACTCAGGAGGGGAAGCGGCGTAAACAGACAAAACATAAGGTAAAACTATGGATAAAAACATAAAATCAATATCTGGTTGGAGATAACCTTCCTTGCGTAACGATCGAAGTACATATAAACACCTGTTTGTCTCTTTAAGTTTCCCTTTAACATGTTAATTAAATCTACTGTTGTCTTGAAGGGTAATTCCTAGTATTTTAACTTCTCTACTTGCTTAATTCCATTTACTAAGTTTGTGTCCGCTTTAATTTTCTTGTGTACTACATGGCATGTGATTGTCTTTAGACCAATCAAAGTATTGTGTAACGGCATTGCAGGATTGATTGTTTGTGTTCTATGTTGTTAGTGTCGCATTCTATCATAGATCAGCCACAGTTTAGCATGTTATCGTTTATTAACGTGTGCAAAATGTTTCGTTTAGCTTTCTTTTATTGCAATCCCTTATTGTGAACACATTTTAGGAGAAAAGTAAAGGGAGACCCTAAATACACTACAACCTTCCCATTCTATGATATCTAGAAGTAAGAGGCCAATTTGCGTATAGCTTTCCTACAGGAATACATGGTAAATAACAAATAGTCAAATAACTCTTTTAAGAGCAATTTATCAAAACCGCATTACCTTATACGTTTCCCAAAATTTTCTGTTGCCAAGTTTTTCTACTTGAGAGGGCGATAAATTTTACCAGATTTTGGGGAGTGCTTCCATCCCAACTAAATGTTTTTTATACGCTTTCCTGGCTGTTTTGTCAAAACTTTACCCCATTTTTAAACTTATTTTCCGTTTTGTTAGCTGTTCCGATATTTGTTAAGGAACATTCCCCTGTGATCAATTGTTCCTTATTATTTTGGTCCTTTTGATGTTAAGAGGACCAACGTTTTTATAAAGTAGGAACAAAACGTTCATTCTAAGCTAAAACAAGACCGTTTTGTTCCGAAGTCCCATCTGTGAATGGAACATATTGTTCCCAAATTGGTAATTTAGGAACAATTTAGGACCGTTTTGTTCCGAGTTCCTATGTGTGAATGGAACACATTGTTCCCAAATTGGTAATTCAGGAACAATTTAGGACTATTTTGTTCCGAGTTCCCATGTGTGAATGGAACATATTGTTCTCATATTGGTAATTTAGGACTGTTCTGTTCCGAAGTCCCATCTGTGAATAGAACATATTGTTCCCAAATTGGTAATTTAGGAACAATTTAGGAACGTTTTGTTCCGAGTTTCCATGTGTTAATGGAACACATTGTTCCCAAATTGGTAATTCAGGAACAATTTAGGACTGTTTTGTTCCGAGGTTCCATCTGTGAATAGAACACATTGTTCCCAAATTGGTTATTTAAAAAACAATTTAGGACCGTTTTGTTCCGAAGTCCCAGCTGTGAATGGAACATATTGTTCCCAAATTGGCAATTTAGGACCAATTTAGGACTATCAGTTTGTTCCGAAGGCCCATCTGCGAATGGAACACGGTGTTCCCGAATTGGTAATTAAGGAACGATTTAGGTACCGTTTTGTTCCGAATTCCCAGCTGTGAATGGAACACATTGTTCCCAAATTGGTAATTGAAGAACACTTAGGAGCGTTTTGTTCCGAATTCCTACCTGTGAATGGAACACATCGTTCCCAAATTGGTGATTTTGGAACATGTGTTCCTAACAGCCTATTCCTTTTCATACTTAAGAGGAACAATTGTTCTTTCTTACTGTAAGTGCTTTAATATAAACAATATTTTAAGGCACGCACAGTCACACTGTATCACACTGTATCACACTGTCATGAATTTTGCACAATAGTAATAAGGGCGGGCAAGCAAGGCCATGTTGTGGCAAGTTGAAACATGCAAGAGGTTCCTTTGTTTGTCATTGGTTGCTCAGTTTGGTTGGTTTTTGCTAAGGTGAAAAGGCAAGTGTGTTGGCCAAATGTTCCTTAAAGGGAAAAATGAGCAAGAAGTGTAAAGTCGAATGGTCAAACATTGATGGAGCATCACCAAAACCTAAACGACTTCACTTGGAAAAGGACGAAACAGATACTTTGTATCATTGCCCAATACAAGTGTGTGACCATGATGGATTTCGGGGTGCAGGAAACATGTAAATAGCAAGCACAGTTGGTTATTTTAATTTGACGAAAAGCCCGACCCGAAAGAAATCACAGATTCGTTACAAGTAGCAAGGGACGTTTCAGTGACAACAACAATTGGTGTTAAAACAAGTGAAACCCCAAAACATGCCGTCAAAGTACTTCCTTCATTTTCAGTCTCTGATAAAATTGGCGGAGTATTCACAAAATGGTTGACCGGAAGTGGCGGTGGTTGCAAGAAAGATCGTGCAGCTAAACAGTTAGTGACAAGATGCTTTAAGTTTCTTAAATTTTGTTGCGAAGATGAGGAAGAGTTGACTTTTGACGTGATGGACTTTAAGTAGATAGGAAATGCGGGTTTCAGCTCACAGCAGAAATACGCCCAAAAATTTACCCACCAATTCAACACATTCTCGGTTTCAGCTCACAGCAGAAATACGCCCAAAAATTTACCCACCAATTCAACACATTCAACACATTCAGCTCACAGCAGAAATACGCCCAAAAATTTACCCACCAATTCAACACATTCTCGGTTTCAGCTCACGTAACATCAATCACCCCAAAAAACCCCACACGTTTCACTTCTAATTTTTTCCCATGATTTCTCACACAACTTCACTTCTTCTTCTTTCCACACAACTTCCATTCCCTCAATTGTTCACAAACATTTCAAAGTTCCACTTCCACTCTTCTCCTACAATTCCCCACAATTCTACCAATTGCAACATGTTTCACCCATTGCAACATGTTTTTAATCAATTCGAACACGTTTGAATTAGGGGGCCTCGGATCCCACCGGAATCGGTGATTATTATCTACTATTAAGGTGAAAAATCTATTTCAGAAAGCGAAGCTAGAAATCTATTCCTGAAAGAAAAATGTCTGATTCCGAAGAAGAAATCGATTTCATTCCTGAACTCGTTCAGGAAACCCACACAACATGCCATACTCCCAAAAATCCCCGACTGGAACATTTCAAAGATATCATCCGAAAAAATCAGGGGAAAAATCAAATTCCACTCAAAGATCTCGAGTTTTATCAAGCACAAATTCTCTCCCAGATTCCCCGTGGCGAACTCACAAGAAAAAAAGTCAGGGATTTCGCCAAAGCTGCCAAATGGGGAAAGAAAGCAAATGACCACGCTCATGAAATCTTCAACCACATAACAGGTCACGACGGAAATGATTATGAACATCTGGAGAAATATCTCATCGACGATTTCAAATATTTTTCCCTAGCATATGACGATCTTCATCTCAACAGGAAAAAGTTTCTCAATTGCCACCAAGTTCTTTTCGCCCTGTTGCAGAAGAACGGTTTCAATCCCAATGAAGATGATTTCAAACTGCTCAAACTTTCATCCAGACGGGCGGAACAAGAAAAAATAATCCAAACCATTTTCAAAAAATGTAATTGGAATTAAAATGGATCCATTTAAAAAAATAATTTACAATGAAGACGAGCAAAGCGAAGCGAGCGAAGCGAGCCTCAGTGCGAGCGAAGCGAGTGACCATGACGATTGTTTCACATGCTCAGAGGAAGACGAGCAAAGCGAAGCGAGTGACCATGACGATTGTTTCACATGCTCAGAGGAAGAAACAAGAAGCGTGAATGAGACTCCGACAACATCGGATGATGAATTTATTGTGTCTGATTCGGAGATGGCGGAAGCTGAGCGAAGCGACGAAATCGAAGACTCAATTGAACTTCTCTTTGAATCATTCGTCAATCTCCAGGAGGAACAGAAAATTCTCAAAAAGGAACTCCAAAAGCAAAGCGGTCTTCTCTGGGAAATCCACCGGGAAATGAACGAAAGCCAAGCGAAGCAAAACGGGTCAAGCGAAGCGAAACGAAAGCGATGCTAAGCGGTGTTTTGAAATAACAGACTTTGTGAATATTAATGTCAAACATTCATATTCAAATAACCGCTTATTACCACCCACAACAAGTCATTCATTTTATTTAACTTCATTTTTTTATTTACAATGACGACACAAAAAGTGCCACGCTGTGGCACTAATAAATAATTCACAAAAAGTGCCACAGCGTGGCACTAATAAATAATTCACAAAAAGTGCCACAGCGTGGCACTAATAAATATTCACAAAAAGTGCCACAGCGTGGCACTAATAAATATTCACAAAAAGTGCCACACTGTGGCACTAATAAATATTCACAAAAAGTGCCACGCTGTGGCACTAATAAATAATTCACAAAAAGTGCCACGCTGTGGCACTAATAAATATTCACAAAAAGTGCCACAGCGTGGCACTAATAAATATTCACAAAAAGTGCCACGCTGTGGCACTAATAAATAATTCACAAAAAGTGCCACGCTGTGGCACTAATAAATATTCACAAAAAGTGCCACAGCGTGGCACTAATAAATATTCACAAAAAGTGCCACAGCGTGGCACTAACAAAACGTGTCACCAATAGCGTCTTTATCTTCTCTTTTTTGTCTTCCGTTGGCTTGCCTTCTGTCTCACCAGTAAACTTTTCCTTTATCTCGTCAAAGCATTTTTGTAAGTAAGGTTGAATATCTGGATGTTTTGTGCCAAGTTGGTGAAAAGATTGGTTTACGTCTTTTAACATCTGCTCACTGTTCATGTTTGTTTTCTACTGAAGTTGCTCGCGCAGTGTTTACGTTTATATAGTGTGAATTGCATCATCTCATTACATCATCTTTATTTTAACTCAAACTTCCTGTGTTTTTTTAACTCAAACTTCCTGTGTTTTTTAACTCAAACTTCCTGTGTTTTTTTAACTCAAACTTCCTGTGTTTTTTAACTCAAACTTCCTGTGTTCCAGTGTTCACATGTGATCATAATGTCTCAGAGATTTTTGAACATCGCTCAATGGAACCTTAGCCACTTATTTTTTTGAGATAAGTTCTGAAATGCGCCACATCTTCACATGCTTGTTTATATTTTTTGATTGTGAGAAGATTCTCGCATGTTCTTTTGATTTCTTCCAAATAAGATGTCACTGGTTGCCTTTGGAGAATTGAGTTGAAATAATTCATCGTTGCTGTTTCAATCTCTTTCGTTTTTTCATAATTCTCAGAAAGTTGGTTTTCATCCCCGCGCTGAATCTCATCAGGCTCGCTAAGACCAATATTTCTTAGAAAATAGTTTTCCATCCCATTAAATCGGTGTTCGACATTCATTATTTTAGAAGAAAACATTAAATAATTTTAATTTCAATGATTGACTTTTTTAGCCAAGCTTTTCCACATCGCTCAATGGAACCCAAGAATTAAATTTGTCAGGGTAACTTTTCCATTTTACAAGCGCGAGTTTTCGCTTATTATCGCGGCGAATAACTTTTTCAATTCGAAACACATCTTGCGTTGTCTTTTGAAGTTCCGCCTCGTAAAATGATCCAGTGATGTTTTCTCCCAACAGATCAACTAATTTATACGTTACAGGGTTTGTGTTCTTTATTTCGTCAATCACAAATATCTCCTCTGTCCAATTCGACGTGTAACCTTTGTCAAATATCTTTCGTTTAAACTTTGAAATTCTCACCCTGTCGCCGACTTTGAATTTTGCTGGGGCATGTTTAGCATAAATTAAATCTCCGAAAAGATTAGCGAAAACCTTTTTCTCATTTTCCTGTTTGCTCGCCTCTGCGGGACTCATCCGAATGCTCGAATGAAAACGATGATTATATTCATCCAGTAATTTGCCAAGTTTGTCCCAGTATATTGTATTGTTGTTCACGCTAAACATTTTAAAGAGTTTCTCCTTAAAAGACCTGTTCCAGCGTTCAACAACAGACGATTTCTCTTCATTTTCCGTTGTATACAATTTTACCCCATTCTTATCAAGCAGATTTTTCATTGTTGCGTTGAAAAATTCACTCCCCTTGTCAGTCCAGAGCATTTTCGGTTTTCGCCCCTTGAATATATCTCGGAAAGCATCAGCCACTGTTTGACCTCGCTTGTCTTTCAGGGGACGAATCCAACCGAATTTTGAGAAAACATCGATCACCATCAGGAGATATCTGATTCCCTTGTTCCACCTCGAAAATTTCCCCATCTCGACCAGATCAGCCGCCCAGATGTTGTCAACCCCATACGCAATGACTCGCCTCTTTGGAAAGCGCCGCCTGATTGGCCGGTGAAGTTCATTTGCCAGATTTTGAGCCCACTGGCCTTCACTCAAAATCTTTTCCCGTTTTTTGAAGCGCCGAGCCCAAGTTTCTGTTTTGCTTGAATTGTGTTTCGCGCCAAAGCATGACCCCACTGTCTTTCTTTCCAGGGAATGGCATCCAAAGCGGCAACCATTTTCCTGTCTGCTTCGTTCTTGCATTTACGCGGATCCGCTTTCTTCGCGCAGACTGAATAATCAACATCGTGTTGCATAGCAACTGCATCTGTTTTTCCTGTGGGCTGCTGCCAGATTTCGAGAATCTTTCCCTTTTCATCAAATCTAACTTGCTTTTCGAGTGGGTTCCAGGGCCCGGTGAAGTTATGGCCTGGGAGGGTGAAACCTTTCTTTGGTCTTGGCAGCTTCCCAATCAGGGAATGAACATCTAAAGGACCCCCATCCAAATCTGCTCGATCTGTTTTATATTTTCTGTTTGGTCGGATCGCCGTGGACAGCTCATTCATCATATCAGCAGAGGTTTTGGCAAGAAATGGTTTCATCTTGTCCAACGCAAAATCCAATGCTTTCTTTTGAGTGTTTTTATTTCGCAATAATTCACTGGCTCCATAACGACCCATTTCAACTGTCTTTTTTCCCAACCAAGGCAGCGCATGCGCAACGCCAGTCAGCGCAAGTTCACCAATGCCAGCTCCGCTTCGCTCCGCGGCTCGCTTCGCTTCGCCCCCACCTTGTGAGGGCAGATTCAGTTTCCCGAATTTTTCACAAATCTTGTTTTTTTGATTCCGCAGGAAGCGCAATGGCAAAACCACATTTTCCTCCCATTTTTTGCAGTCATGTATCCAGACGGTTCCACGCATCCCGTCCTGCGTTTCTCCTTCACGCAATATGATTCCATTTTCAATCGAAATATTCTTTTATGAATTTCTCATTCTTTCCTGGGTCACTCAATGAAAAAACCTTCAACGTGTCATAGAAGGATTTTCGTCGAATCTCATTCAAGAAATATAAGCAATAATATCCACATCGGACAGATTCCAAAGCTTGAATTGGATGCCCATAATTGTAAATTATTTCTTTCCCAATTTTATCTGCATATTTTACCAATTCAATTGGAGGTGATATTGAGAATGAATCAAAGTAATAGACAATATGTGTCTTGATGAATGTGGCAACCCAGTGCGTTCCATTCCCAATAGAATCATCTAGATTAATTATGCAGGAACCAGTTTTATGTAAATGATCTTTTGAATCTCTTGAAAAGATTCCTTTGAAATTGGGAATTTTAAGAAACCTCACCCACTCAAGAATATCAAAGTTTGAAATCGGAATATCTTTCCAAGCTGGCCTCAAAGGATGGCCCCTACTAGCGGTATGTTTTGAAAGGGACTGTTTGGCCCCAGCAGAAGCCCCGATCCAGATTTTTTTTTTCGCCCACGACCTTCCCATGTTCCAAAAAATGGCGGCGGCATATAAGGATACAGTCCCGGTTTTGGACTTACCATCAATCCTTTGCCTTTGCCTTTGCCTTTTCTGGGTACTTGAAGCCCCGATCCGAATAATTTCGAAGCAAGCTCAATAGCCATTGGGATTCCTATAGCGGCAAGTGTTCCCAATAACCCACCTTGAATCTGTCTCTGCGTTGGTTTCAACGTAATTCCACTTCCGCTTTGAATTCCTTTTCCCACCAAGTTTCTCTGGCCTTTTGTCAAGAGGTCTCCAAGGGAAGCGAGTTTTGATAAGAATACTGCGGGAACTTCAATGCCTTTCTCAATCAACTTCATAATGAAGGACAACGGATCTCCTGGCACTCCTTCTCCTTTCAGTCGAGGTCGCTGCGCTCCTTTTCCAAATATTTTATCAATCCCCAAGCTCCCCAAGGCACTCAACGCTCCAGTCGCAAGATGCGGGGCAACTTTTGAAACCCCTTTTGTTGCAAATGGAAGCAGCTTCGATCCCAGGGAAATCAACGAAGTCCAAAGACTCCCACCCACAACTTTTCTGATTTGTGTTTTAGAGATTGACAATTCAACTCCCCGCCCCAAACTGATGGCTTTTTGAACTTTGCTTATTTGAGTCTTTGTCAGCAACAGTTCATCTGGCCCTTTCAATTCATTTCGCGAAAGTCTCAATGTTATGGAAGAGTTATTTTTCACAGCTTTTGCAAGCTTTGTTTTTTGCCCATCTGATAATTTCACACCATATGGAATATACGACGTCATTTCGATATTTTCAATATCGAAATAAGTTTTCAGGCCTTGACCAGAAGTTTGTTTGATGCTGTATACAGCTCAATTTCTTGTTCATGCAACACCAAGGCGTTCAATGTGTACTGTGTTGGGTTGGCGCCACTCAATTCGTATCGGAAAGTCAGAGACACAACTCCATCTTTCACATCATCTTCTTGGTTTCGGAGATCGAAGTAAAGCATGCCAAAGAGGTTTTTGAAATTTGCTCGGGTAATCAATGGCCCGCTTAAAACGTCATTATAAGCGGAATTGAATGCCATCAAAGCTCGATAAAGCCTAGTTTCCTCATCCGTTGTCATTTCCAATTGAGGGTAATAAATTGAGTTGTTCAACTCCAGTTGGGCTCGACTGAAGTGTCGGTTGTTTGCTCCAATGCTGAATGTCGTGAATTTGAAGATATCATGTGTCTGGCTATTGTAAGATGCTGTTGGAACAACCCAAATCAACACATGTCGCGGCCTTCGAAGCCCCGTGGAAATGCGAAAGTAGCTATTCACAGCTGCTGTTTGTGTTATTTCATGGTGTTCTTTCAAATATGTCCACTTTTTCGGTTTCAGATAATCTTCAAGATATTGTTTCAAGCCTTTTCCGTTGAAAATGATTTTGGGGCACCACAATCTGAGTTTAGTGAGAATTACTTTTGAATCTGGCGCAGCGCCTTTTTTGAAAATCAGATTGTTGTCATTTTCAAGTTCCAACAGAAGAGTTGTCTTTATATTTGGGTGAAGGTTATTTTTGAAAGCAGCGAAATAACTGTATAAATTCAGGGGAATTGATATTTTGTTGATATTCGCCGCATCAGTCAGGATCTTTCGTCTGGCAAAACCCTCATTATAAAGTGCTTCTGCTGGCCGTGCTTCTGTTGTTCCCGTTGATGTATCGGGATAGAAGAACTGATCTTGCCCAACCGAATCGGCATAGGTTTTCGTGTATTTCAAGAGCGTCAATGCATTCGCTGATTCATTTGCTCTTGAGTTGTTATAAATGGTTTGCCCATTGCATTCTACTTTGATTGATTTTATGAATGTCAAACCATTAGTTGTCGTGCAATCTTGGTTACCATTATTTGGCCCCGCGGTTATTCCAGTTGCACTGTCCGCCGTTGTAACAAGCTTAAAGTCAACCTCCAGATATGCATTGTACCAATCAATTGGGTTTGCTTCTGAGGAATTATCCACGTTGAAGTGATAATTAGTTTTTTCCTGCCTGTTGTCATTTGCAATGTTGTCATTGAGTGGTGTTGCTAGATCATAATATGTATATTCGTATCTTTTTACGAATTCCGGGTTTCTAAAATTCACTGCCATTTTATTAGATAGTTTTTTCTTTTCAGAGGAGGCCCTTATAAACATCTTTCACATATTGAAATTTGTCAGTGTCTTCTTGGAAGCGGACTTTCTTCAGTATTTCCCCAATTTCTTTTCCTTTTGTTTCCGGGGGCGCTGGCACTGAGGCTCCCTCCGGTCGCTTCGCTTCACTCACTTCACTCGCTTTCTTTGTTGTAAATTTATCATAAATTTTTTCACCAATGAGTTGTCCAGTCTTTTCTCCAACTTTCTCTGCTCCTTTTTCAACTAATTTTTCTGCTGCCTTTGAAGCTAATTTTGAAGCTGTTTTTCCTGTTAATTTAGCTGCGAGTTTTGAGAAAACATCAGAAAAACCACCTCCATATCTTATTTCACCTGTATCAGGATCTCTTTCTCTTCTTTCATCCATTTTTAATTACCACAGTCAAAGAAATATCAATATCATTCAAATCAACTTCTCGGTCTTCATCATCAGTAATGTAGAAGGTGACCTCAGAAATATGCGGGGAGTTTATTTTATTCCACAAGTAATTTATTGGTTGAATTTCGAATGGCAATGATCTGGTTTTAGTGTTGGTTGAGAACGTGTAAAGCGCATTTGACCTTTTCCCGGAGACAATTGAATCGCTCAAAAGACTGCATCTGAGATAGAGATTGTCAACACTGTTTGATATATTTGGAAAATTCGTTCCATAAGCACTAGCTGTCAGTTTAGCCGCATCAAATCCCACCAAGATGTGAAAGTTTCCACTGTTTACAAAATCAATTTGAAAGTTCTCTTGAAGTTGAATGAAAACTTTGAAAGTGGTCAAATCAAACAACACATTGATTCCATAACTATCACCTGTGGAGGTCGCTTCGCTCCTTTTCCCAATGCTTTTGTGAATGAATTCGTTGATGTCTTCATAGTCATAAATTCCCGCAGGAAAGGTGATTGTTTCCCATGTCTTGCCCTTGTCTTTGGAAATCACCAACTTGTTGTTGCGGTATTTAGGCTTGATATTATGCCAGCTTGCCGTCATGGAAAGATGATCCAAAGCCAGCCAGTGCGGTTTATTCTCTTCCAGCTGCAACTCTGGAGAAAACCTCGTTGTGAAATTCCCTGGTTTATTTTGTGGGTTTTGTTTTCTTGCATCAATTGATTTAAAGACAAGTACTCGATTTGCATCCATTATTTTAAATACTTCTGATAAAGTTTTTCATGCATTGTTCTATCGATTGCTCCAATTCTCAAGAGTTCATCATTTATTTGGGAAAGATCATTCCTCAAGACATGCGAATTGTTGCCAGCAGCCATTGAGCCAACCAGGATCTTCATCCGATCTGCCAGCTCTTCTGGCTTTTGATAGAAGACAACGCTGGATCCCACCATCCTTGATTTACCTGAGGATTTGTGAGGTGGCATATTTGACAGTGTGTTCAAATCGTTGAAAATCCTCACGGCATTCAAGGAATAGTTCTTTTTCGGGTTGAATCTCTTTGTCAACAAATCGATGAGTGATTTGTCTGCATCAGCCTGATAGATCAATTTACCACCTCGGAAGGCATTCAGTTTCATTTCATTAAAAAGTTTGGGGACATCGATGAGAAGCCCACCATAGTGGTCTTTTTGAATCTTGAAGGCATTTCTGCGAGGTTGTTTGTATTTTCGAATGCCTTCCCCATGTTTTGGTTGTGTGTAGTATTTTCGCAAAGATATGATGTCATTAATTGTGCTTGCATAACTTGATAATGTCTTTTGCTCTCTTTTATAAGATTCAATGTCAGATAAACCTTTTGGTGTGTCTTTTTGTTTGCTCCTCTTTACTCCACTTATTTTATTCGAAATAATTTTAACAGTTGCCTGAGCACTCTCTTTGAGCTTGTTTAGCTCTTGAGTTTTCATAGCCATCAGGTCATTAGGCTTGGGAAGATGATAATTATTTAAAATAATTTTATCATCTTTATCAAACCTATTTTCTACAGCTGCAATGGAAATACCAGTGTCTTTTTCATCCGGCGGGCCCGAAAGTTGCGGAAGCTCGGTAGACAGCGTAATAATATCTCTGTTCGTTTCTACCAAGTCTTTGAAGCCATCAGTCAAAGCAAGTTGATTTTGCCGGAGTTGCTCAATCACTGCATCTTGTTTTGCATCTGTCTTCTTTTGTTGCTCCAGCAGGGGTTCTCTGAGAGTCTTGAAATAATCACTCATGACAACATCCCGCCCTTTTTCTCGGTCTTTCATTTCATTTTTCACTTCTGTGACGGCTTTCGCGATTTGATATCCCTGCTGTTCACGTTCGGCAAACTTCTTTATTCTTTCAAGATCCATTTTAAGTGACAAAACAACATTTATCTTTGGAGATAAATGTTATCTCAACACTTAAAATGAAGATTCCAAATTATGATCGAAACGCGAGCGGAGCGAAGCCAGACCGAAAATATTGTGATTTCCTTGATGAAGATTTCCGAATGCTCATTGCGGGTCAAACCCGTTGCGGAAAAACAAACACTTTGATGCACATGTTGCGAAAACCTCTCGTCTTCTATGATAAAATTTATTTCTACTCTCCCAATCAACATCAAGACAAAATCGTTGATCTACAAAAGTTGATGGAAGGTGTCAGCCAAAAAGTCGGATATCCAGTTCTCGAAATTCTGGGGCCAGATGACATCATGAATACCTCAGATTATCCAAGCAACAATCGGAAAGTCGTCGTGTTTGATGACCTCATGAACTCATCCGATCGAATTCAAAAACAAATCGCAAATCATTGGACAGATGGAAGGCATCACGGAATCAGTCCAATTTATCTTTCCCAGTCCTATTATGATGTTCCACAAAAGATTCGTTTGAATTGTTCACACATGCTGCTTTATCCACCAGCAACAAAAACTCACCTCGATCTCATTGCAAAAGAGAATTTGATTGACCCCCATCTTTTCAACAAACTTGGACCCTTCGAATTCCTTTTCCTTGACAAAGAAAAGAAAAGTGTTGCCAAAAATTTTGATGAAACCTTTTAAAATGGGCATATTCAACAATGTAGGACGATACACCGGTGTTGACATGAGGGAATACATGAAAAATTTCAACAAACAAGTTCAACAAGGTGGTTTGAAATTAGACACCAACAATAATTATGATATCCAACAAAAACGACTGGTTAATGTTGCCGAAGGAGTTGACAATGATGACGCAATCACAAAGCACCAAGTTGACACGCTTGCAACGCAATTGCGAGCAGATTCTCTCCAGGTGGATGGGTCTTCCCATATGACTGGGGATCTTGATCTCAGGGGACAAAAACTCATCAACCCCGGGGAAATAGAAATGAATCGCAAATTGATCGTCAATCTGGACACTGATGAAAACCAGGATTTGTCAGCGGTGAATATGGTCACTCTGAAAAAATTCCACCCTGATGTATCAACTCATGAAGTCACGAAGGACCTGGATTTGAAAGGGCTTTTCAACGTGAAAAACTCAAAACAACAAACATGGCATGATTTGGGAGCGCATTATAACAACCTGGTTTCTTATAATGACACCAAAAATATCTTTCTCAGCCGCAAAGAGACGTTTCCAATGGAGACGGCTTTGGATATGGGAAATCACACCATTTTTAACGTGAAAGATCCCGAAGTTGCCGATCAGGGCGCAAATATGCGATATGTGGATGCCCAATCCGCGAAAAAGCTTTCGTTGGAAGGTGGGACAATGACCGGAAACTTGGATATGAATTCGCAACAAATAAACAATATCGCAGCGCCAACTCTGAAGCATCAACCCACGTCAAAATCTTATGTGGATAATGCGATAGGAGGTGTGGTAGTCCACACGATAGAATTAGAAGAGAAACTTAAAGAATATGTCAATGAATCGCATATCACGTCAACCTCTCACCCAAAGGACGCATTCCGCTATCTGATGGAAAATGTGGATGAATCCAGCTCTGAACATGATATGGAAGTAACTGGCATAACTGATTTTTCAAATTCACCGCATCATTTCAACAAGAAGGCTTATGACTTGAAAATAACAAAAGATCATTTCAATGAATACGATGGGAGACTTGGATTCAATATGTTCAAACTCCCAGAGGGAGAGTTTACCGTGTGCGTGGAATTCTTCCCCGCGTCAATGGATGGTGTGAGCGTCAACGTTGTGAGCGCCAGTCTGAATATCAATCAACAATCAACTAAGAAGTTTTCGGGGTATTCCAGATCCATTATCCATATGCATAAATGGAAGATCACTCCACCTGAATTTATTTTCCTGGATTTGAAATGGAGAGGAACTGCCGAATCAGCTGAAAAAGGAAATGCAAATCTGATCATATATGGCATTGCTGGTTCTCAACCTGATGTTGCAAGCAGCGTCTTCGATTCCCCTTTTGTTTTCGAAGCAGGGAAGATGGTTATGGAGACTGACTTGGATTTGAATGGCCACAAATTGCTCAATTCAAATTTGAAGAATAATTTCATGCTGATTGGAAGATTTAGAAAATCATCTGGAGACGCCATAAATATACTTTTTGATAATTTTTTCAATGATATAGTCATCCCCATTCGATGCAAATTAATTAAAGCGTTTTCTCAAATTTTATCGAAAACATCTTCTTTTCCACAACTAAGTTTATATCTCCCAGATAAAGAATCACAAAGTGGAACGAGGGTTAGCAGAGATAATAGAATTCAATTATTTTCTTTTTCAAATGTTGTTTATAAGGAAGGAGAATTATTTACAGCAAGAATAGATGATCGAACATTAAATATTGGCCAGGCCCAAATCACATTTCTTTTTGAAATTATCTAGAAAAATGAGAGCGAGAGAAGCGATCGAAGGGAGCGAGCGAAGCGAGCCGAGCCGAGTGAAGCGAGCGCGAAAACAAAACATTTTTACTTTCAATCACATCAACCCCGCAATTCGGGAAGAAGAACTGGAAGAGATCAAAAAACTTTATCGATTTTATCACAAAAGATTTTGGTGTTTGAAACGAGCGCATGGTCGATTCAAGAAAATGAATCTGCTCATGAATTTGACCTCTTCCGGTCTGGTTGCAATCGGGACGATTGCTGGGGCAACAACAATGAATCCAATCGTTTTGGGAGTGATTTCAGGAGCAGGACTGATCTTGAAAACCGCGAATGAAATGAAGAATCTGAAAAGCAAAATTAAGATGGCGAAATTCGCTTTCACCACCTATGAAAAAACATTGAGTGATTTGCGCTTCGCTTTGCGGGGAGGAAAATTCGACAGGGATGAATTTTTGTTTTCAATGGAAGCGATTGATGGGATTGTGATTGATTTGGGGTTGGATTTGGAAAAGTTTGAAGCTGAATGGGAGAAAAAATTTGAGGGTTGAGTGAGCGAAGCGAGCCGGGAGTGAGCGAAGCGACCGAAGGGAGCCGTTGCGAGCCGGGAGTGAGCGAAGCGACCGAAGGGAGCCGTTGCGAGCCGGGAGTGATTCAACTCCAAATGGAGTGAAATCACACATTCCCAAGCGGACCAAAATCTGGTTCCATAATCATTTCAACAACTTCTGCTGCTGAGAAATCTTCTTCAAAATCATTTCCATCAAAATCAAAAAAAATCTAAAAGTTCCCCAAGAAAATCTTCTGGGTGATGACCTGATTTTTCGAGTTCAAGTAAAATTTTTATTGCAAAATCGTCATTAAAATTGAGATTCATCAATTCTATAATATAATCACTGTCTTCCATCATTCTTTCGAAATCTTCTGCTTCCATTTTTAAATAAGAAAAAAAATTATTTTTTTTTTTTACTCCATATAAAATGGAGTTGAAGGAATTGAAAACGAACCAAATCACAACCGAAGAACCGCAAATGAAAAAAACAATACAACCATTTGTTGAAATCCCTCTCCGGTTCAAAGAAAGACCAATCACTCTCAAACTTGAGAAATGCGTCTTTAAAATTCATAAGAATGAAAACGGATTTTCATTGGGAATCAATCTAGATCAATCACCCCCTGAAATCAAAGAAAAGATGAAAGAGATAGAGGGGCAGATCAGAAAGCTTGCAATGGAGAATAAGTCAAAAGTTGTTAGACAAAATTGGAGATTCGGAAATTTTTCAGAAACAGATTTCAACCTGATTAAAACGGATCGAAGCGAGATGGAAAAAGTTTGGGGAAAGTTGTGGTTGACTCAAAAAGGAAACATCAGCGTTCCATTCTCGAAATTTGGTGAAGGAGAAGTTGGGCAAAGAAAATCCATTCGGTTTGACCCGCATGATCACATTGGAGAAAAACTAACAGGGCATGTGATCTTTCGAATTTCTCGCATCTTTTGTGGAAACTGTCAATCCATTTCATGTTCAATCAATTCAGTTTTTGTAACAAAATTCAATGGAAACGTTTCAGCGTTTGATAACTTTGAAGATACTGAGGAGGTAGACTGGTAAATGAAGTGAATGAAGACTTGTAAGTTTTTTCATTTCTTTGAAATGAAAAAAAAAAACGTTTTCAATGAGGTTAATTTTTTACCTTGATTTTTTTTCCCCTCTGATTTTCACTCAATTTTTCAATGAAGAAAACAAATTCAGGAGATTTCCATGTGATAAAGTGAGTGATTTCCTCAGAATCAAGGAAATGAGTTTTCTTCTTGAGGATTTGATTGATAAAAACTTGGCTTGAAATTTTAAACTTTTCTAGTTCATCAAAATCAAAAATATCTTCTCCATCAACTTGGAAAAAAGGTTTATCTGTTATTTCATCCTGAATGAAAAAAACTTTTCCATCTTTCCTTTTAAATTTTTTGTTTGCTCTTTTGAGAACTCTCCAAATGTTGGCAATTGGAATTCCTGTTTGCTGGCTGGCTTCCTTAAATGTATAAAAAATATTTTTTTCTTTTCCTTCTTCCTGAATCGAAAACTTCATTTTATTTGAGGAAATATTTTTTTTAATTTTATCAAATAAAATGAATCTGCGAGATTTGAAAAACTGGGCCCGTGAAGAAGGAATTGTTGGATTCTCTCGAATGTCCAAAGCCGAATTGATGGAACTTTGGGAAGAATCTCAACCCGAGGGACCGAGAAAGAAAGGAAATGTCGGCGCCCCATTTATTTTCAAAGCCCCGAAAACCCTCCTAGATTCGAGAAATAAAAAAATTCCTGTTCCTATTTTAGTTCCGGAAAGAAGACCGATTTCTGCTCAAGAAGTTCCTTCAGTCGTTCAACAAAATGTTGAAACAGTTTCTGATTGGTTGAATTGGTTGGAAACTGCTGAGATTGAGAGGCAGCCTGATCCACGAGTTGAAGCCTTGAGAAGACAGATTGCTCAGTTGCGAACTGTGGAACGAGCTTCAGCATTCAATGGATTTGCGAGAGAAATGGTCATTCCAGGAAGAGCAGGAGAACTTCCCAGAGAGTTTTTCAATCGTGTGCGGCCACAAATTGGGACCTTGTTTGAACAAAATCGATTGACCAGAGTCAAATTAATTTTAACTTGCCTGATGGCTCGGACTGAATTAGCAACTGGTGATGAGATTGAAGAAGAAGCAAACTTTCACTCACGGGTGTTGACAAACCTTGAAGGCACTGACAGGTGGGAAGCTATTGATGAGATGATTGAAAGAGTGATGGAGAACATGGCGACTTTTCAAATGCGAGGATCGAATTGGAGATTTGTGAGAGTGATGCAGTTGGTCATTCCATTCGCTAAATTTCAGCCTCTGCAAGGAAGTTCCTGGATGAAGCTTCCAGCGGGGTTGAAGAATAAGAGAGCGGTGGTGAACATGAAGAATGAAGATGTGGGTTGTTTCAAGTGGTGTGTGACACGAGCTCTCAACCCAGTTGAAAAGAATGCTGAAAGAATCTCAATCGAATTGAGAGAACAAAGCAGGGAGTTAGATTGGAATGGGTTGTCTTTCCCAACACCCCTGAGTGACATTGGGAAGTTTGAACGAAGGAACCCTGGATTGGCTGTGAATGTCTTTGGGTATGAAGGTGGAACTGTCTTTCCTTTAAGAATCTCCCGGAAAGATGGACAAAAGATTGACCTGTTATGGTTGAAAAAGCATGAGGATGAACTGGAGAAAACTCATTATTGCTTGATCACCAGCCTCAGCCGGCTTTTAGGAAAGCAAGTGTCGCAACACAAGGGCGCAGTTGTGTTTTGCCGGAGATGCTTGAACCACTTTCCCGATGATGAGAAGTTGAAGCGGCATGAAGAGTCTTGCTCCCAGTTTGAAGCTGTGAAAATTGTTATGCCAAATGAAGGGAGTGTGGTGAAGTTCAAAAACTACAACAGGAAGATGGAATTTCCATTTGTGATCTTTGCTGACTTTGAAGCAAAGCAGCTGCCAATCTCATCAGTGCAGCCACCAGGTGAGAACTCTTTCACTGAAAAGTTTCAGAAACATGTGGCTTGTTCCTTTGCGTTTCATTTGGTGACGGACTTTGTGAAAAGAAAACCTGTCTTGTTTAGAGCAGAAAGTGATGAAGAGGATGTTGGGAAGAAGTTTGTTGAAGAATTAACTCAGTTTGTGTTTGATATCCAAGAGGAGGTGAAATTCCCTAAGAGGATGGAATTTGGGAGAAAAGAACGAAAACAGTTTGAGGAAGCAACGTGTTGCTGGATATGCGAAAAAGAATTTACAGTGGATGATAAGCGAGTTCGAGACCACTGCCATTTCACTGGGAAATTCAGAGGAGCAGCCCATGAATCTTGCAACCTGAATTTCAGAAAACCTAAATTCACCCCAGTCGTGTTCCACAACTTGAAGGGATATGACGCGCACTTCATTGTGAAAAGCTTGGGGTTGACGCCAGGAGATATCACTTGCCTCCCAAACAATGAGGAAAAATATATTTCCTTCTCCAAGAAGATAAAAATTGGGGAAATAGAACAAGGGATGCTTAAACCACCTAAAATAATTTGGCATGAAATTCGGTTCTTGGATTCAGCTGCATTCATGGCAGCACCCTTGGGAAACTTGGTGAGAAACTTGAGGGATGATGACTTCATTGAAACGCGAAGAGTGTTTGGAGAGAAGTGGAAGTTGTTCAAACAGAAAGGAATCTTCCCATATGAGTGGCTGAATTCAGTGGAGAAATTTAAGGAGAAAGAACTCCCTGAAAAAGAGGCCTTCTATTCGGCGTTGAATAATGAAGGAGTTAGTGATGACGACTGGCAACATGCAAAACGGGTTTGGGACGAGATGGGAATGGATAACATGGGTGACTTCCATGATGCCTATCTGAAGGCGGATGTCACTCTGTTAGCGGATGTGTTTCAGGAATTCAGAAAGGTGTGCCGGACTCATTATAACTTGGATCCAGCTTGGTTTTTCACTTCCCCTGGTTTGGCATGGGATGCAGCATTGAAAGAAAGTGGAGTGGAATTGGAACTGTTGACCGACCCAGAAATGCTGCTTTTCTTCGAACGAGGAATTCGAGGAGGAGTTTCAACGATCTTCCATCGAAAGGCAAAGGCCAACAACAAGTTCATGGGAGATGACTTCGATGAAAATCAGCCATCAAAGTATCTAGCTTATTGGGACGCGAATGGACTATATGCATGGGCCATGTCAAATCCATTGCCAGTTGGGAGCTTCCAGTGGATGACTGAAGATGAATTGGAAAGATGGAGCGATGAAAGTTGCGTACTGGAAGTGGATGTGGATATCCCCAAAGAGTTGCATGACCATTTCAATGATTTCCCACCGCTTCCAGAACGACTGATGATGGGAAAGGTGGAGAAACTAATTCCCAACTTGAGGAATAAGCGGAAAATGGTTGTGCATCAAAGACTTCTGAAACAAGCTTTGGAGTTGGGATGTGTGTTGAAGAAAGTAAGAAGAGGAGTTAAGTTCCGGGAAGAGTGCTGGTTGAAGTCATTCATTGACAAGAATGTCATACTACGGCAACAGTCCAAAAATGCATTTGAGAAAGATTTCTTCAAGTTGATGAACAATGCAGTCTTTGGGAAAACTATGGAGAACATCAGGAAAAGAAAAGATGTGCGACTGGTGTGCCAGGGACATAAATTCTGCAAGTTGGTGGCTAAACCAAACTTTGAGCATTTCACCATCTTTGATGAAAATCTTGTGGGAGTTCATATGAAACGGACTAAGATGACATTTGATAAGCCAGTTTATGTGGGACAAGCGATATTGGATGTTTCAAAGAGTTTAATGTATGACTTCCATTACAGTTACGTTAAGAAGAAATGGGAGAAAGCTCAACTGTGTTTCACAGATACGGATTCGTTGCTATATGAAATTGAAACAGATGACTTGTTTGTGGATATAGCAAAGGATGTGCCAAAGCACTTTGACACGTCAGAGTTTGCTGAAACACATCCCAGAGTTGTTGATGGAACGATAAAGCGAATGAACAAGAAAGTATTGGGTTTGATGAAAGATGAAGCTTGTGGGGGAGTGATTGAAGAGTTTGTGGGATTGAGAGCAAAGTGCTATTCCTTCAAAGTGCATGGTGGGGGTGGGACAAAGAAATGTAAGGGTGTGAAGAAACGAGTTGTGAAAAAGCGAATCACTCATGAAGACTATGTTGACTGCTTGGAAACGAAGAACCCACAGATGAGGATTATGAATTGCATAAGAAGTTCAAAACATGAGATCTTCACCCAGAGAATTAACAAGACAGCTTTGAGTGCTGGTGACGACAAACGATATGTGAGAGAAGATGGAATTAGCACATTTGCTTGGGGGCATTGGAGACTTGGGGAAGAAGCGAACGAAGTGGAGGAAGTGGAAGTGGAAGTGGAAGTGGAAGTTGAAAAAGAAAAGATTGAATTGAAAATGGGAAGAACGGAAGAAGATCTTAAAGCAGAGCGGCTGGAGAAGAAACGAAAACAAATTGTTCGCTTTCTGAAAAAGAAGGAGAAATTCGGAGAACGTGTTGAGTTGTTCATTCTGGAGAATAAATTTCATGTGAAAGAAGATGTTCTGTTGGGAATGGGAATGAAAATTTTGAAAGGATGGCCAAGATATGTGGTGCAGGAAGAGGAATAGATTTTCCGGAATAGATTTTCAAAATTATTTTCCGGAGTGGATTTAAAATTATTTTCCCGGAGTGGATTTTCCGGAATAGATTTTTCACCTTAATAGTAGATAATAATCGCTGGTTCTGGTGGGATCCGAGGCCTCCTAATTCAAACGTGTTTGAATTGATTAAAAACATGTTGCAATGGGTGAAACATGTTGCAATTGGTAGAATTGTGGGGAATTGTAGGAGAACAGTGGAAGTGGAACTTTGAAATGTTTGTGAACAATTGAGGGAATGGAAGTTGTGTGGAAAGAAGAAGAAGTGAAGTTGTGTGAGAAATCATGGGAAAAAATTAGAAGTGAAACGTGTGGGGTTTTTTGGGGTGATTGATGTTACGTGAGCTGAAACCGAGAATGTGTTGAATTGGTGGGTAAATTTTTGGGCGTATTTCTGCTGTGAGCTGAAACCGAGAATGTGTTGAATTGGTGGGTAAATTTTTGGGCGTATTTCTGCTGTGAGCTGAAACCCGCATTTCCTATCTACTACTTTAGTCTGTGTTCTCCAAATCTGTTGTTCAAGTTTATCGACTACTTGCAAGACGAATGCAAGCTCGGACATGGTGGACGTTTGGGATACATAGATGCTATTTCTGATTTAATCGACTTCAGAAAACTTCATGGTGCATCAGACGCAGTTCTTCAAAAGTTATCCACGACGGAGTTGTACCTTAAAAGGGCCCGAAAGACAGTTGCAAAGATGATGAGATTGCAGTGGACACAGGATCTAGACATTGACACTTTGGAAGCAAGAGGGAACTGGGCGACAATGGAGGAATTGTTGGAGGTGGTGACATTTCACTTGCCGCGCTACGAAAACACCGTGAAGATGTGCAAAAGCAGTCCAGGACAAGTTAATCCCTCAGACTTAACATTTGCCACGAAATTTGTAGCGATGTATTTGTTCATCAAAGTCAAGGGGTCGCGGCCTATGCCTTATCAGTATTTGACGGTAGAAATGATCAGTACAGCTAAGGAAAACGGTGGATTTATTGATCAGAAAACGTTCAAGACTGCTGGAAAGTATGGATTTGATTCTTTGATTCTGACCGATACAAACATGCAAGTGCTTGATGGCTACATCTCTTTCGTTAGGCCATTGCTAAAACTCCAGTGCGACTTTGTTCTGGTCACCAGAAATGGAGGCCAACATAGCAAATTGGGCGAGACTATGAGCAAACTGGTTTTTGATGCAATTGGAAAATACATCCATCTTACACGTTACCGTCAAATTGTTGAAACGCAAAGCCTCAATCAGCTCACTAGCGAAGAGAGCAAAAAACACAGCTCTGCAGTTGCTAAAGTTCACTATCAAAAACAACGATCCCGAGAAGTGGCTATGAAGGGACACGAGTGTCTACAAAAACTCCAAGGTACCAAAGGAACAGAGGTGGATAAGGACTTCCACGCAAGATTTGGCATTTCAACTTCGAGCTCGGCAACGTCAGTTGAAGCTGACGAAGAAAAGACAAGCTCACTCCCCCCTAACAGGGATGATTATCCCACGGGAAACTTGCGCATTCAGAGAAAACTTCGCGGGTGTGCAAATTCACGACAGCGGAGGACGAGTTTCTAAAGCAGGGAATAAATAAGCACGGGTTTGGACAGTGGACTGCTATTTTGAGAGATGACGATTTCCAATTTCAAGAAGGAAGAACCGCGGACTCTCTAAAGAAAAGGGCTGGACTCAAAATGCCCCTAGCTTAACAAGACTAGAAAAAACGCAGATCAAACTGTATACGCAACAGAACCATTCGTTTTAATTGTGACTGATAAATATGTTCCGTTTATAAGTCATTGTTGCACTTGGAGATCAAAACCGGAAATAAATGAACATCAAAACAACAATGTTTATGGTTGGCTGGAGAAATAGTTCAATATTGTATTGGAGCAGGTTTTCTTCTTCTTGCCGCTTCTAGCCTGAGATCTGTCTAGGCGGGTTCGCTTTTTTCCCTTTTGCGATTCTCCCCGGACGCGGCGTGTTCTCTCGAATTGTATGTGGTCGACTTCCCAGCTTGCCACCTGTGTCAGGAACATATCTTCGTCATCCTCGTTGTTGCTTGGTTCGTGTTCTTGTTCTTGTTGCAGTGATTCTGCGCTCTCTCCAAGCTCTTCGGTTGTTGGCAGGGCCTCGAAGACGCACTTGACCAGGTGGCTGTGTCGCTGCTGAAGCAGACCCATTTCAACGCAGGTTCGCCTTCGTTCATCTAAGGCCTCCTTGGTTCCGAGTGTTCCAATGTTCTTGTGATGATTTTTCAACTTGTCTTGTGGGACTTCCAGCAGGGCACCCATGGATGCTTTGAAGTTTTTATCTAGGCTGGTGTGCAGTTGTTTGACGCAGTCATGCAACTCCCTTTCGGTCTTTTTCAACCAGGTGCCTTGGAATGCTTGACGGGCTTTCTCGCGTCGACGTTGTTCTTCATGCGCTCTTTGTTGGTCACTATGCCTCTGCAGCTCCCTTCGAATCGGAGTGGGCGTCAATGCGTCTGGTTCTGGTGGCAGCAAGTCTGCGCTCTGGTTGCTTACTCCCATCTCTCTCAAGGCGGCTTTTCTCAACTGGTGTTGCTTTTCAGTGAGGTTCTTTTGCGCTGTTCTTTTTCGTTCTTGTTCTTGGAGCATGTGCTTCACCTGCCTGTATCGCAGACTGTCTGGATCGAATCTGCTCAACGTTGCTCTCAAATCGTCAAGAACATCGCTTGACGTGGAATCCGCGGCAACATCGACGGCGTCAGACTGTTCCATAGCATCGACAGGACCTTCTTCGTCACTTGCTTCCGCTTCACCAAATTGGGTCTCTTCGACAAGTGGATTAGTGAGTGACAGAGATCGCAGATCTTTCTTTTCTTGTTCTTGCAAAATTCCTTCTTCGTTTTGTGACCTCTCGTCGTCAGTGTCGGTGTCGTCATCGTCATCGTCATCGCTCTCGGTGTCACTTGCACAGGATTTGGCTTGCTCTGCAGCCCACACGACGCATTCCATGGCGTGCTTTTTCAACCATGCTGCCGCTTTCTTCTTGGGATTTTGGAGACTCTTAAAATGGTAAGTGCGAAGACGTTTATCCATGGCAGGTTGGTGCACGAGACCAAAATCCAGTTTACGCTGTGCTGTAATCAGCATTGGGCATTTATTGATAAATGTCCTGGCAGTCTGATACTTGACGTCATGAGCGGCGTATCCACCCTGTGTGAGCACTTTCCAGTCAGCAATGTCCAAGGTATTCACGTCTGCTTCATCAATGAAGATTACTTCTGTAAATGGGCTGATCATTGCTTTACTAAAAGCGCGTTGCTTTGTCACTGTTGCAATATTTCCATGGTGTATTAGTCCCTGTATTGGAAAGAACAAACTTGTCTTACCACTGTTGGCATCTCCAACAAGGCAAGGAACTTTGTCTTTGTGCTCTTTCTTATTGTAATTCAGCAGTTTGAGAAAATCTTCACAGAAGGTTGACACATCGCTTTGGGAGAGGCTGTTCTCCAAGATCTCCTGAAAATACTTAGGGTTGGCTTCTTTGGTGGAGTCATAGGCACAAAACGCCCTGGGTGATACCCTGCCTATTTGATGCTCTTCAATGGTATTTTCTAAGAAGGCACGGTTTTTCAGCGACCAACAGACACCGTCGTTGACTTCTATCAGATTGTAGTCAATGGTCAGTGGCTGGAAGAGTTCGCAGTGTGGATCTGCTAACAGTTCGATGATTTTTCTCATTTCTCGGATGAGTCTCGATTTAAACTGCTCGTTCGTAGCGAGAGTGTTGATGAATGCTCTTGCCTCGCATTTAAAGGAGTACGTGTACCTTGATCTCGGGTTCTTTTTGTACACTTTGCCTCTGTAGCTGGCATATTTGAGCTTCTGCATTGCAATGGTTATGTCATTGACGAGAATTCTCAATTTGTCAGAAAGCCGTATTTCTTCCTGTCCAAAAGACAGAGTAGCCGCGTTGAGAATGTTGAAGCCAAACATGTCTAGTTGCAGTTTAGCCTCGATCATCTTCTCTAGCGCTCTCGTTAATGACTGGTGAAAACTATTGTTGATCAAAGTGACGCGCACGACATTTTCCGTTCCGCAATCTTCAAGTTCTTGGGAAGAGAGAGGTGACATTCCAACCAGATGGCTAAATTCATCTTCGTAGTTGTTTTGGTACGATGACGCCACAAGTTACTGCATGCAAGGGTTTCTGTGGTCTTTCAAGACTTTATAGGGTTCCTTGATGGCGATGCATTCTTTTCCATCTTGAAACTGTACCTGAAACAAAATAGAAAACTTTCATTCAGTGCACGGGAAACTAAAATACGTTTACGTTTCAAGCCCCTTTGTTCATACTTAACCAGCCTGTAAGACACTAATTTGTAAGAGAGAATGTCATTAAATCGCAAGCAAAAACGGATTGTCATAAATTTCTATAGTTCGTAATACCTGATTTGCCGTGACCCCCACTCCACACTCCAGCAGTGCTCGATGGACCACGAGTGGATTCGCAGGAGCTCCATTAGGTGTCGTCAGTGCCAGCCAATAGGTAATTGAAGGCCAAAGTGACTTGTTGATGGTTGTTGGATTTCCATCAAGTACTTGTTGAGATGAAGTAGCGGGCGTGGGACTTGGATCTTGATCTTCTTCGCTGTCATCGCTTTCGTTTATACTCCCCTTCTTCTTTTCTTGCGTTGATATGGCACTGAAGAAGAAAGTTGCATTCGGTATACCTTGAAAAAGAGAGAAATACATGTTAAGCGGTAGTCAAATTTTATAAGGCCAATTTCAAGCAAACTTTTAAAAACTAAACTAACCTGAAATGGCTTTGTCACAAGAATCTCGCTTCTTGCAGATGGCGTTCCATGATTTTGGCAGGTCTTTTTCTTTCACGTTCCACACACATTTGGCACTAATGATACGACACTGGCCACAAACTACGGGACTCATGTAACATAAGACAGTTCCTGTTATTGCTTCGCTGTTTAACTGCTTACTCGGCTGCTTGGCACGACGCATCTTCGCCAAAATGTGCAGACAAAAAAGACACCAAAAACTGCTGCTTAAATAACCATCCTGTACTTGTGAAATTAATAGAAATAAATCTGAAGAACTACCACCTAAATTTGCCTAGAGAAGACTGCACTTTTGTTCCGTTCAACACTTTCTGTGGATGATATTTTTAAGCTTCACTAAGCCTACTTTTTCAAAGACAATGTTGAACTAATTTACAACTAAGTCAGAAATGACTGTTGTTCATTTTTCAATTGAATAGAAAGTGGTGTTGATTTGGCTTTTGCTAACTTTTGGCAGCTTTATTTCACATGTAGCGGTAACATCCATTTATTTTGTATTGTAGTTTGTATTTATTTGTTTCCTCCATTTTTTATTTTTACAAACGTTTTTGAAACTTACAGGATAAGGTAAACTAATTATATGCTCTATGGCTAGAATACATTTTTTTAAGAAAAAAGAGAAAACACACCAAAAAAAAAAAGAATTGAAACATAGAAGTAATATTTGCGAGACAATGATTAATACTGAGCAAAATAAAGTGCTCTTTTATATTGTTGTCTAGTTTGCTTTTTGCGTATGGATATAGGAATATCATTCCAGTAATAGCATCCGATAATTGTTGGACAAAATGTTCTTATGTTTATTCTGAATGAACTGGGATTTATGTGTTGTAAGGCTGTACTTCAAGTGGCGTAATTATGTTGCTCAGATGCAAAGTAATGAAAAGATGAAGAAAAATAGACAGGCGTGGCGTTGATTTGGTTTCAAGGCGATTGTTGCTAACTTTTGGCAGCTTTATTTCACATGTAGCGGTAACATCCATTTAATTAATAGTAATGAAAGATGAAGCAAAATAGACAGGGCGTGGCGTTGATTTGCTTTCAAGGTGATTATTGCTAACTTTCGGCAGCTTTATTTCACATGTTGCGGTAACATCCATTGAGCAATAGTAATGAAAAGATGGAAGAAACGTATACAGGAGGTGGTGTTTTGTTTTGATTTCAAGGCGATTGCTACTAACGTTTGGCAGCTTTATTTCGCATATCACTGTAAACTAACAGCGAAAAACAAACAGCAGAATGTGGTGTTGATTTGGCCTGAAGAAGGTTGTTGCAGCTTTATTTCGCATTAAGATGCGAAACCTATTGTACAGTTTTCAGTGGGAAATAAACGGGTAGAATATGTGCTTGACATGTTCTGAAGGCGATTGTTTGCACTTTGTCATAGCTTTATTTCGCATGTTGCTGAAAACTTTAATTGTTTGCATCATAGGACTTAAAGCTGAACCAGCAGAGTATAATCTTGAAAGAGTTTAATGCATCAAGTTATCAATAAAAATAAGTGGGACTGACAAGAAAGTAGAAAAATCTTTAAAGAAAAACACAAGGCCATTCATTGATATATTCATAATGCCGCTTAATCCGTGAGATCCATATGTTCCGTCCTTTTAGTAGAAGTTTGTGTTGTGGTAATATATTACACTAAATCAGCCAACTGACACTGCAAGTTTCAACCAAGCAAAACTTCTACTAAAAGGACGGAACATATGGATCTCACGGATTTAACGGGGATATGAATATGTGATCAATTACTTCTCTCTATTTCTGTAAGTATCTTAAAAGTATATTATCTAATATACTATTAATACATATACTTACAGAAATAGAGAGAAGTAATTCATCATATATTCATATCCCCGTTAAATCCGTGAGATCCATATGTTCCGTCCTTTTAGTAGAAGTTTGTGTTGTGGTAATATATTACACCAAATCAGCCAACTGACACTGCAAGTTCCAACCCAGCAAAACTTCTACTAAAAGGACGGAAGACACGGATCTCACGGAATTAACGGGAACATGAATACATAATCATTTTCTTATCGGCAGATGAATGTCTTGGGCCTGTTTTTATGTTCGCTTTTTTACAAGACATACTGACCAAACAATTCTCCCTAAAATGTCGTCCACTGTCAAGTTGAATTAAATACACTTAAAATTGCATGTTTGCCATTGGCCTTGCTAGAATCGATGGCTAAAGGCGGAATCAAATAGCTATTTGGAGAGATAAAGTTCAAAACATGCGAGGGAACAAAAATTTTAGAGAACGACCATTTGCCTCATAAGAAATGAAATACTTCCTTCCTTCCTTCCTTCCTTTCTTCCTTCCTTCCTTCCTTCCTTCCTTCCTTCCTTCCTTCCTTCCTTCCTTCCTTCCTTCCTTCCTTCTTTCCTTCCTTCCTTCCTTCCTTCCTTCCTTCCTTCCTTCCTTCCTTCCTTCCTACCTCCCTCCCTCCCACCCTTCCTCCCTCCCTCCCTTCCTTCCTTCCTTCCTTCCTTCCTTCCTTCCTTCCTTCCTTCCTTCCTTCCTTCCTTCCTTCCTACCTCCCTCCCTCCCTCCCTCCCTCCCTCCCTCCCTTCCTCCTTTCCTTCCTTCCTCCCTTCCTTCCTTCCTTCCTTCCTTCCTTCCTTCCTTCCTTCCTTCCTTCCTCCCTCCCTCTCCCCCTTCCTTCCTTCCTTCCTTCCTCCCTTCCTCCCTCCCTTCCCGCTCCCTTTCTTTCTTTCTTTCTTTCTTTCTTTCTTTCTTTCTTTCTTTCTTTCTTTCTTTCTTTCTTTCTTTCTTTTTCATTCATTCATCCATTTATACATATAATGATTACAAAATTGACTATAAGCGTTAGAGCTCAAATTGGGCGCCAGTTTAGGGCGTGCAAAATCTTATTATGTCTTCCCCACGTGCCAAACTCATCCTACGCCGCCCTGCCTGAAACGGGGGCCCAATGATAGCCCCCAAAGTTATGGAAGAACTTTATTGTTTGAATAAGAGATTTTCGACACAATGGCTTTTCTTACAGGAGTTTTTCTTTGGATAAAAAACTTTAGCTGCCTTAAGATATCTAAAAACGTGGTGTTTTGTAATGTTCTTTCTAAGATGTTCTAACCATAGGCAGTAGTTATGTAAGGCACTATACGGCACTTTTCCATTTTCAGTGTGTTTTTGTCGTTAATTTGATGTAACTCGTATAATTATAGACGAATCGCCTATAATTATTCACTCTAAGGTACTTTTCCAGATCTAGTGTGTTTTGTCGTTAATTTTTTTAATTTATGAAACCCATCATTATAATTTAGTGACGGTATATATTTTAATCGATACTCATTAATATCCATATGGAAACGTCTCGATACCTGATTCAGTCTTCACCATACACCGTTTATCGTAACACATCCGAAAGTCTTTTTTCTGGTATTTATTTACAACCTGTTTTGTTAAAGGATCTCGAGTTATCGCTCGTTCGTTTACGGTTGTTATTCGTTCCTTTTGACCTTCGATGATCTGCTTCATCGTTTTTTGATTTATTTTTTGACTATTTTTGTGATTCAGAGTGAAACCTTTGACCTTACATTCCATCTTCCCATCACTTGTACTATAACTGTATGATTTTGGACCAGAACCGCACCAATTCGTAATATAATGTCCGTTTAACTCATCGGTTAGATCACCGAGGCTGTCACCTGTTTCGATTCGCTGTCCCCCTTCACGTTCGATATACCAACAGCTGTCGGTGTCAAAACCGAGAACCTGATCACCGAGTTTATCCAACACTTCATACAGCATCATTCTAGCGTGGCTGGTTGTGAAGGCAGCAATAAATATGTTTGTGTTATTACTATTGTCAACGAACTGGTCTTTCAAGTTGTAAGTCATTTCAACCATATCTTCGTTTAAGAATTGAATGTTCAGATCGTCTATGCTTTCATCTAACAAGATCTTGTAAAATTCTTTTGGTTCAGTGACGTACACAGTCTGATTCATGTTATTACGCTGACCAAATTTTCCCCATAAACTACACAGAGACAACTTTGAGATTGCCCTCCTACCAGGATTGTACTCAATCTCATCAAGCTCGATTCCTAACTTTGATTCAACAACTGACCGGTACTCATCAACACTCTTATATGTACAACCTTGACCGGTCTTCAGTTCACTCGATTCCATCTTGATTTTCATGAATTTTCTTACATAAGTCTTGAAAAGGTTAGCGGATTTAGCCTCGAAATGCCACACCTCGTATATGTTTAGTACCTTGTACCCTTTACAAATCGCCACATTCAATTCATTCGTGCACCATGTTCCGATGAATGATCGTTCATTATCTGTATGTGTACATTCCTGAATCTTATTTTCAGCGCACACTCTACAGAGCGGAAATAGCAGCTTTTCAGCCTTATCGCATTTTATTTTTACCGGTAACACAGGATGATAAAGACCTCTTGGAGGTAAAACTTTACATTTCACAAAACCAAACCAATTCTCATCGTACTCTTGAGGAGGAACAGATATCTTTGTAGGATGACCTACCGGATAATCCTTGAAGAATTGTACCGTTGAATATAAACTAACAAAGTCGACATATCTACCTTTCTCACCTTTTTTGAATGTGTAGGTCGGTTTTGTTACATTTGTTCGTCCACCAAAAAATGCGTCCCTAGGATTAAGAGGCCCTACAAATTCCCGATTCCACGTTTTTAGAAATTTACCAAAATCTTTCTCCTTTTTCAGTTCACATTCGTAAACCTCAACCAGTTCATACCCGGCAGCTCTAATTTTATCGTTTTTCGCTACCGTCCTCTTTCTTAGAGTTAACATATCCATCTGATTTTTTGTGTTGATTGTGTCGCATGTATAACACTTCTCACAACCGTGCCAAAAACATCCTTGAAATTCGTAGACCGTATTCCCACAAAACCCGTCAACCTTTCCGATATCTGGTAAAGTCTCTTCACCACCGTTCAGAGCATGTTTTATTTTAACACCATCTCTCTGAGAAATCCAATCTAACCATGCGATGCTACTTTTACTGTAGTTCTCTCCACGTGTAATTTCCTTTACAACAGCGATCTTTTCACAACGCATGTGGTTACTTCTGTACATGGTCGTCATGCATACAGAAGCGATGGTTATATATTGAAGAGGGTCGATGTTACCTAACTCGATATACTGTTCTCGAAAAATCAACATACCTCTTCTGAGGATGTCTACATCACTATCACAGTAATCTCTCAGCTCCTTCTTCATGTCAAACACATAGTTTTCATCAATACGTTGTTGGTACCATTTTAAGAATTCCTTTCTCGCTGAAGGTTTCATCTCATCATAACCATAGTGTTTCTTATCAGGAATCGGCCCTACATAGTTTTGGTTACACTTTGTGTTGAAATAATGTGGAAAATACCCTTTTTTCAACTCTTTCAAACCAAATGTCTTTGGGAACGATGATAACGCCGCAGCGATAAAGTTTATAGAATCAATAAATCTAACACCCTCAGCCTTCATAGACATAATCTTTGTTCCGTTGTAAATAATATCGGGTTTCACTCTGTTCTCTATACACCAATTTCGAATAAACTGAGCATCGTAACTTTTTGCATTGTGAGCTATGAAGGTATACCCGACATGATCATCCTTGTTAAAAATAAATTTACAAAATTCGTCGAGCGTTTCAAATGTATTTTTATTTCCATAAAAATCGTGACAGACGACTAAATTGACCTCATGAACACCGGTCTCCTGAGTTGCTTCAAAATCATAGAACATGTATTTATCGGTTCTTGTCTGACAAGGATAACACAAACTTCCAGGACTACATCCGTAACCTTGACATTTTCCACCCTTACAATTCGTTTGAGACATGAAACAAAGATGTTCATTCATATCACAGTACTTCCCACAATTACTACACTTTGAATATCCGCAGATGTGATTCTTTAGGCCATCATTTTTAGAAGATGTAATTGTACGCTCACATTTCAAACATTTACCTACTTTTTTACACACAGTGTCTTTACTACCCCATTTGGATCTGTCACGTAGATGCTACATAAAACAATCTACTCCGAAGAAAGACCTATTACACTTATCGCATGGAATTGGTGGATAAGAGCACTTTTTCACTCCGTGTGGAAAGTACTTGAAGCATGCTGTACATTTTGCGGGACATCTATGACAATCGCGTTTTGTGTACGGCTTTTTGCAGGTGTGACAATAATAATCTTTACTCAAGAACGCTGGCATACTTGTGATAACGTCGAAGTGGTTTTTGTTTTTGTAAAGGTATATCATCTGTCCATCGTGCTCATTTTCAGTAGTGAAAATCAGATCATTGAATCGATCACCGTCTGCAATGTTTATCTGAATCTTAAGATGTTCCGCGAATCTCTTTACATCTTCGAGGGTTGAACCGGTTTCCTCGTTAATTTCGACTCCAGCTTCTTTATGAAGTTTGATAGCTTCGTCTTTCTGCAGTTTTCTCGACCTATTGAACCCATCCTGTAGCTGAGTTTTTGTCCATCTACATTTATTTATGTTTGCACGAGCCGTCACTATTGCTCGCGCAAGACAGATTGAGTCATTATTTTTGATTGTGATTATACTCTTTTTATCGCTGGCATTTAATTTTGTTACACGTAATCGACCCATTCCCCGGGGAACCTTTACCGACTGAATCTCTATTTTGACCTCGGGGAGCGGTACATCCTTGTATTCAATGAATCTAGCTATCTCTTCGACGAGATCCGTCCCAAGGTGATCTGTGATCGTGATTCGTTTTGTACTAACTGGTTTATGCCAACTCGTATGACTAAGTATCCATCGAATCTTGTCACCGTTTTGTAACCCTCTCTCTTTTATTACTCTGAGCCCTATTTCTAACAGTAATTTATCAATATCGAATATTTCACGAGGGTTTACTATTTTAACTTTGAATATGTCGAAAAACGATTTGAACTTGTTACTTGTATTCTCACCTATCTTGATTATCTCATAGGGTAATCTTCGGCTATCGATCTTTTTCAAAACTTGGTTTAGTTTTTCTTGTAAGAACAGTGTGCCACGTTTGTTTTTTGCACGGTTGATTTTCTTTGTTAGACGGGCAGCCTCCCTCTTTAGTTTCTTTTGTCTCTTCTTATTATTTGTCGATTGAAGAGTATCTTCAGATCTTTCAGATCTATTTTCGACCTCTTCCAATTTCTTCTCCTTCTTTGTTTTACGGGTCTTTTGTCTCTTCTTATTTCGTTTACGGTTAGAATCTTCAGATTCTAACGGTATCTCTGATTGATGATGGTCTAGGGGTTGTGGAGAGGGCTGTCTATTTTTCCTTCTTCGGGGCGGAGATGGTGAAGGTTGTCTTTTTCTTCTTCTTCGGGGTGGAGAGGGTTTATCTAAAAAATTAACGATACCGCGTGGTGAAGGTTCATCTATAAAATTTACGATACCGCGTGGTGGGAGAGGTTCAGGTGCTCTACTACTTTCAATGAATTTGATCAGGTCCGCTTTCCTCCTATAACGTGAATGACCTTTCAATCCGTTTTCACGTGCAATTGCCCTAAGCTGTTGAACAGTTTTTGACTCCATACGTAAGTATTATTATCAATATATTTTATTTTTTAATACCATTTTAAATTTTCATTTCACGAACGTGAAATGAAAAGAAGAGATCTTCACCGCAGATCTTTCAGTTCTTTCAAATCTACCCAAGAGTTGAATTTATCGCTATACCCGCTCCACTTCACTAACGCTTTACCTTTTCGAGCATCTCGTCGAATCACTTTCTCAATACGAAAGATGGTCTGTTTAGCCTTCTGCAGCTCTTCCTTATAAAAAGAACCTGTTATCTCCTCACCCAACTCATCTTTCAGTTTATAAGTTATAGGGTTAGTGTATCGAATCTTATCGACAGTAAAAATCTCTTCAGTCCAATTCGGTGTGTAACCTTTATCGAAAACAGGACGTTTATATTTCGATATTCGAACTTTATCACCAACTTTAAATTTCGGTTTAGTATATATCCGTTTCATCTTACCGTACAAATTTAAATAAACAGCACTTTCGTTCTTTTTCTTCGACGCTTCCACAGGTGTCATACCGATGCTTCGGTGTTTTGAATTATTGTATTCTTTCAATATCCTCGGTAACGCATCAAGATATTTTGTATTGTTTTGAACGGTAAACTGTTTATACATCTTCTCTTTTATCGTACGGTTCCATCTTTCACAAACACTAGATTTTTCTTCATTCTCTGTCGAATACATCACTATCTTATTTTTATCCAACAGTTCTTTCATATTCTTGTTGTAATACTCTTTTCCCTTATCCACCCACAGCATTTTCGGTTTTCTTCCTTTCTTGAATAACGAATTGAACGCTTCTGCGACACTCTCTCCCTTTTTATTCTTCAACGGTACAATCCAACCGTATTTACTGAAAACATCTAACACCATGAGAAGATATCGATATCCCTTATTCCACTTACTTAATTTCTGCATCTCGACAAGGTCAGAACACCATATCTCATCGATTCCGTTTACAATAACACGCCGCCGAGTAAACTTTCGCCTTATAGGTTTATGCAGTTCGTCTGCTAGCTTTTCTTGCCACGTCTCTACGTTTTTACTCGGCGGCCTTATCCGTTTCCCAACCCAAGTTTTTGCTTCGTGTTGATAATAAATCTCGCCGCTTGTCCCCATTTTGGCATCTCTCCGTACGGAATCTGATCAAGTTCAGAAACCATCTGCCGGTCACAATCTCCCTTGTTGGTTTTGCCTGTTTTAACGCGATCATAACAAACGTCATGTCGAGCTGATATTTCATCCACTTTGTTATACGGTTGCTCATACCATTCTTGAATTTCTCCCGTTTCATCATCGTATTTTAACTGTTTATCCAGGGGATTATAAGGCCCCATATACTTATATTTCCCAGGAGTGAATCCTTTCTTTGGTCTTGGCAGCTTTCCTATTAATGAATGAACATCTAATTTACCACCATCTAAATCAGCTCGATCCGTTTTATATTTTTTGTCAGGCCTGATCTTAGTTGACAATTCGTTCAGCATTTGAGAGGCAGTATTTTCAAGAAACGGTTTTGCTTTGTCAAGAGCGAAATCCAACGCCTTGGTTTGCATATTTTTATTTCTCAACAGCTCACTTGCTCCATAACGACCCATTTCAACAGCTTTCTTTCCTAACCAAGGTAACGCATGCATCGTTAATCCTTCCATAGCCATCTCACCAAAGCCCCCACCTTGTGGGGGCCCAACTAGTTTTCCGAACTCTTAACGAAACGGGTTTTCTTGATTCCGCAATTAGCGCAAGTGCACCAAAAATAAGGCCTGCCGTTTGAGGCTATCTCATAACCGGACGGTTCAGTACAACCGGTTTTTATTTTTTCCTTAACACAGAACGTGTTCTGTGTTAGCGACTCCATTTTATTATACGATCTGTATAATAAAACTTTTTAATTTTAATTACATGAAATATTTTTTAATAAACTTTTCATTGTAGTTTTGATTATCGATTTTGAATCTACTTAAGCAATCATAAAATGATTTTTTGTAAATATTATCAAGAAAATATAAACAATAATAACCGCATCTTACTGATTTTATAGCTTGAAACGGGTAACCGATATTGTATTGGTATTCCATACCTGATTTATTAGCATAATCAATGAAATCTTGTGGTGGCGGTAAACAAAACGAATCAAAATAATATATGAGATTTTTATTTTTTACAAATGTTGCTACCCAGTGTGTACCGTTCCCTATCTTATCATCAAGATTAATTATACAACATCCTGTTTTGCCTGTCGGTTGACTTACCGTTTGATCTCTCGAAAAAATACCTTTGAAATCAGGTATTTTTAAATATTTTATCCATTCAAGGAGGTCAAAATTACTTAGCGGTACATCCCTAAATTTGGGTTTTTTTCACCCCACGATCCATAAAAAGGTAGAGGATGGTATGGATATTTTGGAGAAATCTGTAATCCTCTACCTCTCGGCAGTTTTGGTACCTGTAATCCTCTACCACCAACGTCCGTTGGTGGACTTGGCGATATCTGTAATCCTTTTCCAAAAAGTTTTGAAGCTAATTCGATAGCCATAGGAATTCCGATTGCAGCAAGTGTTCCTAAAAATCCTCCATTTATCTGCCTTTGTGTAGGTTTAAATGTTATACCGCTACCGGTTTGCATACCTTTTTGCACCGCTACCGCTTGCCCTTGTGTTAATCCTTTTAATTGTGCAAGTTGAGGAAGAAAATCAAACGGTATCGTAATACCGCTACCAAAAATCTTATCGATACCGAGACTTCCCAAAGCGCCTAGCGCTCCTGTAGCTAAATGAGGTAGTACTTTTGTAGCTGCTTTTGTAGCTAAAGGTACTACCTTTGTAGCCGCTTTTGTAGCAAAAGGTAACAACTTTGCACCGAGTGACAACAAAGAGGTCCACAAACTTCCACCTTTTATGATCGCTTTACGAATCTGTGTTTTAGATATTTTGATATCGGTACCGGTACCGTTTTTTACCGCTTTATTAATCTTATTAATCTGGGTTTTTGTCAACATCAACTCATGCGACCCTTTCAAATTATTTTTACTTAACCTTATCGTAATTTCTGAATTATCGTCATATGCTTTTTTCAACCTTTGTAGCTGTCCTTGAGACAAATTTACTCCATATGCAAAATACGCTGTAGCCATTTTTATTTTTACAAAATATAATTTTAATTAGATTTACGCTTTTATTAATATTTTTCCGGATGACGTGTATAACTCTATCTCTTTTTCATGTAAAACTAAAGCATTTAATCTATAATTTGTTGGATTTGCTCCGTTTAATTCATAATTAAAAGTAAGTGCAACTACACCATCTTTTACATCTTCTTCTTGGTTTCTAAGATTAAAGTATAGAATTCCAAAAAGATTTCTGAAATTTGCTCGGTCAATTATTGTTCCGCTTAAAAAGTCGTTGTAAGCGGAACTGTAGGATAACAAAGCTCTGTAAAGTCTTGACTCCTCATCTGATGTCATTTCTAATTGAGGATATTGGATGCTATTATTTATTTGCAAGTGTGCTCTAGAAAAATATCGATTATTTGCTCCAATTCTAAATGTTTTGAAAGTAAATATATTTTGCTCCTGATTACTATAACTTGCTTCGGGGACAACCCAGATGAAAACATGCCTCGGTCTCCTAATTCCTGTACTTATTCGAAAGGAGCTATTTACAGATGATGTTTGTAATATTTCGGTATGTTCTCTCAAATAAGTCCATTTTTTGGGTTTCAAATAATCTTCAAGATACTGTTTCATTCCTAAGCCGTTGAAAATAATTTTTGGACACCACAATCTTAATTTTGTTAAAATCACTTTACTATCTGGAGCAGCTCCTTTTCTGAAAATTATATTGTTATCGCTTTCAAGTTCTATAAGAAGATTTGTCTTGATATTTGGGTGAAGATTATTTTTGAAAGCTGCAAAATAGCTGTATAGATTTAGCGGAATCGATATTTTATTAACAGCTGCAGCATCTGTCAAAATTTTTCTTCTAGCAAAACCTTCGTTATATAACGCTTGAGCCGGTCGTGCTTCTGTTGTTCCCGTGGATGAATCTAAATATAAAAATTGATCTTTACCGATCGTATCTGCATAACTTTTTGTATATTTTAAGAGGGAAAGTACGTTCGATGTTTCATTAGCTCTTGAGTTATTATAAACTGTTATCCCGTTGCACACAACCTGTATCTGTTTTATAAATGTATGGCCATTAGTTGTAGTACAATCTTGATTACCGTTATTTGGTCCTGCTGTTATACCGGTTGTACTATCAGCAAGTGTAACAAGTTTGAAATCTACTTCCAAATATGCGTTATACCAATCGATCGGATTTGCTTCTGAAGAGTTATCAACTGTGAATCGATAATTATCCTTAACCTGTCTATTATTATTTGCGACATTATCGATTAGCGGTGTTGCCAAATCGTAGGACACGTATTCATATCGTTTGACCAATTCTGGATTTCTGAAACTCATTCTTATTATGAATTATAATAAGAAATTATTTTTAAAATTAAATCAGATCATTTACGATATTTCTAATATATTGATATTTGTCTTCTTTCTTCTCTTTTTTAGAGTTTTCTTCGTTTAAAAATTTAATAATTTCAACTCCTTTTGTTTCGCCTGAAATTTGCGGTGCTGCTGCCATAGGTTCTTTTTTACCTTTGGATGAAAACTTGTCATAAATTTTTTCACCAAGAACTTCACCAGTTTTTTCTCCAACCTTTTCAGCACCTTTTTCAATAAGTTTTTCTGCTGCTTTACTAGCCAATTTACTCGCTGTTTTTCCTGTTAATTTGGAACCGATTGCAGCAAGTGTGTCAAAGAAACCAGAACCATACTCTACAGAGTGATCTGCAGAGTTGATATAAGAAATTTCTCCTGTATCAAAATTTCTTATTCTTCTTTGTTCTTCCATACGTAAGCCTAATTTTATAAATTATAAATAAAATTATACTTCTTTTAACACTACAGTTATGGAAATATCGATATCGTTCAGATCAACAATTCTATCTTCATCATCGGTTAAGTAAAATGTTACTTCAGATATATCTTTTCTATTTATCTTTTGCCATAAATAATTCACTCTTGGGTAGATTTCAAAAGGTAAAGACCTTGTTTTTGTATTTGTTGAGAACGTGAATAAGGTATTGCTTCGCTTTCCTGAAACGATCGAATCGCTCAACAAACTACATTTTACGTAAAGATTATCGATGCTGTTACTGATATTAGGGAAATTTTTCCCATAACCGCTGCTCGTTAAAACTTTCGATTCGAATCCGAGTAAAATATTAAAATTTCCACTCGAACTAAAATCGATGCGGAAATCGGTAGATAATTGAATAAATACCTTGTAAGTTGTAAGATCAAACAATACGCTAATTCCATATTCCTCCGTGTTGGGTATTTTTCCAATCGTTTTGTGGATAAAATCATTTATATCTTCGTAATCATAAACCCCTGATGGAAAAGTAATCGTTTCATATGTTTTACCTTTATCTTTTGATATTTTTAGTTTGTCGTTATCATATTCGGGACGAATGTTATGCCAACTCGCAGTCATACTAAGATGATCCAATGCCAAAAAACATTCTTTATTATCGTCCAATCTCAACTCAGGAGTAAACCTTACAGTAAAATTTCCCGGTTTATTATTAGGATTTTGTTTTCTTGCATCTATAGATTTGAAAACTAGCGTTCTGTTAACATTCATTTTATTATACGATCTGTATAATAAAACTTTTTAATTTTAATTACGCTAAATATTTTTTTATATAATTTCTCATGAATTGTTTTATCGATTGCTCCTATTCTTAACAATTCATCATTTATTTGCGATAAATCATTTCTCAAAACAGGAGAATTATTACCCGCGGCCATCGAACCTATTATTATCTTCATTCTGTCTGCCAATTGATTCGGATCATTATAATAAACTATACTTGAACCGACTATTTTCGATTTACCAGATGATTTATGAGGAGGTAAATTACTCAACATATTTAAATCATTAAAAACTTTTACAGCGTTCATACTATATTTTGTTTTAGGATTGTATCTTTTCGTTAGTAAATTAATCAGAGATTTATCAGCATCGGCTTGATAAATTAATTTTCCACCACGATAAGCGTTTAATTTCAGATCTTTCATTAATTTAGGCATGTCGATCAATAGTCCTCCATATTGATTATTTTTTTGAATTTTATAAGCGTTTCGTCTTGGTTGTTTGTACTTACGTACCCCTTCACCTTGTTTTTGTTTTGTATATTGCGGTAAAATTTTTACATTCTTAATCGTTGTTAAATATCTCTCTAATATATCTCTTGTTCTTTCATATATTTTCAGATCATAATCGAGTTTTTGTTTTTCTTCTTCTGTCTTTGGTTTTCTCCTTTTCAAACCACCTATCTTTATTCCAACACTTCTGTTTTCATCTTTAGCTTCATTATAAGTTGCAATTAACTGTTCTTCATTCATTTTAAGTAGCTCATTAGGTTCATGAAAAGTTTCTTTTAAAAATTCTAATTCGTTTTCTGTGAACATCTTATTCGGTTCAGCAGTTATTATTTTAGCCGATGGTGGCGCAGGTATTGCAGGTATAGGTGGTTGGTCACCGCCAGGAAATGGTAGCTCTTTATTCAATGTTAAAATATCTTTGTTAGTTTCAACCAAATCTTTGAAACCGCTGGTCAAAGCCAATTGATTTTCTTTTAATTGTTGAATTACTTTGTCCTGTTTTTCATCTGTTTTTTTCTGCTGTTCAATTAGCGGTTCTCTCAGAGTTTTAAAATAATCACTCATCGCAACATCGCGAACTTGTTCTTTATTTTTTACCTCATTCTTTACTTCGGTAACTGCTTTAGCAATTTTAAACCCTTCAAATTCTGAATCTGCATATTTTTTGATCTTATCAAGATCCATAATTTATTATTTAATTTATCTGTAAAATAAACATTTAAGTTATTTTTAAATATCTGTAAAATAAACACTTTAAGTTTATCTACCTTATTAAATAAAATGAAAATACCGAATTATGATGTAATAAAAAGTAACGATAATAATCGTTCGCTGAATGATTTTCTTAGTGAAGATTTCCGTATGTTGATAACTGGTCAAACTCGATGTGGAAAAACAAACACCTTAATGCATATTCTTAGAAAACCGCTCATTTATTATGATAAGATTTATCTATACTCACCAAATCAACATCAGGATAAAATTCAAGACTTGCAAAAATTAATGGAAAACGCCAGTCAAAGAGTTGGATATGATATTTTAGAACTTCTTGGAGAAGATGATATTATGGATACAACAGACTATCCGAACGATAATAGAAAAGTGGTGGTTTTTGATGATCTTATTAACGCTCCCCAAGCAGTTCAAAACAAAATCGCCAATCATTATACAGATGGTCGACATCATAAAATTTCCCCGATCTATCTATCCCAGTCTTACTACGATGTTCCTCAGAAACTACGGCAGAACTGTTCCCACATGATTTTGTATCCACCAACGACTAAAAAACATTTAAATCTGATTGCGCAAGAAAATCTAATAGATCCGGTTCTTTTTGATAAACTCGGTCCATATGAATTCTTATTTTTAGACAAAGAAAAGAAAAGTGTTACCAAGAACTTTGATGAGACTTTTTAAAAATTATATGAAATAAGAATAGAGTATGGGTATTTTCAATAATATCGGAAGATACAGTAATGTTACTATATCTGAATATATAAAAAATTTTAATCAACAAGTACAAGCGAATGCCGGTTTGAAATTAGATGTCAATAACAATTACGACATTCAACAAAAACGTCTTGTAAATGTTGGTGAAGGAGTCGATAGCGATGATGCGATAACAAAACATCAGATGGAAAATGCGCTATCAACAAAACCAAATCCGACAGATGTTATTCTTGTTGATGGGTCCACTCATATGACCGGTGATTTAGATCTTCGAGGAAACAGGTTGATTCTTCCCGGAGAGATCGATATGAACAGAAAACTAATCACCAATATGGATACGGACGAAGATAACGATTTATGCGCTGTCAATATGGTGACTCTGAAAAAATTTCATCCCAACGCTCCTGAACCTACACATGAGGTCGTGAAAAATATCGATCTGAAAGAACGTTTCAATGTTGTTCAATCGAAACAACAGACTTATCACGATTTAGGAGCAAATTATAACAATCTTGTCTCTTACAACGATGTTAGGAATATTTTTTTATCCCGCAAAGAGACGTTTCCGATGGAAAGCGGGCTGGATATGGGAAACAATACGGTTTATAATGTAAAGGACCCGACGGTCGCCGACCAAGGAGCAAATAAAAGATACGTGGATCATATAATTTCGGGTAAATTGAGTAATCCGTCCGGTGAAGATTTCGATATGTCAAACCATAAGATTATAAATTTAGAATTTTCGCAAAATAGTTCCGACGCATGTAATAAATCTTATGTTGACGGCGCTGATAAAAATCTTGATCTCAAGATAGGGGATGTGGTAGTTCATACGATAGAAATAGAAGAGAGGCTTAAAAAATATATCGATGAATCGCACATCACCACCTCGTCAGCGCTGAAAGATGATTTTAGGTACATAATGGAAAATGTTGACGAAAGCTCATCCGAGCATGATATAACCGTCACCGGTATAGTCGATTTGGTGGAGTCACCGCATACGTTAAACAAAAAAGTTTACAGTCTTTTATTACACAAGCATCCGTTAAATAGCTACGCATCAAGAATCGGTTTTAATATGTATAAATTACCAAAGGGAGAATATACCGTTTGTATCGAATTTATTCCGCCTACAATGAGCGGTGTCAGCGTCGATGTTCAATCGACTTCTATAAACATAAATAAACAATCGACAAAAAAATTTACGGATTACAGTAGAAGTATTATCAATCTGCATAAGTGGGATATCACACCGCCGGAATATATTAGGGTCGATTTAAAATGTAGTGGCTCGCCAACATCAGCTTCGCAAGCTCAAGCTTACCTAACGATATACGGAATAAAAGGAAACCACTCAGATGTACCGGCCAGTGTTTACGATTCTCCTTATATTTTGGAGAGTAGGAAAATGGTTATGCAGACCGATCTGGATATGAACAATTACTCAATTCTCAATTCACCAAGTCCCAGCGGTGGTGCGTTTGTAATTCACGGTCTTTACGAGAGAACTGTGAACCAGATGTTTACTCTATTTTCAGGAGATGAATATGTTATGGTTCCGGTTAAGTGTAAAATTGTAAAATGTTGCGTTAACATTCTCGATACGCTCGAAACATACCCTCATATCGCCGTGTTGATAAATAATGTAATAGGAAGAGGAGGGGGTGGTAAGAAACAGGTCTGTCACTTAACTAACGATATCGCTCTGGAAGAATGTGATAAATTTCGTGTGAGAATACAAAGTTTACAAGGAACTACCATCAATAAATGTTTGGTAAGTCTGTGGCTTGAGACGATGTAAAAATATAAAAAATGGAATTAAAGAAATATTTTCTTATATAAAAAAAGACAATGGACACAAGTGGTGAATCGCAAACAGAATATCCAGAAAAGATAAAACGGATACTCCAGGTTCCAAGCAAACATCTTAAGTCATTAACATTTAACGATCTATTGATAATGTTACGGGAATATGGTGAGAACCCGAATCTCTACAAAGACATGCGGAAAAAGATCTTGGTCGATTACATTAAAATTTACCGCTGCGCTCACAAGCTACCTATTAAACCTGTTGAACCTGGTGAGTGGAACTCTGATTATGAAGAATCTTCAGATGAAGAATCTTCAGATGAAGAATCTTCAGATGAAGCGTAAATACAGTCAAATTTAAATTTATTATACGCCACGTATAATAAATTAGATGATCTTTCACACTAGTGTGTAGCGTGTTCAAGCGCTTCTACGACCTCTCTTGCGATTTCTCGAGTTTCTCTTAACCATTGAGGTCTAAGAACATGCTCATTTATAAAAGAGACAAGAATGAAAATGAATGCGATCATTTTAAAATCAGTATGTCATCTTTATAAAATGAAATACGATCTTTTTGCATTTAACCACATCGATACATCGATCGACGAGACAAAATTAATGGTGATCAAGTCCCTTTACAGTTTTTATCACAAGAAATGGTGGTGTTATAAAAAGACTTTTAGACATCTCAAACGGATGAATCTCTTGTGTAAATTGAGTTCGTCGTCTCTTATCGCAGGCGGTACGATTGCCGGCGGAATTACGTTGAACGCAATAATTTTAGGTGTCATTTCCGGTGCAGGCTTGTTGGTCAAAACATTTACCGATTATAAAAATTATAACCGACGGATTGAGATGAGTAAATTTGCATTTACGACATACCAGAAAGTTTTGGTCGATTTGCGGTCTTGTCTGCGAGGAAAACAGTTCGATCACGAATCGTTTGTTAACGATATGAGGTTGATCGATGAAATAATCATCGATTTATGTCCAGCAATAAATAGTCGAATCGAAGATCGATACGATAAAAAGTTCAAATGAACATAAAGATTTGGTATTAAATAAATAAAAACAATGGAAGATGAATGGGAAAGGCCATTGATTAATCGAACAAAATATACCTTCAAAGAATTGCGATATTTAGCAAAAGAGAAGAAAATTAAAGGTTGGTATCTAATGCGGAAAGCTGAACTCATCGATGCTTTAGCTGAATTAGATATATATGAACCTCTAGTAAAAGTTCACAACATCACTACAAAGCGTGACACTTCATAAAAAAGTGCAAAACCCTGGTCGGTTGGCTGTTTCTGTGCCTCACCGAAGTGAGGACTTTTGCCTCACCGAAGTGAGGACTTTTCCCGCTGACAAAGCGGGTGTCACCCATTTTATACCTCTGGGTGAGGTTAAGTTCTCCGAAGAGATCTTTGAGCACCCCCCTGTTATCAGTTGGGCCCGGGGCTGGTTCACCAGAGCGTAGTCAACTGACTCAACTACACTGCTACCCCGTAGGTCTGACATCGTATGAACCGTAAGCAGGGTTCTGACAGTGGCCAACCGTCTCCCCCCTGAGTTCTATCGAATTACAGACTTATTAATATATATAGTTCGATCGAACTATATATATAGGAAGAAGTTATCACGCTCACACATGTGGTACGTGTCAAGTGTCACGCACCGCAAAGCGATTCATACGCATACGCCTTACACTCGTTTCGCCTCAATGAACACGTATGCAAATGAGCTGAATTCTCGGAAAAGATGAATAAATTAAGACCGATTTCTCGGAAAAACATCGCGATAAACAAACGACTCGAAAGCGCTTGTTTATCAAAAAATGGTATTAAAAATATAAAGTATCTTATAAAACAAATGGAAAAGTCTGTGAAAGAGTTGAAAGCTGAAGCAAAAGAGCAGAAAATTAAAGGATGGTATCTAATGCGGAAAGCCGAACTCATCGATGCTTTACAAGCTGTAGAATTGAAAGAACCTGTGAAATCACCAGAACGTAAAGAAAAACTTTGCCCACACGGGAAAAATAAATACAATTGTAAGGAGTGTTCGGGATCAAGGATTTGTGAACACGGTAGACGACGGTATTTTTGTAAAGATTGTGGTGGAAGTGGAATCTGCATTCATGGAAATAACAAGTACTATTGCAAGGAGTGCGGTGGAAATCAGTTTTGTGAACACAATCGAGTGAAATATTATTGCAAAGAATGCGGTGGAAACGGTATCTGTATTCACAAGAAAGATAAACGCTGTTGTAAGTATTGTGAAAATGGTCTTAAGGAAATTAATTTGTAATAATAACAACATGCAACTGTCAAGTCTCTCAGATGATATTATTTTCAGCAAACCGATAAAAAATGACCTTTTCAAATTTCAAAGGATTAAAATTACAACCAATTACGGTGATAATAAGAAAGGCCCGCTAGTCATTGAAACACCGTTTCTTTTCAGTTTTGGTGTAACCGAAAGAAGAAGTAAAGAAGACGAAAGTAATTCAAATTTCATTGGTTATTCTATTCCGGTCTGTTTATGGTCTAAAGATGGCAAACCGACACAGGAAGAAGATGAGTTTCATATTTCATTGGAAAATTTTGAAGCACTTTGTCGCAAGCACTTACAAGACACTTTTGGAAGAGAAACTGCTGGCGAATTAAATAGTATTTTATATTACAAGGATTGGGAATTAGAAAAATATCCACCAATATTATATGCTAAACTCAATTATTCAGAAAAGTCGAATAAATTTTTATCGCTATTCAAAGCGAAAGGAAACAAAAAAGTTGATCCGCTCAGCTATTTAAATACATATTGTTATGCAAAATTAGCTTTGTTGATTGATAGTATCTACATCAGTAAAAAAGCTGTAGTTTCGATTCAGATAAAGGTTCATGAGGTATATTTCAGACCGTTGCCACAACGAGAATCGCTATTATCGATACCTGAAGAAAGCGAAGATGAAGAAGAAGATTGAATATCTGTTTATTTTTCATTTCTTTTTCTAGAAATGAAAAAAATCGTCTTAAAAAATAAATATGGTAATATAACAAATATGAATCTGTTAAGTCCTTCAAAAGTTTCATCAAATATTATTTTCCATAAACCGGTGAAAAACAGTAAAACCGATTTTGAAATAATCAAAATTGACACCTATAAAGGTCTGCTAGTAATCGATTCACCATTTCTTACAATTTTAGGTGTAAAAGAGACATATAGTCAAAACGAAAGTAGTAAACTACTTGGTTACACCATTCCTGTTGAATTATACGGTGGTCGAATGCCAACGGAAGAAGAAGAAAAGTTTTTTGATTGTATGGTTTTTATTAGAGACATTTGTAGGCGACATTTAAAGGGTGTTTATGGTGAAAAAATAGCTAATAAAATAAAAGGTATTTTTTATGGTTTTCATTTTGAAGGTATGGGTACAAGAGTTTGTGGGTTAATATATCCAACAATGTTTAATGTTAAACTACCAAAACATTCAAAACAAAGGGATAAAATTTTAACAAGAATCGCAAAGAGAAAGCTAGAAAAAGTCAAAATGGCTCTGATTATCGATAGTATTTATATCAGCAAAGAAGAAGTTTCATTTCAAGTTACGGTACATGATATATATGTTAACCCACAAAATTCACCACTTACAATACCTGAAGAAAGCGAAGAAGATGAAGTTTTTTCTTCAAACTGTGCTGTGTTAACAATGTGTATCGATTAAAATATATACCGTCACTAAATTATAATGATGGGTTTCATAAATTAAAAAAATTAACGACAAAACACACTAGATCTGGAAAAGTACCTTAGAGTGAATAATTATAGGCGATTCGTCTATAATTATACGAGTTACATCAAATTAACGACAAAAACACACTGAAAATGGAAAAGTGCCGTATAGTGCCTTACATAACTACTATAGGCCTTTATCACGTCCCACCATTTTGTATAAAAACAAAAGATTTTTGCCCGCCCAACCTCGTTTTCAACTTTTTCACTGCGAGGCTGGGCGAAAAAACAAAGCATTTTATTCTCCGGGGAGTCAACATGGCCGCCGCGTGATAAAGGCCTATTGACTTGGCTTCTAAAGATAAATTAAGTTACCTCGCAACCTTTTTTTTTGCCTGAATACAACTTGAGGCATTTTATTAACGAAGGATGTTTTGTTGTCCAATAGTACAGTTTTCGGCCTGAGTAATAATCAATGGCAAATTGAGTGTGAGCAGATAATCGATCAGCGATATCATCATCAACCCCATTGTTTCCTGTGTACATCTCAGCTCTCATTATCCGGCTGTTTTCATCATCATGCTCGTAAGAAGTTGGAGAAAGCCAATACATATACCTGAATAGAAATCAAAGCATACAACTTATTTATAAATGGCGGCCGATTTATTAATTAGTTTCACTGGCCTCGTTAACGTGTGCAAAATTCAAAAGAATTTCTACTCTAAAATGCAACCAGTGAGGTTAATTAACATAAATATAAACGAATAGTAAATCGGCCGCCATTTATGAATAAGGCGTATAATAATAAGCCGCCTTATCCGTTACGCGCCACCAGAGACTCTTAGACTCAGTGCCCAAAAGACGACCTATGAGAACGACAAAAACTCAAACAAAACGGACTTTGAGAAACGGTCTACACCACTGTAAGCGATGAGAGGTAACAGTATTGTATGTGGTGGCTATTTCCGAGCTATAGAACACGCGAGGAAAAAGAAGAATAGAAATCTCCCAAAACATTTTGTACTGGACACACCAGAGAAATCTATAACAGGGATAAGCCTCTACTTTGATAGTTTTTCACGAGTATCTACGAACCAGTAAGATTTGCGATTTAAAAATAGCGTGAGCCGACACTTCTGAAGATAAAAAACTTTAAAGCAAAGCTGAAAACAGCGTATATTTTGTTGAGTACAATATTTCAGCTGCTGACCAGACCAGCCTTCTTCAGGTACAAGATGTTACTAAATAAACAATATGTTATACGATGTTATATACAAGGAGAATTTCGCAATACAGAAGAATTAAGTAATACAGGATGTGACGACATCGGAAATAAAAACGAAAAAGTAATATATATAGATAGGCAGAGCCTAACAGCGAAGCACTATGATCAAGCTTAACTAAGGTGAAACGTAACTAAGGTGAAAGGTCGGAAGCACAAGAATTGAGATTGACGACCGGGCTATTTTTCAATTTTAGCAATTCTCAAAAAACAGTAAGCTTATTAGCCGACCGTCTGCACAGTACATTTAGACTGTAGAAAACTTCACAAAAACAACTTTTCTCCGTCTAGAATTACAGGTACGACTACTTTCCGAATAAAATACAGTTTTTGTTTGCCAAAAATTGCCCGAGAAACTGATTTGGAAATCAAAATTGCAAAAATACACAAACACATTTGCATAGGGCGATGCGAGTGAAGTTAGAACTGTACTATAAAAACAAAGTCTTGTTTTGTTTATAAAATCGCTTTTCAATCTATCTAATGAATGAACAAACACATAAAAATGGACAACACAATCTTCTTTCGAAAAAGTTTATTCAAATCTTCATTAGTTTATATATAAAAGTAAAACACGTACGATTTACAGCGCATCAAGGCAAAGCTGTCCTCGATGAAATTCAAGATAACAGCACGACTTAATTTGAGCACGTTTCATAAACATGTCTCCAAAACACAAAGGAAAAGTCAATCAAAAATTGATATCAACATAAATTCCCATCGAAAAGTGTGATTTATTTTACCTTTAAGTCACTGGACTGCTTGGAAATTCATTAAAACTCCGCTTCTTCGGTTCTGAAATCCGTAACAAAAACAAGGCATCCCCCGCATTGCTCCTGCATTGATAAAAACGTATGAGGGTTCCTCGAAGCAAGATTTTATCCCCGAAAGCTCTTCTTTTTCCACTAGAGTGGCTTCTGAGTATCCCTTAATTGCTGTGAGCGAGCGAGCAGCACACTATTCCCGCCACTTTCGCGATGATAGTTGATTGAAAAGTCGATCTTTTTGAGTGACTTTGACGCGATGGACGAATTTTACGAGACAGCATACCTTCTGGTCAGCGGAATCCAACAAATCATTATGCGCCAATTCGAGCATGACGTCTTCACACGTCGCGAGAAGGTAGGTTTGAAAGTTTATCATGCTTAATTCTGTTTTTCCGACCGTGGAAGTATTCATCAAGGTAATTATCGTTTCAATGATATTTCTAGAGGAAGACAGTGTGCTTTTATGAGTCTTTCAGCTTTGTTATGGGCTAATTCGTGCGATATTTCTACGTGGAACTCTCATACTATCGACCGAATTATAATCGAAGGCGACGCTATGTATCTAGAAGCTTTTGAAGACCGCTCTATACCCGATGCAGAGACGATTTCCTTGAACTACTTGCCTGATCAAGTCCTCTTTCCAATTTATACTCAAGCTACTGACTTTTGTCTAAATAAAACACAAACGTTATTTTTACATTGAAAAGAAAGCATATTGAATGATTTATAGTCGAATTTATCAAGGCCTTCAGTTCCGTATACATGTACATATTTTATTGATTGTTGTAAAGAATAATGAAAACTTAACAAGGCTTTATAATGCCACATTCCAAACAGCTACTTAGCATTGAACATTGTAACATTGTTGGATATTTTATACATTTATGTTTCAGTTCTAAAAGGATGAGAACTCTAGAAGTTATATCTATTTTCACATTGAACAGCAAGCATATTGAATGATTTATTCTTGACTTTCACTTACGTCATATCAAAATTCAGAAGCTTTAAAAAATAGATTTCGAATCCAAAATGTTTATGGAATTGTAGAGAGTTTAAAACTACACATCTTGGCCAAATTTTGAAGCGCAAAAGCATTTCGTTCAAGAGTTATAGGCGAACGAGTATTAGATATTTTTAGTAAGAAATGTATGGAGCGGCCATCTTTGTGCCCCACTGAGGGGCACAAAGATGGCGGCCAAAAATTCAAAGTCTTAATTATACCAAAATCACATTTAAAAACATTGTATTTGATATAAGCCCCATTAGCTCGGCTTATTAGCACTTATAATGCAAACAATAACTTTCAGCTGATTCAATTTTGTTTATTTTCGCAGCTTACCTGAAATAGCGTGACACATTGCGCGACACATTTAAAACCTTTGTAAATCGGAAGCAAAACATCGTTAAAACCTGAAACCTTTTGTGAAAGATCATAACAATCGTATCCACATAACATATTAGAAACAGTTTTGTAGGACGTACACTTTAGATTTTTTAATTTTTATGACGTCATGTGAAAACCAAGAATAGTCAAATTAATCATGGCCTTACAGTGCCACATACAAGTTTTATTGAGTTTCTTTTTGTTGGACAACGTTTCTTGAAGGGTGTATATATTTTTATAACTAGAAATCATTGTCTCGCAGAACCTCTCGAAGCTCGGGGAAGGTTACACCGCGGGTCGAAACTTTGGTGGCGTCTCGATTTGCGTATGAGGCTTTTCGCCATTTCACTTCGTCTTCTTTTAAATCAAATAGGTTGGTAAAAGGTCCTTTCGATGGTTCGCGTACCGTTTATCGTCCGCCATCTTTGTTTACCATGCTCCTCTATAGGCTTACATGAAGAAGTACCGCTGTCTCACGTTGCGCTGTTGCTAGGCAACTGCAGGACATCTTCAACTATATATATATATATATATATATATATATATATATATATATATATATATATATATTTAACTATTATAGCGCGAAAGCGCGCGTGATATCGCCTGATACTTAGCCGACGAGGCCGTAGGCCGAGTCGGCTAAAATTAGGCGATATCACGCAAGCTTGAGCGCTATAATAGTTTTATAATTCAACACATTGATAACAAAGTACAGTTTGAAGAAAAAACATCGCCGACGACAAGCCTTTTATTTTTAAAAAAGCTTCATATGTTTTACCGCGCGAAACTTGCAACATCACACAATTCATGAATGAAAGTGGCACCTTTGTCAATATTGCGCAAGTTTGAACACTATAACTGTTTTATAATTCAACACATTGATAACAAATCACAGTTTCGAGAAAAAATTCATTGAGATATACAACCTTTCATTAAGTAAAAAGGCTAACAACAATATTTAACCTCATACAATTTCTTAAACAACAAGCAGCGAACTCCGAAACTTTTGCCAAGCTAAAATTAATTTAGCGTACACAATCAGTTCAAAGTTTCTACGAAGAGCTTTCGTCTACTCAAAGAACGGGACAGAGTAGTGACTACAAGAATTAAAACACAGTAAAATGGCATAGAATGTCTTAGTTACAAGTGTTTCGTATCTTAAAAAGTTCATTCACAATCAAAACAAATTGAACAAACACACGACTACGAACCTAAACATAGCGGCGAAAAGTCGGAAAGAACTGCAGCGTGGACAGTATGTCTTACAAACATTCACAGCTAAAGGATACAAGAAACGGTTAAAACATCGTACCTGTAGTTGATTTGGCTTTTTAGTCCCTTCCATCAGCACCAAATTTTCAAACATCGAAGTACGAGCTGAGTCGATCAATGTTGTTTACAAACTTGGAATGCTCGTTTTTTTAGCTCCTACAGCCGTAATGACGAGATTAGAAACTTATCTGAGGAAACATCAAGTCTATATCATATTCCAAAGGTGATTACCAAAGGAATTTTACGAAAATTGTGCTCCTTCGTTCACTCCTTGTCGAGCGGTTAAACTTTGAACCAGTTTTCATTCAGCTACGCCAAGAAACACTGCGACCGCGACAACGCGAAAATTTCGCACGTTTTTTGTCCAATTATGTGAACAATATTTTTTCTCTTTTCTTTTCTTTTCTTCTCCTTTTTCTTTCTTTTCCCTTTTTTAACTAATAGTTCACGCACTTTTTCGCCCAAAAACACGAAGTTGCAGGCAGCAGTCATTTTCACTTTCCTTCAAAATGCGAAATTTACCGCCATCACTGGTTATACGTCATGTAGACATAACATATATCGATAACTTTTTGACCATATTTGGGCAGTGTATCAATGTGTTGAATTATAAATATGAATATAAATATATTTTTCGCTCGAATTCGCGCGGCTTAGCTCCCGAGGCACGACAAATGTATTAACCTCGCTACGCTCGTTCGCGAGGAATAAATTAAAAACACATCCACTTTGTTGTAGCATTTTTGTTGTTGATCTTTTAATATATTGGTACGTATACTGAATTTCAAGCTCATAACATGGTATATGGGATCAAATATCTGACGGTATTTATTCCTATATTTATAAGGACCAATTAAAAACACCGTTGACATCAACTTTTCTAAAATCAACGCTCTGGAATAAATAAATTTAAGAAATAATCTGGGATAAACAAAGCCAACATATACCATATTTCAGCCTGTAATTTGGTACTTGACAACTCATGGCGTTACCTATTCCAACGTACCACAACACACTCGCAGCACTTCTCTTTTGATAAAAACAGCTAGTTAGTATCCCTGTCTTGAGTAGCAAACCGCGAAAAAATGCAGGGAAATTAACGACTTTACTGGTCCGCTAAACACTGCGAAAGATTCAACTTTTTTTAAAACTTTAAAAAGTGTTTACAGAGCTGACGACTGTGTAGCCGCGCGTGTGGCGTCATACGCGCATGTTTTGCGACGTCATACGCGCCCGCGAATTTGCCTTGCGCGACCGACTGACACATGTCACGGAGGCGTGCCCGCGAAACATTCCGCTAGCCATGACCATGAAAAATGACGGACGCAGGTTCTATGAGTATGGTGCTCCGCTATTACATTTCATCACGTTTGTTCATGCCGTGTGGCTCTAAAGTATTACCTTTATAGATAATATAAGATTCCCTGGCTTAACGTATCAAGTCACGGGAAGTGTGAACAGTTTCTAAAGGAATTAGTTGCATGCCGGAGTTAGAATGGTTAGGATTAGAAAGAAAATGTTCTGCAGCAGTAGTAGGTTTAGATTTGATGTTGGTCTTCTGAAGACGTTATTACGTATGTTGAATCTGGAAGGGAGAAACTAAGAAAAAATATAGGCGCGACTACTGCTGCTGCTACTACTAATACTACAGCTGTATCATGATACTATTTCACCATATTCTTACCCGTTTTCAGGATCCAAAGCAAGTTTACTATCAATTGGATAATCGGATACCAAGGTCTTAAGAAAACGGCCGTCTGTTCTGGAAACCATTATATTATGCTGACCTATCCAATATATATTATTGCCAAGCCAGTCAACCGCTATTCCTTTCACAGAAGGCAAGTTTCTGTGAATGGTCTGAATGCCTGGTAACCAAACGATGGACAATATTAATAACTGATGGCTTTCTGCATTTTCCCCTTTCGCAAAAGGAAGAAAACAAGCCAGATGACGGCGCTCAGTGGGAATAAATGTCTTACAATAGGCCACTTCGAAAAATACCATAATAATCTTTTATGTGCAGGCTCAGCCTTACCGAGGTGTTATTATTCGAGTCTCCTTTGTTAGAATGGCACAATGGAATTCAGAGTACATGTAGGAATTTAATGCTAGGATGTAGCAGTGTGTTTGTATACAAATGTGCACCGCACGGAAATTGCCAAGAAGTTGAAGCATAGCACGTGCAGTTCGTGCTGAAAACAAAAGAAATTGGAATAATCAGGCTTACATCAAGCACCACCCAAACCTGCACTTTAAAGAGTATTATGGTATTTTTCATAGTTTATAGAGTGGGGAATAACCCAGGGTTAACACTCGTTAACATCTCTCAAACTGACCTTGGACACCTTATGAGGTTTTACACAACGTATTATTTTTTATCGTTATACCGTAGTACTGACGTCATGAGAACAGAACCCCATTTATTGGGCAGAGAACAGAGCTCCGGTTAAGCAAAGAATAGCGTTTTGGGGTTTAGCATTGATCTACAGTGTTTAGGGTTAAGCACTGATTTGAAAACGGTTAACTTTCATTTATTGTTATGGGTAACTCTATAAATATGTTAAAAATTACATCTCCCGGCAGCTAGTCCACGTTGGTTTAGTGGATAAGGATAATGGTTATGAAGCAGACGACTCGGGTTCGAGGCATACACTATTCTGATCTTTTTTTCTAATTTTACTCCAAAGTGTGAAATAGGTGTTACTTTATGTAACTTAAAACGAAAAGGAAAAGTCAGTTTGAGAGATGTTAACGAGTGTTAACCATAACCAAGACGGTGTTGGACACGCTTCTCAATGCATGCTGGGAAAAATTAAAATCTCGAGCTTATTACATTTTTATGCTGCGTATTTATCTTTCGCACAATTTTACAACTTACCCACTCAGCAGCGCCACGATACAAGAACCTTCATTTTGCAGCAAGTCTTATCGCACTTTTAAAGAATTAAAATTCTTTAGGACAGAGTGTAATAAATATCTTCCTTGCCTTTCATACATACATTAGAGCACTGAGCTTATTACCACTGGTAATTTCTTCAGTTGAAAATTCGAACAAATTATCCACTTGCACCAATAAAAGTCAAAAGCATATGGTTAAAATAATATCGTGGAAAGCAGGTAAGCCTTCACTTTAATATTTAGGGCATTTGAAGTTGTTGCTTGCGTACAACGAATAAATAAATAACAAATTTAATTATTTATCTAACATTATTTTTATACCATACTTTTTATACTAAAATAAAGAAATTTATCTGGCCTGTGTCAAGCTTTTAGAGAATAGTTCGCCGAAAATCAAATATAGTAAATAAATATAAATCAAATATAGTAGTGCTAGTACCCCGCGAGCAGTGGATTTGCCTCGCCGAGCTACGCCGAGCTACGCCGAACGAGAAAGAAACCACTGCGAGCATCCGTTTGCTTTTCCATCGAGCATGCGCAGCCACGTGACGCCCCGCAGGCAGCATGCGTAGCATGTACCGTTGTTTCGTGGCAAAAATGTCTTCGTCAGGCTTGGACGCCATTTTGATTGTTACATAGCGGGCTCGCTGCAGTTACGTGGATGAGTGCATGTGCGAGAGGCTAAACAAGTTTGTAAACTTGTTTTACCGGTTCAAAGTTAATATATTCGTCCATGGCGCTGGACGGCGGCTCGATCAAAGGAACTCGCAGTGGTTTTGTCGGTGTAATTCGTTGATATTTTCTGTGAATTTTGGTCATCCTTCGCGTTGTTTGAACTAATTATAGTATGTGATTATTAAAGTAAATTCGATTGTTTTTTTAACCGATAAAATTAGTAAGAAAGCGAGTAAAACTTGCTAGCAACATTTTAGCCGTCTATAGCCTCTCGTTGTTTTAAACGTCTCACACTGACTCGTTGAAAGGCCACGCGTCTCGCGTGAAATTTCCCAAGGTCCAAAGTGCACACTTCCTTGCTTTGGAAGTGCGCTGTGATTGGTCTATTTTTTTAACCGCTCGTTTCAGCAAACGTTCGTGCGGGAGGAAGGATTACGTGACGAGCCCTAAGGACGTCTGCGTAGGAGGCTAAGACGATAGATAAAAAACCCCATTCGAGAAATTCATTCCATGAAGAAAATGAATGTCGGTTGGGTTAAAAGAAAAAAAAAAACACGAAAGGACAACCAACGGCGTGAAAGTTTCCTGAAACTCAAGAACTAAACGACCTACAAATAATTACGTTGGTAAAAGGTAAGTATTTCGTTTTCATCCAAAAATTCATAAAAGCAGTCAAACGATCAGCCGCCAAAAAAATCCGACTCAAATAATCAAGGGCTCCTATGAGCCAACTCGTGAATACGAAAACGTTCGGACCCTCCCCTCCCCTCCCCTAGACCCTCACCCCACTGCATCCAACTCCCCACTCTTCCCTCCCTTCAACGCCGTCCCTTGGGGTAAGGCAGGTGACCATTACATATCGCGGGCTCAATAATAACAGCAGATCGAGCGAAGGAGCTAGGGTCCGAAGGTTGTTTCGCATTCACGAGTTCCCCTCTCCTGTGCGTTTTGCTCCAACAACAACCTCCCCCCCCCAACTTCCTTTGCGTCCAACTCCCCACCTTCCCCTGCCTTCAACGCCGTCCCCATTGGTAAGGCAGGCAACCATTACCTGTCGCATTTGGAACGAGCAAAATATATGCGCAAGCCTTATGCACTGGTCAACGGAATTACCAAGAAATGTTTACAGCCGAGTGATGGAAGGAAGGAGTGAAAATTTGCATATTTGTCCCCGTCTGCAATAAGTCGTTCAACACTTCGCGTATTCACGAGTTAAAAATGAATTTCTACCAAGTA
>JAJGOT010000049.1:1987500-2072500 GCA_022457155.1 Cladopsammia gracilis | reverse complement strand
CGGGTTTTTAGGTAATTTTTAAATTGGGAAACTGCTAAGATAAAAGGGAAATTTGCTAAAAACGAAAGAAATAAAAGACGTTCCTAGAAAGTTGTGGTGTTAAGTGTTTTGAAGTGTTTGTTTTTAGGAGATACGATTTTAAGAAAAGAGGTATGATTAGTGTATTGAATAAAGGTGATGGATAGAGTTGCGTGTCGTGTTTGCAGCCCTTGTGCCGTAAGCCTGAGCGTTGTTGTCACAGTATTATGACGTGTTTATGATCAAACTCTGTGGACGATTTCAATTTCTTCTGCTTTAATTTCCCTTTCTCCAGGCTTTTGTCTTACACTTCTTGTTCTTTTTGAGCACTAGGTTTATTGCATTGTTCAAATGTGTACTATGTTTAAGAAATATCTTCACGGAGAATTCGCACGGAGGTCCGTACTTTGGTAGAATTTCCATGTAAATGTATACTTATTCGACCCAAGGCAATATATCCAATTTTTAAGCGATTATATTTTATTTAATTCAGTTGTACAGACCGTGCAAACGCTAGACTTTCTCAAACTCGTTCGTTTCTCGCTTCCGGTTCCGGTATGACAGTAGGCCCCGGCGCTTTAAAAATACTGAGCTTACGACCCGTTGGCAAGTCTATGCAAACGCCAACTCATTTTTAGCGACACCGCTCTCGGGAACAGTCTGTGAGTTTGAGTCAATGCTCGATAAAAATTTCCATAACAATGTTTCCTTACCTTATTCATAATATTCTATTTTTGAACAAAGTTTTTGAGAAATTAATTTCATGATCATTCAACCTACTTTTAGTCTTGAGGTTGCGTGACATTACCGTGAAATTTTAAGTAGTCGTTCGTGTAGTGTATACACTGTCGACTGAACAAATCAAATAGTTTGAATAAAAATAAACAACGTTAATAAATGATCACTAGCGTCTAAACAAAGATATAATATGATTACATAATGCTAGTGATTACATGGAAATTCCACTGACGAAAATTATGGACTCCCGTACGAATTGCAAATAGTCCACGTTCGGGTGCGAATAAAATAAGCTTGTCTTTAATATCTCAAATGATTTTTTTCAGGCTGTTTACCACTGTGAAATCATTAAAACAACAAGAATTACAATAAAAAAGGCATCAAGAAAAAAAAAAATTAAAAAACTTGACTCGAACTTTACTCGTGACTCGAACTTGACTCGGGCTCGGACTTGACCCGTGAAATGAGCACACTCCCATGGCGACTATTATCTCCCCTTGGTCCATAGTATATATTCCGACCCCAAGGTAGCCGTTAAGTCATTGGTTAGTGGCTACCTTCTGGTCGGTATATAAGTAATAATTAAATCTTTCGACGAAGATAACGGCTACCAAAGTTGACGTATACAGACAAATGAAATAACGAATTTTGTTACTATAACCATTCCCGTTATCTTGTTCTGGGTCAACAAGTGTATCGTAATTATTTTAATTTTGGCCACCTTTTTCTCTGATTCTTTGCTAAGGCCAGAGAGATATTTCTAGTACATCGCTGCATGTAGCTCCGTTTCGCTGTCCACTTACCTTGATGTTGTTGTTATTAAACGCTTTTCGTCAGCCTTGGGTAGAACAGGGACAGCAAACCAGTAATGTTTAGGAAAGCGCTTGAAATGGCGTTGTGTACTGTTTTACCATCATATAGTGCCTTTACAGGAAGCTTTGTGAAAGCTAAAAAATACGGTTTGATCTTTTCGGTACTTGTAGCTGAATATTTCAGCGGCTGGAAGTTTTTTTTCCCGAATTTATTACAAGCTGCTTTCTTTTTTCCGAGAATCCTAGCTGACCCGTTATAGCTCGTTATATATTTCGTACCTGAAACGATATTTTTTTAGTCTCCGAAAACAAAAGGCCGGTTATAATGAAGATTGCGATGTTACGACCGTTTGAGGTGACATAAGTTTTACTAAAGAAAACTCTAGTTTTTATTTTAATTAATTACGAAATTTTAAGATGACTGAAGGTCTTCCGAACAAGTTTTTCTCGGAAACCGGATTTATTAGATGCTTCCCGGGGGTCTCCCGGTACCGCGTGAAAGAATCGTAAACTTAATAGATTTATAAACTACAAACCAGCAGTAAGCTGATACTGACATTAAAGTGTGCTTGTTTAGTGCGTATGTAAGGGCTCTTATACATATAAGAGCGTGAATGGCAACAAGGGAAAGATAAACTATATGGCGAGTCTTCCGGTTTGGTTCATTGAGTGTAAGATACAATTATGCAATGCAAAGTTGTAGATAGTAAAACATATCACAAACTATTTTAAGATTAGCGTGTCGGGTTGATATTGCGAATTTTCATCGTTTCAAATGGCTGACGGTCGAGACCGTGATGTGTTCTGAAAATCTATACTGGTCTGTACCATGCCCGATGCATTAAGAGAATACACCGAAAGCAAGAATATTTAGGCTGGTTGTTTTTAAATATTCATATGCTATACAAGATTCAAGTGATTTCCTTATTACAGCGAAGGTCGGAAAAATACATTCATTACACAAACCGTTCTTCCCTTTTAAAGTCAATAACAACTCACCTTGCGTTCCTGAACAGACATTTGTTGATCTGTAGATCTGCTAACTTGGGCAAACAATTCGCGAGCATATTGTTTCCTAGAAGCCGAACCACGCACGTCTTTCTTGCTGGTACGTAAAAGTCTCTTTCTACTTACAACATGATCGAATGTTTTGTGTCGAGTGACAGATTTCCTCCTCGTAAAATCTTTTGAACCAATTACAGGGAACTTAATGCTCATTACAAACAAAGAACAGGTCAGAAAAATGCCAAACATTAACAAGTGTTGCTCCATCTCTACGCCGTACGTATGCAAACTTTGTTATTGACAGCGTGATATCGTGACCTTGTGATAGAGGTGCGTGACCAAGTACGTCATTTTGATGATATTAAAATATCAACGAATTTTGCAATGGGTACAACTGTGACAGAAGCGTCCTTTGTATTCTCTGGCCATCTGTAGCTCAAGTCAGAGTTCTCAAACACACTGAAATAAGCTTCTGTTTCGACAGTATTTAAACATACTAAACTCAGCATTTAAGAAAAGTCTCTTCGGTTGCAGCCTGGTTTTCACAAGCGACATAAGCTTTAAGCAGAAGCTCAATTTGCGTCAACTAAAAACGAACATTGGCATAAGCATAAGTATAAGAGTAAACAACGGGACATCTCTTAACGTTCATCATAGACCTTAGTGTTTTCAATGAAAATTATCTCGTTGTCTTCCTATTCCTTTGGATGTTTTTGTATGCGTACACGTGTATACAATTGTATCATGGCTGCTGCGATTTTAGTTTTATTTTCGTTTGTTTCTTCCTTTGTTTCAAATCTGTGTAAATTAATGATAATGATGCTTCAGTTAGAAAAAGCAAAAAACAAATCAAACAAAAACAAATTTGAACGTTTGTTAAACTCTTGTTCTTCGCAACATTTTTCCAAGCTTAACTGGGACACTGTCCCACCGAAATATCAAAATTTCGCTAAGCTTATTTCCATGTTATATGGCTAAATGCCACCAAATATACAACTTAATTAGACACAAAGATGTGATAGAGCAAAACAGAATCAGTAGTTTGGAGATACCGTGCAGGATTGTGGATTACAGTTCATCAAATTTGATTTTGTGACAGGCGGTCAACAAATCATAAATTTCCATTCTTGTGGAATTTTGACTTTTTTATCCGTTATTTTGTGCTTTTAGTTTATATTTCTTTCTTTCATAAAGCAAGCTTAAAGCAAGCTTAAAGCAAGCGCCTGGCCATAATCATCAAAACACGATATATATCTAATTCAATAAAGGTTGCTTTGGTCATTGGTAATTGGACATTGGGAAGCTATTGTTTGGCGGTCACTCAAGCAAAGCATTGCATTGTGTTCCGTATGCCAATGCCAATTCCCAATGACCAACTGCCAAAGCAACCTTTATTGAATTAGGTGTATCAGCCGGGACAGGAGCGGTCTCCTCCGAGTCAGATCAACGTGAAATTTTCACCACTTGAAGTTTGGCAAGGTAAATTTTCTTGTAAAATCGATATTACCATGACGACGATAAACAAGAAACTTCGAAATCAGTAAAAGTGAAATTTTGCGCGTTTAAGATTGGGCGCTGTTGCTTCCGCTTATATGCTTATGCTTATAATTATGCTTATGCTTAATACGCTTATGCTTATAATTATGCTTATGCTTATTATGCTTATGCTTAATACGCTTATGCTTATAATTATGCTTATGCTTATTATGCTTATGCTTAATACGCTTATGCTTATAATTATGCTTATGCTTATTATGCTTATGCTTAATACGCTTATGCTTATAATTATGCTTATGCTTATTATGCTTATGCTTAATACGCTTATGCTTATAATTATGCTTATGCCTATTATGCTTATGCTTAATACGCTTATGCTTATAATTATACTTATGCTTATAATTATGCTTATGCTTAATACGCTTATGCTTATAATTATGCTTATGCTTATAATTATGCTTATGCTTAATACGCTTATGCTTATAATTATGCTTATGCTTATTATGCTTATGCTTAATACGCTTATGCTTATAATTATGCTTATGCTTATTATGCTTATGATTATAATTATGCTTATGCTTAATACGCTTATGCTTATAATTATGCTTATGCTTATTATGCTTATGATTATAATTATGCTTATGCTTAATACGCTTATGCTTATAGTTATGCTTATGCTTATTATGCTTATGCTTAATATGCTGATGGTTCAGTTCGTGGTTCTCTTCAGTATGGTGCTGAAGAGTTGCAATAACAACGAAACAGCTGTCCACGGTTGCGATCCTACTTTATCGGTTTCTGTCGTGATGGTGTCTCGCAAAGTCTACTTTCTTACGTAGTCAGATCAGCCCTGCAGTTCATTGTATGTATGTTCATTTTTTGGCTGGTTACAGTAGGTCTCTCGCAGATCCTACGTATACCATTAGCAGCATTATCGTTTGCGGTCCTTTGCAGATTTTACTTTTGTTACAACTGACCATGATTTGTTCCCCTTTCAACAATTTCTGTTTAAATTAAGTAAAGGTATTATAGCATGGTTTTGACCAAAAATGATCGAAATCCCGTGACACTGCCCATATAACTAAAACAGAGACTGTTTAATAAAAGAGTGTACAAACTCCCAGAACCTATTTATTTATTTATTCTTTTATTTATTTACATGTCTTCTATTAATTAATTAATTATTGTTAATAACAAATATAAAACAATTAATTACTGAATTATTCGTATGATTGCTTATTAATGATTATACATAAAAGCATCTACTAAGAGAAAGTGATGATCTTATTGCAGACAGGAAGTGAGCATTTGATGCGTATTTGACACTTTATTTAATGATTGGCTGATGAAGATCAGCCCATATAATACGATAGTGTAGCAGCTGACATTTCGCTATAGTTACACATGAAATCTGTAACGATGTCATTACTGCCCAGGCGCCCGGGGCCCGCTCAGGGTAAAGTTCCCGGATGGCCTCCCGCGTTCAGTTCTGTAAAACTCATGTTGTTAGCGATTAAATGAGTTGTGTTCTTCACGTTCTTTCGAGTTCGTTGTCTTATAACTTCGTTATAAAATCCTTAAAGAACGTTTTTAATAAGATTTACAAGAACGTTTATAAAGAATTTCAAGATTTGTAATTTGCACTTGTGTGTTCGAAGTCTCCAAGATCTGGCATCCTCACTGTGCCTATCAAGCGTCGTCGATCTTATTGAAAACGTTTTTTCAGGATTTCATGTGCAAACGAAGCTTTCAGTTTCCATTATGGGGTGATCTTCATCAGCTTGTGCAATTTGAGCTTTTTAAAACTCACTTGTGCAAATAATTAAATCACATATGGATTTCGAAACCGTATGATTAACATTACTAATTCATTATTTTTTTTACTTGCATTTGTATTTTAGCCATTGACTGCACTTTCTAACAATTGTTGTCAGTTTGCGTTATCAAAAAAGCAAGTGCAGACGGATGTCGGTTTCTATCAGTGCGAAACTAAACCACAATGCCTGGGCTAAGCTATGATCAGCGTTTCATCATCATCATCTTCATCAACAGACGTGAAGTTCCCAAGCATCAGTGGTATCTTATCTTCTGCAAATAAAAAAGAAACAAATAAAAAACGTTCACCACTGTTATTGTCTTGATGCAGCCACGCTATGTGATCGTTTGCTCCACATTGCCACGAAATGCACAAGCTCTATTGAGTTGTTCTAATAAATTGTTTTGAATTTGACCGAATTGATTTTTTAGTCTATCGGCACGTTACAATATCATTTTAGCCAAAAAATAAATATTTCAACTATCTGGAGTGCATGACTTTAATTTTACAAGGAATTTTTATATGGAAGGAAATATTCATATAAACGCTTATAAAGTTTAATTCTTTTTAATCAATGTGAACAGTAACTCCCTGCATGAAGTATTCATAGTCTATTGTCTCCAGAAACATTAATATTTGCTTCGGCTTTTGACCTGTGGTGCCCAAATAATTGAACTACGACTCCACCGGAACTTGGAGTCCGGACTACAAGCTTACCCGTGGTTTCTTGAAGCCCTGTAGCTCCATTTGTGTGCATTGGAACCCAGGGGCCCTAAATAATTTAGGCCGGATATCCTAAAATTCTGCTAAGCTCCTCCCAAACCCTGGTAAGACCTGATAAATACCATTTTTATATACTCCATGTTCCATAAAATGTTCAAGTATAAAATAATGGTTCCCCGTTTTAGGCAGTATGAACTCCATTAAAAGTGTTTGGATGTTTATTTGCATTAGGATGTCGCAAGTCGTCAAGTCAATACGTAAGTATCTTGGTGTACATATTGATATTCTTTTGTGCCAAAATTAGCAAAAACTTAAATATTATATTTAATTAAGCTAAAGCATTACTTGAGAACTACATATGTTATCCTACTTATCTCATTTATGGTTGTACACTTTATAATAGTTAAATTACAAAGCGAGGCTGTTCGGATAATTAACGATGTTCCTTTGATGGAACCAATCCCTCGTTATTATGTACCTTTTTTATTTTTATTTTTTTCATTGCATTATAAAGAGATAACTACTAATAACAATTAACAATTATTACATATATAGAATTGCCGAAAACAGATGCGCAATTGCTGTTGGCAAGAAAATATCTACATTATTTAATAAAGTCTACGTGTCAAATTACAATCCTTCGTCTAATTATACATTATAACATACAATGACAATTACCGAAAGTTACAAAAGGTCACACACACAAACACATATACACTTTTTTAGAAAGGAAAATACTTCGTCCATTTTTTATAGTAGGTTGCTAGCGTGTTATTCTTAGTCAAGTGGAAATGTATTTTTCTTTGTGATACTTTATTTGGACTTTAATTTTAAAACCGTCAATATTTGGAAGTACACGCTTTCTCCTGCAATCCCATAAATAAAATTTACCTATTAATATTAAATAATTTAGTAAGGGACATGAATATGTTATAATTAATGCCAATTATAATGTCTTGTAAACTGAGTATTTCAAGTTGTTTTGTTATTGTAAGATGGTATTGTTCAAAACTTTTCCAAAACAGATTTGAGTGAGGGCAATAAAAGAGAAGGTGGTATAAAGTTTCTGGTTCATGGTTGCAAAACGTACATCTGTCGTGCTCGCTGTTTTAAACAATTTCGTATTGGTGTACAGTAGAATTTAAAATTTTATACTGAAAGGCTTTGACATAGGGCTCGGTGGCTGTTGTGCGGTTAAGACCGAAACCGAGTTTCAACTCTTTTTCACATAAATTGAAATCGTGTTTTAGTTTTTGTGCGTTATTTGGAAGTTGAGTAGTAATCTTTTGATTTCGTCTTTGTTAAATCAAAAATGATATCGCCGCACTTAAAAGAAGGGTTACCATTGGTGGAAATGCACTGCACTTTTTTTTTTTAAGCCAGGTGGTATAGAATGCCTGAGACCTGTCCATGTGAGAAAATTGGCTTTTTTTATTTTATTGCTCATTAAATTGAAGAGTCAATATTATTAAGATGGAATGAGAAGTCATTAACAGTATTGACCCCGGCATCATAGTATGTCTTATAAAAAACTGGCTTACTGTTTATTCTGTCTTTATTATTCCAAATGATGGACAATCAGTCTTACTCGTCAGAAAAAAATGTCTCGTAAATCTGACCACCATTGCAGACTGAAGTTTTCTGTAGAAGATTGTAGTCATAGATCTTTAATTGTGTAATTGCATTTGAAAATTAATTGGCCTCCAATATCAATCATGAGGTAGATTACGTAAGTCTTCCATGTACTTTCTTTATCATTGAAAATCCGTCCTAACCACGCTAATCTTAAAGCTTTTACCATGCCTTCTATATCAATCATTTTTATTCCACCTTCTTCAAGATTGTTAATTATTGAAAGCCTTGTCACTTTATCTTTCCCGTTCCACAAAAATGTATAAATTATGTGATTCGATTTTTTAACAATTGTAGTTGGGGTGGTAGGAAGTAATGACGGCGCGCGTATAGACTAGTTTGGGGATGAGTAATGATTTGATAATAGTAACTTTTCCGTAAAAAGAAAGTCCTCTGGAAGACCAAATATTAGTAAGCTTCTTCATATTGTCAAGTTTCTCTTGAAAGTGTTTTTCGTAAAGATGTGTTTGATCATACGAAAAAAAAAAAACACTCCTGAAGCTTTCATGGGATCACTTGGTTACCAAGCGGTTTTTCATTATTACCTTTTAGAGATCCAATCCACATACCTTCAATTTTGGAACTACAGTCGAACCTGTATTAAGCGGCACCGTGTTAAGCGGTCACCCTTGAAGCGGTCTCTTAACAAATCCACGGAATTAAATCGCTCCCCATATTTACTGTAAACTAGACCTCTTTTAAGCGGTCACCTCTATTAAACGGTCAGTTGGCTATTCCCCGAGGGTGACCGCTTAATAGAGGTTTGACTGGATTAAGTAATGATCCGCATAAGAAGGATAGCGCTGAACGGCAATGCACGATGGAATGTCAACTTTTTTCATTGTTACAACTAGTGATCTCATTGGCCTAGACCCAAAAACCGCTAAAAAGTTAGGGTTCAAGATGCATTTTGCCTAATTTTTTTTTAAGGTCTCAAGTAATTTGAGACCCAATCGCACAACATGCAATTTTTAAAAGGCTTTGTATTTGGGGAACTTCATCAAAGAAGCAAAATTATTAGCTATTGTCTTCTGCTATTCTGATTGGTTGCACGAACATTTCCTAAAATTTATCTGACGCAAATGGATTTTCTTTATTTTTAAAATGAAATATAATTATTAACCATCAGCTCCTCCTCTATTCTTGAAATCAAAGATATTCTATGTGGGAAAGAGCCATTGCCGCAGAACAATGAAGTTTGCTATCGTTCTTATGTGGAGCATTACTTAATCTCTAGTCCGCTTAAGGTTTTAAAGAAATCGAACTATATATTGGAATAAAACGTTGGCCGAGTTTATACCTGAAAGAACTGCTGTAGTATCGTCTGCATATTGAAGAAGCTTTGTTTCAGTCTTTCCTATTTTAATTCCCTCAATTTCGGCATTTTCTTGAATAGAAATTGCTAAAGTTTCAATGGCTAAAAGGAAGAGTTAGGGAGAAAGGGGGTCACCTTGTCTGACACCATGTTCTAGATTAAAATAATTCCGTCATTTATTACACGGCTTTGAATATTCTGATAAAATGTTTTAATCCAATTTACAGTCAGGACCAAAATTAAAGGCTTCAGGACAGCTGAAAAGGCAATGCCATCCTAATTAGGTATCAAAAGCTTTTTATAAAGTCAATAAAAATAAGAATGTCGGGAATGTTTTCAATGTCTGTAAATTCCATTATATCAAAAATAGACCTAACTGTCTCTCCAATGTAACGATCTTTCACATAGCCCATTTGATTGTGATGGCTGATGGTGGATGTATCTTTACGTCTACTGAAATTCCCAGATATCGTTAAGACCCGGACACACTGTGCAACTTTTCTTGTAACGTTGCGCGCAGCAGTTGCAGAAGTGGAATCGAGGTCTACTTTTGCGACGTTGCGCGCAACAAATTACATCGTGTGACACCCCCAAAAAATCTTGTTGTGCACAAGTTGAAGAAAAGTTGCACCGTGTCCGGGCCAAGGTGATTCCACGGTTTTGCATTGCGCATCACTTTCTGCGCATAATTTCTTGCGTCAGTAAGCGTGCACGAGCACACGCACATTTAGAACATAGAGGTTTCCTTTAAGACTAAGCTCGCTAAAAAATAAGTGGCTGTTTTCTCGTAAACGAGCACGGGCACCCAACCTTTTTTTCGCCCTTTCCAATCAAGTACCCAAAACCTTTGTATGAGAAAAGACTTAATAAAAATCTATTGTTGAAAATTTCATAAATGAGAAAAATAGAGCTGATTTGCAGTTTCTCTGTTTTGCATTTAGTAATCAGGAAAACGGATTTTGTCTGATATTTGCGCTAGAATTCGCTAGCGCTAAGAATTCTGTCTAAAACGAATGTAACAAGTTTACCTTTGTCCAACACAATGTATGCGATGTTTTCTTTAGCATGTTCTCATGAGTTTTGGAGTTTTGAGGAGTTTTCAAATAATAGCAATGCACTTCTACAATAACACTGCTGAAATGCCAAAATATCATGGCATATTCGATGCCTGGCAGCTCCTTAAACAATTTTTTGTTTTAAAATTGAAGTTCTCATATAATGAATTTCTCGTAGGAAAAGTTTGAACAAGAATCTATTGTAAGTTCTATTTCGGTGGACTACATGCTTGCTTTTTCATGATTATTTACATAATGTCAAATTCCCTAGTTTCCCTATGTCATTTGTACCTGAGCAACATGGCTATATTATAATACTCGCAATGTATCTTCAGACCAAATATTTATAAATTCTTTCCGAACAAGTTTAAGGAGATTCTGTCCAACGATTATTAGGAGGTTTTTATGGAATAACATTTCGATGACAATTAGAAATAAATTCACAAAAACTCTATCTACTCTGTTTCTGCTTATATTTTAAGTATAATTCCCCAAAATTTTTATTTTAACAAATTGAACAACAATAATAATCATACTTTCTTTATTGTAATGTTTATCCCTAATTTAGTTAACCCTTTAAGACCCTTTAAGCCCTAAGAGTGATCAGCATCGAATTTCTCTTTCTAATATCCATGCCTTATCAATCTAAAAGGTCATGAGAATTAAGGACATGATCACGCAAGATGAATATCCTTGATATCCAAACAAATTCTTACCACTACTTCTAAGGAAATGTATACAGACAAGAAATGAGAATTTAATTTAATTTTTGATATTAGGGCTTAAAGGGTTAGGTGGCACAGTGTTAGTCTCACTATAGGTGTCGCTCTACTCTCCTGTACTGAATGAACACTTATTTTCCAATTACTTTAATAATATAACTTGATATAATATCCTGTATGTGAATTTATTTATTTATGGTTTGGAGAAAAAATAAAATGGAAATGAAATGAAATAATTACTGTTTGTAAGTTTTTCTCGTAAGAGCCTCGTAACAAAGCATAGAAAAAAAAAACATTTTCACTCAGGCATGAGAGAAAACACTGTTAAGAAAATACCCTACACACGTGTTATGAGAAAAGGACGAATTTAGCTGAGTTATAGTATCATGATTCTCAGATACTTTTGTCTGCTTTTGAGACGTCAATATAAAGTCGTATTGTCGTCTCAGAAACCAGCCTGTGATTGGTTAAAAATTATCTTCAAAGGAGGGGCAAAAATGTTGATTACTTTGTCAAGTTTGGCAGATAAACAACGCTGTATTCAATGCAACGACCCTTTCTATCGGAAGTTAACGATAAGATGAGTTTAAAAGCTGCTTTTGTTCGTTTGAACGGTTTGTTTACATTGAGCTATGCCGTGTGCGCGCGCTATCACGCCATCAAAAATTTTAAAAACGTTTTAGGCTAAACCTCGGCAAGTTTGCGTTATTTACTTATTTTTTGTAACTTTGAAAAACTTCGAAAAGACGTTCTAACAAATTTGTTGTATTTCAATGAGCAATTTATAGCGTGAAAAGTCCGTGTTTTTGAAACTTTTTTGCTAAAAAAAAGATGATAACGCATACAAAACATCGTGTACGTCAGCTCGTGACTAGTAACAATTTCAGTTTTGATCAGCACAAGTTATCTTCAGTTTTGCTTTCTTTTTGCCCGAAAAACAGTTAAATCGTGATACAAAACTAATTTCGATTTTGAGACGGCAATACTGCATTATATTGACGGCGTTGGAAGAAAATATATTCTCCGTATTGGGCTCGCGAATATATTTTCTCCCAACTAGCCGTCAATATAATGCAGTATTGACGTCTCAAAATCGAAAATAGTTTATATTATTGCGGTGGTTAACCGGATTCGTGTGACTGTATTTAAACACTGGAAATCTGTGAAGCTAGGAACAATGGATTGGGCAGCAACTATTGTGTGAATTTAGCCTTTAACCTTTTATGTACATAAAAAGTTTAGCATCAGGCATAGAATACTAGACTGAGCCTCATAACCATATCTTTACCGATTTAGCTGGGTGTTTACTGTCATTTAGCAAATACAATTTAAAGAAACCCTTACCAAGGATCGCAATACAAAGGACTAAGCACCTCAAAAACCATACCCTATCCCGCGGCACATACCTGTATAGCATCTGGGGATTAAGCATGGCCGCTAACTCGCTTGCTCCCGTAAGTTACCGGAAAGGTGTGTTTTCTCTAGCTTAGCGAATCACAGACGTCGTTTGGACAAGTGCTGGACTACCCCAATACCGTCAATAGTTCTCAGCTCATGTATAATTTAATTTAATCTCGTTCCCAGATTTTCTAACTATTCGTCGTTCCGAGGTTGCGCGGGAGATTGGGTCAAGTTAAGTGTCGGGGGATGCCACTTGCTTGAATTTCTCGTAGCTTTGTGTTTTGGATGTTGTAAAATGGATAAATTTAACTGTTGTGTGCCAGGATGCACAAATAACAGGAGGAACTCGCCAGATATATAGGGTTAGTGTCACACGTTGCCGAGTGATGCTAAGCGAGGCGTTTGTATAAAAATCTCATACGCAACAAAAATTTGAAGGTGGACGCACAAAACACTAGGATTTGTGGCGATCACTTCCCTGGGGGAAAAAGAATATGCAGAACTCAACTTCCTTTTGATACGAAAGAAGCGTCCCCGAAAACAGCCCTTTGATGCTTTGCGACACGTAACTTGACCCAATCTCCCGCGCAACCTCGGAACAGCGAATTCACGAGAGACTTGTCCCGCGGCGGAACAAAATCCACTTTATTTACGTGGACATGGGTGACCGTCAGGAATGACACCTATTTTTATTATCGAACAAGAACTTTACTTATCAGTGCTCCACTTTTTCAAGGCCAAAAGCCACAATGCAGGTCATTAGTGTTGGGACACTTACCAAAAAACTAGTCAAATAATCCTCCCCCCCCCCTCCACCCCCTTGCAATGTTGAGATTTAATGATCGAACGGACATTTACGCCGAAAAAATATTCACTTACTTTGGTCAACATTGGTTTGGGGGGGGGAAGGGGGGGGAAGGGGGGGGGGATACGCTCAAATTGAGGCCACAAAGATAACTGTAGCAGTATTACATTATTACTTGTTAACTTTTCACAGGTGTCCCAGCTACTTTTGTCCTCCATTGCAGAATAGTCCTCACTCGACGACTACGGAGAGCTTTTTTTTTTTTTTCACAAGATTTGGTTCCGTTTTTTCACCACAAGCAAGAAAGCGTCTGGTAACCATCTGTCTTCACTTTGGCGAGTGCGTGCTTCTCAATTTTGTGGTTTTGGTTTTGGTCTCACGAGTTTTCACGCCCTCGCGTTACGTGAAGACGGCCGCGCGTCCCGTCACTAGCCGTTCGCCAACACTAGAAATGTCCGCTTGATAGCGGAGGAAAACCTGGCTCTTGACTCGCTCAGTATTAAATAGCGCAGTCGTTACCGGACTTTAAGGAAGAATTCGTTGGGGTTGTACCCCTCTACGGAGGAAAGTGCTTCGACATCACCCTCCGATCTACAGAATCGGCCTTGCGGTTGGCGGCATCGGGCTTTGACTACGAAAGCCGCGTTATCCCTTTACGCCTTTTAGGGCAAAAAGCACTACACGTGTCATGCTTCGTTCCCGTTGAATTCCCCTTTGAAAGCCTGCTACAACTCCTGGAACAATACGGCGACCTCAAAGCGCAAGCAGTCCGCCGGCTTTGCTTCAAAGCCCCGGGCTACGAGCACATCGAGAACGGCATCCGTGTCGTAGAATTAACACGTTTACAAAAGGCAGTGCCACGCAAATTAGTCACTCAAGGGCTCGAGTTATTTTTTAAGTACACGGGCCAGCCAATGCTATGCTACCGGTGCCAGTCTTCCGAGCACGTTGTTAAAGACTGCCCGAAAGCGAAACGCCGCGAGGCGAACTACGAGGCTCCAGCGCCCGGGGGGACACCAGAGGCCCCCGACCCCCGACCCCCGACCCCCACTACCGCAACCAGCAACGACACCCCCCCTGTAACCACAATAGGCCATTTGCACGATGGCGTCATTTGACTACAACTACCAGAATTCATTTCGTTTTTCCTTTCGTATTTAAATTTTGTAATCCCATTGAGGTTTAAATACAAGTGGCCCTAATTTGCACCACAAAACAAAAAACTGAAGGATTGTGGTAATTGTAGTCATATGACGTCATCGTGCAAATGGCCTATTTCGCAAGATACTCCTGAGAACACCCACATCACCGCTGAAACCACCCAAGCCACTCCCTGACACCCGAGGAATCGATGGAAACCAGCCAGCCAGTAGAAACCGAACAAACAGCGCAAACATACGCAGCAGCCGCACAGACCAATACTCAGGAACTTTTTACACCAGAATCCTCACCCGGCGAAAACACCGGGAACAAACGAAAATCACCACCGTCCCCGTCAAAGGATGCTAGCTCCGCGAAGAAGAAAATCTTTGATCAAGGGGCTTCCCTTTAAGCACTTCTTGGAAGCGTTACAGGACGCAGACCCCCTCCGTGCGACCCTTCTCCAGAAACTGCCGGCCACCCCCTACTACTGATGCCGTGAGCGTAAGCGTGAGAAATTTAATCTTGATAGCGAGTTTCGCAACATCCTGTCTCCTGGTAATTCAAATACCATAGATGATCACATGCGTTTGGCGGAGATCAAAGATCTCCTAAAAACGATCGAAGATCACGACGTAGAAGGAGCCATCATTCGCAGTAAAGAACAGTGGAAACAGCTGGGGGAAAACCCGACCAAGTATTTCTACCAGCTTTAATATCAGCGACAGACAATTTAACCGTGACTTCCGATAAACATATTCTTCGCGAATGTCGGGATTTTTATCGTAACCTCTATTCGGCTGAAGAAGTTGGTTTATCTAGCGAAAACTGCCTTTTAGACCAATTTTTATCGTAACCTCTATTCGGCTGAAGAAGTTGGTTTATCTAGCCAAAACTGGCTTTTAGACCAATTGGATAAAACTCTGGCATCCGAAGACCAGGAGAAATGCGAAGGTGACCTCAAGAGGCCCTTTCACAAATGCAATCAGGCAAATCGCCGGGAGCCGATGGATTTACGGTTTAGTAGACACGCTAAATTACTCTTTTAGCACGGATCACTCTCTGACACACAACATCAAGGAATTATCCGCCTGCTTTACAAGAAGGACGACAAGTTAGACTTGAAAAACTGGCGACCAATTTCTCTGTTGAACACAGATTATAAAATTTGTACTAAAGTACCAGCCAACCGCTGATTCTCAGCGAAGATCAAACATGCGGGATTCCTGACCGCAGTATTTTTGAAAACCTTTTTCTGATCCGGGATACAATCGACTATGTAAACCATAAACAGCTTTCGGCCGCTGTTATTAGCCTGGATCAGGAAAAGGCTTTCGACCGGGTTAATCGCAGCTTTTTGCAACGCGTTTTAGGGCGCTTTTATTTCGGCCAAAATTTCCGGCGCTGGGTAAACATTGTTTACACCAATATTACCTCGTGCGTTTTTATATAAACAATGGAGGTCTCTCGTCGGCCTTTTCGTTCGAACGGGGAGTTAGACAAGGTTTCCGTTGTTGCATTATTTTTCAGTATTATTTTATTTTGTATTAAATTTTCCACCGCAGAAATATTCTCCCGCAGAAAAAATTACTTGTTTAACAGGAACTTTTTAACAGTGAACATATTGCCCTCATAACTCCGAGGCGACCGGCACAACAGTCATCTGTATTCCCGATTCAACTCCAGACACGTCCTCAAAAGAACCAGAGACTGTTATCATAATACTGATACGTTTTTACAACAACATACAATAATTCACTCACTAGTTTTCTCGTTGTTTATGTTCATATTGGCGCCAGAACAGCAACCATAACTATGGGAACTATGGAAACCTCCCGTCAGGAAGTAAAATTGCAATTTAATACCGATGCCTTGGGTTTTATTTATACTTGACCAGAAATCCGCAAACATTTCCTACCAGCAGAAATTTTAGCTGTCTCGATCCGCAAAAATTTCCTCCCGCAAAACAAATTCAGTCGGGCAACCCGCAAAAATTCCCTCGTGCACGGTAGCTAAATCACCAAAACTATGACGTCTTTCCCATGCTATTGTATAATCAAACCGTAATAGCAATGATTCAGTATTCCAAAATAGAACAAACCCAAAGTTCATGCTATTTTGCTCTGCCATATCGCTCATATTAAAACACAAACTTTCCCGTCCAATTTAACTTCCTTAAAACGTCCCCATTCGTTTTAAAAATACATCGTGAAATTCTCAAACGCATTTGACCTATTTTTACCCTTCTAAAGCAGCTTTAATGACTCTACGACAAATGATTTGAAATGAAACGTTGAAACATGGATAGGTAACGTGAGATATCGAAACTTAATATAAACTTTAATACCTTTGCGGTGACGTAACGTGAGATATGACAAGTTCATGACAAGTTCTGACATCCCAATACCCTAGGGAAATTAACAATAGGTCCGGGGGTACTACCCAAAAATTTTAGTGGTGGTATGTGACGCCCTTCTTGAAATCCTAACCGGTTTAACCAACGATATCCTCAGTGCCCTAATATAGCTTCTATAAAGAAGAAAGAACTAACCCCCGGACAAAAGTCCACAAACACTGGAAAAGTTGAAAATTTACAAGTCATGTAAATTTGGATTTACAACATGTAAATTTGGATTTACAACATGTAAATTTGGATTTACATGATTTGTAAATTATAATTTACATGTTAATGCTTTGTAAATTAAAATTTACAAGAAATTTACATGTTTCAATGGATCATGTAAATGTACTGTAAATTGCCATTTACAGTGTCATTTTCTAAGGCTATAATTTGCCGAACATGTAAATAACATGTAAATTGTTTTCGATAGATTTACAGTATATAAGACATGTAAATTTTCCGAAACATCCTGTAAATATCATGTAAATGGTTTACCAGACTGAAGGGGGATTCGAGAACCCTGTAAATTTAATTTACATGTTTCAATGGATCATGTAAATGTACCGTAAATAGTAACTAAATAATGATTTATGTAAGTGAGAAAAGGAGGGCTCAGTATTGAAACTGTTTACAGTGAGAGTATCAGTATCGAACTTCTCGATAACTAGAATTAAAGTCAGTTTCCCCTGCTTCACTCTTTTACGATTATTCGTTAACTGTTTTAAGTTTCCTCTAACGGCTCGAGTTATGAAGATTCTAAAAACTCACGCTAAAATACGGGTGCCGTTGAAACAATGAAATCCACCGGCACCATGTTATTGAAGGTAAATGGAAATAGGAGGCTGTGAAATACATTAACACTGATAAATTACATAGGACTTCCATCATACCATCGGATTTCATCGAAACTTACAACTTTCACCGATGATGCCCTTCTTTACTATTTAAAGCTTAAACTACATACTTATCAAACACCATGTCATTGAAAAAGGGAGACTCTAGACACCAGTGTAACAATCATGTAACCTTTAAAAGTCGTGTAAATGAAAGTATCGAGACTGCAATGATAAATCCTCCAAGGTGCGGGATTGCAGAAAATTGGAATATACTAATTTGCATCTCATTGAATAAGAATAGAGCTCATTGTCTCAATGCCTCGTTCTAAAAAGAATTGAAAAGAATAGAACCAATTTTCCACAATCCCGCACCTCAATCGATAAATCCCTGTAAAAGAAGCGCTTTTCAAGAGCGTGCACTCGGGCATATTGTTGATTGCTGGCAGCATTCGGGAAATGCAACAACAGACAGAGCCAACGTCAAGATTACTTAGCGTTCGGTATTGGTAGAATAGCTTGCCGAAATATTATAAAAGTACGGAGAATTTCCTTGAAAATGATGTCGCGCATGTGATGCGTTACGCGTGACACGCGTCAGAACTCTCATGTAAAACAAGTCCAGTCCCCTTATTGAAATTGTTCCAGCATTGATAAAGTCAAAAATGATATAATCAAATAGTCCAAATTTAAATTTCAAAGAAAGATTCGTAAAAGTTGCGTAGTCTATTCCAGATGTTCAGTTTCTGTGGATTGAGTAAATGGGTATCCCGTGAGCACCTGAAAATGTTTTACCCTTTATGAGGATCCTGGGGAAATATAACAATAAATTTTTCAGTTATTCTAGGAGCGAAATAACATAAGCAGAAGCTGGATTCTCCTCAGTGACTCTTTGGAAACGGGGAGGTTTTAAACTCGGGCGTATGAAAGGGTACAACCTATCTCCCTATAAATGACGCATCTACCGCTGAATAATGAAGGCCGCTGACCCGAAGGCGGCGAAGGCGGGATATTTTCAACGGTCGAGAGGCTTCGGGCCTTAAAACGGCTTTAATCAGTGGAAATATCAATACAAAACGCCTTAAAAGAATGAAGAAGAATCCACGCATCTTTGCAGGTATGTTTTTACCGCTGGGGAGCGTTTCGATTTGATTTGTACTGTCAACCATGCGTGCATTTCTGGCATGAATCTACATGTAAGCAGATGTAAGTTAAGCTCAACTGAAATGTGACAATGTTTGTTCAAATTCAATTGATTTTCGAAAGCTACATGTAAATACTCAAATCAGTTTAGTTTCACAAAAATGGTGGGATATATTTCACTTTAAACTGGCACAACTTGATAGAAAATAAATCGAAAAAGATCAGTTTTGAGAAATGTACATTAGGGTAAGCTTATATTTTATAGAGAGTTACAAGAATGTTCACAGGTCAATCAATACATGAACACTCGTTAATATTTACATGTACGTTTATACCTGCAAAGCTTTTCAATACGTGAAGGGGCCTTGTTTTCATGGCAGTTGCCTTTACCTGGAAATGCCTTGAACGTTTCAAACTGTCCAATGATACTGTACATTAAGCTTAAATACAGTTTTGTATTAAGCGCACATGTATAACTCTGAGAAATATTAAGTATTTAAAACAACAGCATTAAAGGGATGGTTTCACAGTTCGGCGAATGTACACAGATTAAAATGCTTTATTTGCTTTCTTACCAATTTTATCAGTTAAAAAAACACTCACATTTACTTCAATAATGACATACTATAATTAGTCCAAACAAAGTGAAGGATGACCAAAATTCACAGAAAATTTCAATGGATTACACCGATAAAGTCAACATTGAATAAAACCTTTGACCGGAAGGATTTATTCTAGGTTCTGGTGGCTTTCATGGCTCACATGGGTACAGTATGTATGTGTAATCATCCATTCAATCAGCTGACTGACTGTGGTATTTTCATGGGCAAATTTCCCACCAGAGTTATTTATTCACTTCTGATTGGTGTAAAAAGTGAAGTTAAATGGGTTACATCATAGCTTGCACGTGTGCCGAACCATGAAACCCTCCCTTTAAGTATAAATTAAGCTTAAATATGCAGATTGTATTGTGACTGGTCAGTATCAATAGAGGTTATAATTCAGCGAAAAGTTGTGTAATGCAGCTTTGTATTTTTACAAATCAGGTGAGAAAAAATAAAAACTGACGAGTAAAAATGCCCAGCCCCATTACACAACTTTCCACTGATTAAATTGTTTGTTGTACATGAACATGTTGTTTTTATATAGTTCACCTATCATTAGTACAACAATCATCTTTCCCACATTTATTTTTTTTAAATTTTTTTTTTATGTTTTCCCTTTTCCTTTATGGGCAGCCTGTACTCTCTCTATATTTAACAGTAGTTTTTATATAATGTAAATCAATGTGGAGTACAAATAAAGTTGTTGTTTGTTGTTGTTAGCCTATGGTCAGACAAGTGCAATAACATGGCATATTTGACCTGTTGCTTATTTGTGCCGTCAAATGCTATGTTGTGTAATATATAAAAATCATTATAGCTACTTTAGATTTTGGACTCCATACAGTATAAAATGCTGATACATTAATATACAGTTGTAAGACCAAAACTATTTCTTAGTGCCTACAGTGGTGTGCAGCTGTGTGCTGACTATCTCTGAGTACCTATCTCTGATAGGTTTTCCATACAATTCATTTTCATAACATTACAGATTAAAGATGTGAAGATGTTCACAGTTATCCTGTGTGATTGTGGAAAATAGAATACTGTCAGAAAGAAGAAAATATGAGACATCTGAGTAGACTCTAAGGCCTAGAAGGACAGTTTTGCAGCAGATTGCTTGATAGATTAAGTCATAAATTAGGATGAAGTGACAGTTTTGGTCTTAGTCTGCATTTTATACCCAGTCAGCAGACTACACTTGATACTAATATGCACTTATGCCAGTCTGCAATCTTCAGTCCGAATTTTATAACATCCAAGATTGTAACTTGGTTGATCACTTAAAGACAGTAACCTTACATAAGAAACCCTGTTGGTCTTGATGAGTGGGATTGACACTTTGTACATTGTACTATGGAGTAGTAAGTAGTAAAAGTTAAAAAATATTGGTCACCTCTTTCTGCACATTCTAAAATAATGTACATACACTGTAATTGTGAATGGATTGCATCATTCTTTTTAAGCTCCCAATGTGAAATCAAATATTCTAATCAGTTAAAAGCAACACATGCTGAGTAATAAATAACCAGATGTACATGTAACTGTGGAGAGAGATGAGGTTGTTTTTCTAACACATGTGCAGTGGTGTAGGTTTACATAACATCGTAACTTGAAAATTTAAGTATCAGTATAAAGTGCAAGCTAGGCAATTTTGGGTTCACAGAAATTCTTTTTACACTATTATTACTTGTATTGTTGTTCGTAGTATTTTAGAGTGTGAATATGCACCGAGACAAAAGCAAAATAATATTTATATGAGAGCTGTACATTGTTCTGTCTTGAAACTAAAAGGTACATGTACACTATAAGGAGGATATTATACTGTCATTCCAGCATGCTTTGGGTAAAATTCCTGTGAATGACTTCTGATTAGAGTTTTATGTTGGTCACAGCAAAATCTACAGTAAGATGAAATAAAACTGAATGATTAATGCTCATACCATAGAAAATTCAGAATTGTGAGAAAAGCGAGGGTCGATTTTGAACTAAAAGCAACGTAACCATAAACAAACGCAGCAGGTCAGTTGCATGCCGAGTACATGAGCTGAGTAGCTGTTGTTTTATATTTTTATTAGCGGGAATTATTTCACCAGCTCTGTTCACCGGTGTTAGATTCCATACAAATGTAAGTCAAACTGAAGGCAAGCAAATATAATATACAGATATTTCTTCTAATTTAAGCCAGCATTGTTTTGAAATGGCAAGAAGGTTTATTGATTCCATGAATCTGTGAAGAGATTTCAAGTGTCTAACATGCGATGCTGTTCGAGGATTTTGGCCCATCTGGGAATTTAAGCAACCTTAAATCAAACTGTAAACATAACCCGAAATGGGAAAATATTAATATTCTGTAAAGGTGAATAGAATAAATAGGTTAATATTTATTGAAATATTTCTGCTATGACCAACTGACCTCCAACCTCAGCAGCGTCTGTGTAAAATGAGCCGCTTGCATGTCGCCGTCATTTGATAATATAGTTTGCTTGCGATGCATGCTGGGAAGATGGTAAAATCCTCCTTTTTTAAACTGCATTTTCAAGTCAGTTTTTATTCTTGAGACAATGTTCATGTATATTATTCACATTGACCATACCCATCTATTCACTGGTACATGTAATATTAAATAGTGGCTCTGAGGATAATAATATATTTAATGTAGCAGTGATGTGGGAGTATATGCTTCATATTTTCTCAATTTGAAATACATAACATATTTAATTTTGTGATTTCTCTTCTCTAGTTAGAAATGGTATCATTCAAAGAGATTCAAGGAGAGCTTTTCATGGTAAGAGAATAATTGATGTTATATGTCCATACACATTAAGGCTGTTTTCTAACAGGAGCCTGGTAGTAATTTGGTACCTAAGTAACTGACATGGGCACCTACATGTACATGTACAATGTGTTAATATTTTGCTGCAGTACCAAACATTATTCAAATGGGATCCTTAGGTCTGATCTAAAATCAATGTTTTAGTTGACTACTCAATGGAATAACATAATTTGGTGTTGTTTTCTTTTGATGTAGACATAATTAATTTACCCTGCCAAGCATTCATGGTGAAATCTGATAAACTGACCTAAATTATGGTGCATTGTGTATTTTCTTTAGTTAAATGTCCCTGATCTTTGTTTTAAACTTGGTCTTGTTAACCCAGAAAAATTTGAACCAGGTGTTTATTGAGAGACCATCATTTTATTCATTGTCCCCTGGTGATTGTTTTTTTTTTTATCAGTTCTTCATTCTCAGAAACTCGTGGCTGTGTTTTATTGATATTCTCCGGAGAAATTGGATTGTGATCACTGCATTAATAGGAAACCTTTGATTTAAAGTCCATTACTTGTCACTGGATTTTCCATACTCGTGTTTATTGTAAACTTAAAATCCTGGTTACATGTACATGTATAAGCCCACCCGGTTATAGGCCCACAAAATTCTCCCAGTTATCTGGATGTACATGTAAGCTTCCACATCTCCACAACAATTCTTTACATGCATGTAAAGAACATAAACTGACTGAAATAATTGAACAGTACTGTATCACAATATTTTGAGCTTACCATCCTACAGTTGTGTATAAACTCTTAAAAATTTGTATAAGCCCAGGGCCAACATGTATAACTGGGATTTTATGGTATTCTTTTCCTTTAAATTGTTATTAAAACGAGCTTTACATGTAGTTTCCACTAGGTTTTTCATAATGTAAAATCTAGTTATGCACAGGCAGGTGATAGCATGTTATCAGGTCTTTGAGTGACCACATTTATACTGATTGCAGATTGCAGCTTCAGTTCAGCAAATGACAGCATTTTGTCAGATCTTTAATGCCATTTTGGCATAATTCTATTCATAGGCTGCAGGTACCTGGCCTATTAATTAAAGGTGAAATGTTAAATTAACCTGTCCGATAAATTTTAAATTCTGCACTAACATAGGATAATATGAACAACAATATTCACGGAGATAATTGGATTATGGACTGAGTGTGACACCAGATTATGGCCTGAGTGTGACACCATAAACGAAGAAAAAAAAACAAAGCTAGTATCGGAAAAGGAGTTGAATTCTTTTCTTGAAGCAAGGGCCCAACCGACGAACAGGGTTAATCTCCTTGCGGGTAGCGGAGTTGGTGGCAGAATGTTTTATAGAAACTGGAAAAACACTGGAATGACCACTTGTCTGGGTTTTTCTGCCAGGACGGGGACGCCGGCATTTATCCTTTGTAATCTTCCTCTCTGCCCTCCTTTCAGCTTGGTACATTCTTTTCTCATCGTCCGAGTTTGAAGCAAGCTCATCTGACAAATCACAAGAATTTAGTTTTATCGACTGAGTCGATAAGGTAAACTGACCACCGTAAAAAGATTCGAATAGCTGACGTTTTGAGCGCTAGCTCGAAACGTCAGCTATTTGAATCTTTTTACGATTGTCAATTTACCTTATCGACTCAGTTGATAAAACTAAATTCTCGTGTTACATCCCCCCACCGACACAGCACCACAGTTTCTCTAGAAACTAACTCCATTCATCTGACAAATATTCATTAAGACGTGGTACATTTATTACTGATTTCCTTTCATCTTACATGTATAGTTCTTGCGGCGAGCCTTTTTAAAAGCCTGTTGGATGGTCGAACTATTTTTCTCAGAGAAACGCTTTGAAAATTTGCTTAGCCGAGATTCAATAACTTAAAAGATCCTCAAAGATCTTTATTAAGATCCTCAGTATAAACCTCACAGATCCTCATGCAGATTTTTAAGGATCCTTAAAGATCCTTCAGATTCTCACCAGGGAAGGTTACAAAGGATAAACGCCGGCGTCCCCGTACCGGCAGAACAACCCTGACAAGTGGTCATTCCAGTGGTTTTCCAGTTTCTTCGAGATATTCTGCCACCGACTCCGCTACCGCAAGATTAATCCTGTTCGTCGGTTGGACCCTTGCTTTTTTTTTCGTATGGCGTTACACTTAGGCCATAATCCAATCATCTCCGTAAATTATTGATGTTCTTATTATCCTACATGTATGTTAGTGCAGAATTTAAAATTTATCAAGGGTTAATTTAGCATTTCTCCTTTAATTAATAGGCCAGGTACCTGCAGCTTATGAATATAATTATGCCAAAATGGAATTAAAGATCTGACAAAATGCTGGCACTTGCTGAACTGAAGCTATAATCTGCAATCAGTATAAATGTGGTCACTCAAAGATCTGATAACATGCTGTCACAAGATTGTGAGACTTTCAAACACCTACTGTAAATGACAATAATTCTAATTTTTGTCTATGGTACTTGTATGTGATGTTGAAATGTAAATGGTGTGTATAAAATAAGTTCCTCACATAATCTTGTTCAAAATCCCTGATGAAGTCTGTTCTAACATGACTTGTATCAGATGAAACTGGTCTAGTAATTAAAAGCAAGATCAGCCGCTGTGTGCTGCCCACTTTTCTTTTGATAAAAACATGGACGCAAAGGACAGTTGCCTTTAGTGTTAGGCAGACTACTACAAGACAGACTTTGCTCACTGCAGCTGTTTTTTGTTTTGTTTCGCAGGCTTCAAGAGCAAGAGCATCCCATGGCCAAGCTATTGCAGAAAACATACCAAAGCTGCAGTTAATGTACACTGTACAGTGTACATGTAGCTCTTTGAAAGGAATAATGAAAAGCAGAAACAAAGACTCTTGAACAGTTGAAAAAGCGTGTTATATTAGGATCAAGGGAGTTAAAATAAAACAATTGAAAAGCAGCTTTTTAATGAGTCGTGTATGTTTACTTTGCCTATGAATGTTCGCATTAATTTACATTATAGTAAACAAGCGAGCTGGCTCGATTTGGTTCCCTCGTTCGATTAAAATGATATTTACAGACTCCCTTATTCGATTTACATGATATTCACAGGCTCCTTTATTCGATTTACATGATATTCACAGGCTCCTTTATTCGATTTACATGTTATTTACAGGCTCCCTTATTCGATTGACATGTTATTTACAGGCTCCCTTATCGATTTACATGATATTCACAGGTTCTTTTATTCGATTTACATGATATTCACAGGCTCCTTTATTCGATTGACATGTTATTTTACAGACTCCCTTATTCGATTTACATGTTATTTACAGGCTGCCTTATCCGATTTACATGATATTCACAGGCTCCTTTATTCGATTTACATGTTATTTACAGGCTCCCTTATTCGATTTACATGTTATTTACAGGCTCCCTTATTCGATTTACATGTTATTTACAGGCTCCCTTATTCGATTTACATGATATTCACAGGCTTCCTTGTTCGATTTACATGATATTCACAGGCTCCTTTATTCGATTTACATGTTATTTACAGGCTCCTTTATTCGATTTACATGTTATTTACAGGCTCCCTTATTCGATTTACATGATATTTACAGGCAACCTTATTCGATTTACATGATATTTACAGGCTCCTTTATTCGATTTACGTGTTATTTACAGGTTCCTCTATTGAATTTACATGTTATTTACAGGTTCCTTTTCTTCGATTTACATGCTATTTACATGGTCTTATGTCCCTTGTTTGAGAAATTTACAGGATCTTTTCCATAATTTACATGTTTCACCTCAATTATTTACATGTTTTTTACAGGATTTCTCAAAACATGTAAATGGGTAAAAATCATGTAAATTTTCATTTACAGTATCTTTTTGAGGATTTACATGTTATTTACATGTTTTTTACATACTATGGAAATTTTCAACTTTTCCAGTGAAAGTTAACAACGAACCTTTGTTAACAACTTTTGTCCCTTTTTTATACTGATACCTATATCTCGTTTGCGCGCATGCGCATTAACGAGATACAAATGGCATCGCTTGTTTACGAAAGGGAAATCGGCCTCTCCGAAAGGTTTACCGCGGTCGGTTATGTTTACTGGCAAATCCCTCCAGAATCCTCAGACTTTTACACAAACAAAGCACTAATTACAAAGCTCCTTTTATCTCACTAAAGATACAATTTAATAGGGGGATGTTGCAAAAGAAAAGAGCAAGTTTAAAACCTGGGAAAGAGCGGGTATATTCAAACATAAGCAAACATAATTATTTATTTTGGCTGCCGACCATGATCGAATCACAGCGTACACCGTAGATTAAGATTATATTTATCACTGATATGTAAGATTGAATTTATAGAAGAACAGGAGCAAAATGGATTCTCATCTCGTGACGGCTCAAACGGCTTACTGCCGCCATGTCTCAAATGTCTCCTATCAATTTAATTGAACCGCGGTGGGGGATGGGGGGTGGGGGTTTTTATACCGCGCCCCCGCGTTTATGTACACTTCAAAATGCTTCTGTTTTAAGTCTCATTTATCTCACCACATCAGATACTAAAGTTATTCTGAATTTCTACCTTTCTGTGCGCTTTATCCTCGGAGTGACACATCAGATGTAAATTTTTGATCGGTTCGTTGTCATTGTTGTATTTTTCTCATGTTCATAAGTATATTTTTTATCTCATTTTACCAAATTTTATAACTTTTATTTTGTGTTTAGTTTTCAATGACTGAATCACGTAAGAGAATAAAATATTATGGAAAATGATTCCACTGCGTGGTTTTTTTTTGTTTGAACACGAAACGACCCACACCTGGCTGGGAACGCGAAGAACCCAAGATTAATTTTTGTTAGCGGCTTTTTAATGTAAATACATGTATAAGGTTAAATTGCAAGGGAAAGTCAATTGCGAATTTTGCATTGACATATTCTGAAATATGACATGCATGGAGGGTTGTCTCTCATAGCAGATGTAAATGTAAATGCGCATTTCATAAGCAAGCAAAATACATATTTACAATCCCACCAAGTCCTCTTTTCCTTTTCATTCAACTATCTCTACACTGATCCAATTAATCCATGAGCTGGCTGACAGGAGCCTTTGATCAATTCAAAAATTGTTTCATGATTCCCAAACAAATTCGCTTTATATAAACAACCTTTTAATCGATTCATATACACTTTTATTTTAAAAACACTTAAAGGCCCATGTTCACCCAATCTGCTTTGCGTGCTTGTGTTTTTGTTTTGAAACGGTTCAATTGTTCAATGTAGCGTTATGATTGGCTGGCACGTCGATTTTTCGATTTTCCGTCTGTGCGAAAATCAACCCGGGCGCGCAAAGCAGATTGAGTGAACATGGGCCTTCAAAACAGAATTTTCTAGAATAGGCGTCAAAAACTTCTCATTTTATAAATCGGGCAGGCTTGGCATCAAGCAACCCGATAAACTATCTAGTGACATACCTTCGCAGACGTTGTCCGCATAATCTTGAGCGAAATAACGATAAATTGCAACACATCTGTTATGTTTCTGTCGTCTGCATTTACGAACGAGGCAAACGATGAGGAAGACAACGAATATACCAACACCGGCCACTGCGATTGACCAATAGGGAAACGACTTTTTGTTCTGACGGCCTATGCGTGGAAATGACGAAAACGGCCGTGGTTTGGTTGGAGTTATACGCGCAATTGTTGAAGATGAGGATATAGGCGTTTTTGACGAAGCGATGACCACCACTGCGAAGATCAAAAGTTTAAAAAGTAACTTTAAACATTTAACTGTATAGTTTTACAAACCAGTTTGTATCTGCTGATTTGTCACATAATTGATTTAGACGAATTCATCACAAATTGTCTTTTAAGTAATGATCCGCATAAGAAGGAGAGTGCTAACGTGGATTATTATACATTTGTGTCACTAGCTCGATTTTGATTGGCTATAAGCACGCAGCTAATTATTGCTTGCTGTTTCTGTTACGTCATACCTACAGACAATAGTTTTATGCATGCAGAAGTGACGTAAGTTGTTTACTTACAAGTTGACTGCTGTGCATTGATCACTTTTTTGTGCGCGCTCTTGTCTTTACAAGTGCAGCTCAGGAATATGCATAATAAAACAATTATTGGATTCGGTTTTCGCATGATAGCGATAATTATCAAGGCCTCACTTTTTGTGTTATCCGCTTCAGCCTTCGGCTTCGGCAGATAACACAAACTTTGGCCTTGATAATTATCGCTATCATGCTCAACCTCATCCAATAATTGTTAAATGTTAACTTTTTTCATTCATTTCTAAAAAGTTAGGGTTCAAGGTGCATTTTGTTTGATTTTTTAAAGGTTTCATGTAATTTAAGACCCAATCGCACAACATGCAATTTTTTAAAGAAATTGTATTTGGGGAACTTCATCAAAAAAGCAAAATTATTAGCTATTGTCTTCTGCTATTCTGATTGGTTAAGCACGAACATTTCCTAAAATTTATTTGACGCATATGAATTTTCCTTCTTTTTATACTGAAATATAATTATAAACCACCAGCTCGTCCCCTATTCTTGAAATCAAAGACATTCTATGTGGGAAAGAGACAATGCCGCACAACAATGAAGTTTACCCTAGTTCTTATGTGGAGCATTACTTAACTCCAACGCAACCAAAGTCAAATTTGGTCGACATTTGCGGAAATGCACAATGAACCACTTGAAACTTTACTTACGCTAACTGTCAACAAATCTTTCGTACGCGCGCTGTTTTCAACGAAATCCCCCAAAAATTTTATATCACTGAAGAGCTAATGAATTGTAAATTCCGAAATTAATATAAAAATTATTTTTCCTTTTTTTTTTTTGGTTTAGTTAAGCGCGCGCAAGAGTTTCAATACAAAACGGTGTTTGCTTCACTGAATTACTATCCTCCGTGTTAGCGCGAACATCAAAACAAACTGGTCTATATCACTCTGGCGTTAATGGGCTAACAAAGTGTGTGAGGTTTTTTCAATATCTTAACAGCTTACTCGCGAGCATTTATTGCTGATACCAGCGCGTGTTTTAGGTCAATTTCTACGGCCACCTCTATAATATGTTTTCATTTCTCAGAAAATTTTCAGTAGCCTTTTTCGCTCGTTTGTTTCCCCGAAAATTTCGCTGCGTTTTCGTTTTTTCCGCTTTCCGCTCATTTGGGTTTGCAGTTGCGCGAAGCTTAGCCGTTTTTCCCATGATTGTTACCCTGTGAATAACTCCGCTTACACTGCTGTATCACGATATTCTTCAAGGGGTTCTATGTTGTATTTCATTGGTTGGCGGTACGACCACGATGACAGCCGTTAAAATGAGGTGCGAAAACTGTGAAAATCTTTCGAAGCTAAACTCGAGATCTCAGTGTTTTTGCGAGAATTGCCTCTGTTCAAATGAATTTATAAGGTATGTAAACTTGCCCGATTATCACGCCACAATGTCCGTTGGATATTTTAACCAAATTGTGTGGGGCTTTTACGAAATTTGAAATGTTTTTCTCGTGGGCTCTCCAAAGTGTGACGCGCATAGAATTTGTATTGTCCAACTTCAAAGTGGATTTATTCGGGAACCTATTCTTTCATAATTGGATTGCGGTTCTTTTCACTCGTAATCTCTACAATTCTGCTAACTTCCTATTTTGGCAATTGTCAGGTCTTGGAACAAAGCGTAGTGAGACGACCGTGCGAAACATGGAAAACCGCCGCGGAGAATATGCTCAAAATGCGCTCCGGATTGCGATGTAAACAAAATGTGCAAATATGCGAGATCCCGGATGAAGTTTATTGTCCAGAAAAGTAAAAGAGGGCGCTGCACTCCGGAATGGGATTATCGGATTATCATACTTATAGCTTACTTATAAACTATTTCTTTAAACTCTCTTTTAAAATATCTTGCGTTCTTTTAATGATTTTCAATATTTTCTAGATCAATGCTATATTTTTAGAGAAATTTGAAAACCCAAATTACGCAAAATTTGACCAAGAAAGGTCGACAGTACCCTTGACGTCACTTCCTTTTTTTTCCCAATTTCTCCATTTTATTCCTCGCTTTTGTCACCTCGTTGTCAATTTCATGAGGTAAATGGTCAACTGTCTACTAAGAGTAATCTTTCTTGTTGGCAGCTGGAACATGCTGGAAGGGATCACACTGCCTTGTGTAAACATTTGAGGTGTGTGATAACATGTAAGATAAGTGCCCCTAACACGCTCTAATACATATCATTTGGTGTATAACGTTTTATTGTAATATCAGTCCCAATATTGTAATATCATCAAATCCCGTTCATGACGAAAAACTAACCAGGATATTTAATAGTAAATCTTGTCCATGCTCCTAAACCACAAAGAGCTTCACAAGTGATTCCAAAGGTGTAGTTGTGACCATAGATAACATCACGACTCGTTCGAAATTTGTACTGAATACTCTGTGTTGCTCCATTCAATAAAACACGCCATCCTTCTGTCACAACGATTCTGTATACCTGCGAAAACGAAAAAATGCTATTGTTCTTTGCAAAGAACTTCTTCGCAAGCAAGATTTTAGGGCCCGTATTATAATCAAATAGGAAAGTTTTCAGTGCATAATAAATACATTTATATAGCGCTAAAAACTATTAAAATATTCTAAAGCGAATATGTGCATAGGAAAATCTTGCTTGCATTTAAGAATGTTCAGATAATACTCAAATCGCCGATTTCGCTCAAACTTGGCACAAAGGTTAAAGGTCATGAGTAGATACATGTGCCAAAATATAAGGTCAAACTTTTTTATTCATTCTGAGTTGTTGGGTCCCCCCCGAAAAATGGCCATTTGGCGCAAATTTATGCATATTAATTAGCTAAATTTCGTCGAGTGGTAAGACAACAAAAATAGCAGCCTGAGAATAATCAAAGGGCTCCTAAAGTCATCTCGTTAACGCGAGAGAACGCAAGGTTAATAAAAGAAGAAGAATTGATCCTGAGTGAATATGGTAAAGATGTTATTTGTTTCACTTATTCCGCTATAATATAAACAATAAAGCGTTTCGAAATGTCGATTAATAGGGAATCCTGAAATGTCGAGTTGGACATCGAGGTGATCGAGTTAAAAAGTTAAATACTAATATGAAAAAATATAATCGATAAAAATCGACAGAAATTCAGAGTAATTGTCGATTTTATCGACGATAAATTTTTATGGGATTTTATGTTTTGAGAGTGATTGTGTAATAACCTGCACTTGGTGCCTGGGTAAACGGTAGCGACGTGAAAAATGTAAATAATGAACAGCAAAAACCACGACTGCAAACCGATGAAAGCAAGGTGCCGGATCTGTGCCCAAGATTTGGATAATTAAAATCTTGTACAAGATAAATCAAACGGCAAAGTGATCGTTTTTTGCTTTGTCTTTCTCTGTCGTAAGTATCAGTCTGTCGTTTTATTTATCTGGACGTGAAAAATGGCGGGAAAAATGGTGATGACGTCGTTTTTTTATCAGTCACGTGTGCTATGGCGGTACTTATACAGAAAATATTGGGTCCGGAAGGGGTAAACAGGATATTCCTCCCAGTGGTCAATTTTTCAGTCTCACCAAGATCGAAAGGTTCATGATAGGCCTACAGAGACTCCGCTATGCGGTTGCGATGCATTTACATAAGCTATGAAACTTTGGCTGTTTTCACTCCTGGATGAAATGTTGCAAAAGGCATTATTATCTCCTGAGTTTTTTTTTTTTTGCTTTTTTAACGTCGATTGCCTTCCGGCAAAAGTGTCGGATCTCAAATAGCGTTCTCTCTATCAGGTGTTTAGGATAAAAGCGAGTGTCGAGTCGCGTTCTGAAGTTAGAGATGGCCTCTTGGAAATTTGTTTCTGAGGAGTTTGTACGTAGAAGTCTAATAGGTTCAAAGTGTATACAAAGGACGATATTGTCTCAGTAGGTCCTTCGCAGCCCGAAATAATAGGTCCGCCGACCGGTTTTTGTTAGAGTGAAGATAATTGGTATTGTTGGCTGGTTAGGGGTTTGTGAAAGCTATTTTTTTGTCATGTCATCTATATGTTTGTCTTGGTGATAATCTGTTATGTATCAGTTACCATGGGCTATCAAGAGGTCGATAATGGTCTCTGTTGTTAAGTTAGATCTGGGTCTTCTTGAATTTTGTTTGTCGTACTAAGGATAACTGTAGGTTACCTCGTTGTGCTGCATTTTTTTTCGAGAAAACCGTATGCCTGTTTGGGCGATTAAACGCTGTGCCGATAGCATGAAAGATAAAGCGTCAGATTGCACATACGACAAGTTATAGTCATTGTCAATCAGCTTACGATATTGATCACGTTTTGAGCGTTCTTTTCTCGTAAGAAAGTAACGAATCCGTATCTTGTTAAAAGAATCAAGCTTTTACTTTATTTGTTTTTTTTTTTTGGTATCCAACAGAGACATTGTTTATGGTGTTTGAAGTATTCATCTTTAAATTTAAAGGCGTTCCAGTGAATCAATGCCAATGAAACTTTCAGATAATATTTTGCACATCGGTAAGCATGCACAGTGAATGTTTTAAAAAAATTCATCGAGCCGTTTCTCAGATTTTTGCAAAAGCCATTAAAATCGAAAATTACCAAAAAATTGCACATGATGCGATGTTAGGAAAAAAGGTAGTTCTCAAGATCGCAAAAGAGAAAGTAAACAAAACTTTCAATGTTTACAAACATAACATCAAGCTACTTTTTGACGTTATCATTAAGTAATTTCACAAAACCAGTGTTAATCTCTCGATCAATTTAATACCAGTACACAAATAGTAAGGTTTGAAATGTTATTGCGATTTATTTTAATTCAAACATACAGAATTTTTTATTCTTGCAAAATATATATGCCATATACCATACTTTAAGACGCCTATGTGGGATTTTCAATGCGAAATCTTAAACGCGCTAAATTTCACTTTTACTGATTTCTAAGTTTCTTGTTTATCGTCGTCAACAGCCAGGCAAAAAAACGGACGCTAAAATGAGGTCAAAATCTACAAGCGCAACACGCCAAAGGAAACCAAAACCGACAGACTTGACCTCTAGCCGTTGCAGGCAGCTTCTAAAAGGTTTGAAAACTCAGTCTGAACTAAAATCCTCTTTTACAAACTAAATGTAGAATACCCGTTCAAAACATATAGAAGGAGCAAATGGCATTTAAAACACGAGGTAAGAGTCCGTTTAGGCCTGTTACCCCCATTTTACGAATGATAATCGCATCAGCCCATGTTCTCTGACATGACATATTTCTCAATATTGGCCAATATCACTCTCTATAAACTGTTCGGGGTTATACACTAAATACTCAATGCCAAGACTACGTATGTGAATATGGTTGTTAGCATTGCCATACAACTGATGTGATACAGCACGAAAAAAACAATCGAATTATTTTAGAGCTGTCAAGGAATCATTAGATTTTCCAGACTCTCTAGTATTTAATTTTCTGGTCACAAATCTTAAGTTATGGACTGTTTTCTGCAGTTCTAAATAATCAATGTTTGAAAATCGACTGTAAAATTTAACCAGTCCAAATCTTATATCCTGTATGTATGCGTTTTACACCAAGTTATCCGTTATGTTATGCGTAGTCCGTGGTCCGTACGAGTTGTCCGTCGATCCGGTAATTCGGTAGTCCGTTGTCCATACTGACCACAACGCAGGCTTAAAAATTTAACTTCAAAATGGCGAAGAGTGTTTTCCAAACATTATGTCGACAGTTTGTGATGGCGTTTATGGTTCTCCCGTGGTTTTATAACTTATTTGTCTCACTTTTACTGGCATAAATTGGACCTGTTACCAAAAGGTAGCAATGAATATTCTCATGGCAAAGTCAATAGCGATGAACTGCACGATAAATATCGACGAAGATCTGAATTAAGAGATCCAAATGTTAATGCTAACCCAGGATTAAAACTTAATGGGGGATTTAATTTCTCTTGTTAGAATTGTTTTCAAAAGCTAATTATAAGTTACATACGAAGACAAGTCAGAGACGAAACTAAAGGGCAAAAATACTTTGGAAAAATCTCCATTGATTAATTATTTAACTGGAATCAAAATTGATGCTAACTCTGGGTTAGCTTAACCGCGCTTTGAACAACCCGGCCCAGAGGCTTAGCCTAACAGTGGAGCTCTCTGATCAGAAACGAATGTGATAAGCTTAACCGTTAAGCTTATCACACCTAAGGCTTAGGTAAAAGGTCGGAAGCACAAGAAAAATTAGAATTAAGATTGACGACCGGGCTATTTTTCAATTTTAGCAATTCTCAAAAACAGTATTACGTAGGGCTGTCCACAAGTTGCTCCAATTTTCTCAAAAAGTTGCTCCAATTTTCTCAAAAAGTTTCTCAAAAGTTGCTCCAAAACTCTAAAAGTTGCTCAAAAGTTGCCCCAAAATCCAAACGATGCTCAAAAGTTGCTTTCAATTTTTTAGTGAAAGAGATTGATTAACAACTTAATAAAGATTTAATGAATAGATTTAACTTTGCATAGATATTATATACATAATTATATCATACTGACTCATCAATATTGTAAGACTGAGTCTCTCTCAACCCAAATCATAAAAATCTGATTCTCTGTATTGGCTTTCTATTACGATAACCACGTGATTGGATTCGAACAAAACAAACTTTGCTAATATGCTTATTAAATATATAAAGTTTCTCTGACATACACGAGTGTATTTGGTATAAAACCATAGTCTGAATATTCATCATCTTCACTCGAGCTCGAGCATTAATAACCACTGGGCTCCGCCATTTTGAATTTTTCAGCATATCCGCTGACCACCTTCGGCTGCTACCACAGGCAGACCACCAGGGGAATAGTGTTTTTTGTTCACAAAAGGTATTTTACGCAGTGCATAAAAGCAACTGATGCTTTAAATTAGAACTTGAATGGGCGGTTTTTAGTTACAAATTGCCTTAAAAAGGCAACAAAGTTATTCAAAAGAGAAAAAAGTTGCACGAAATCCGAAAAGTTGCTCGAAGGACTAAAAGTTGCTCCAAATCTGAAAAGGTGCTCAAAAGTTGCCGAACAACTCATGGACAGCCCTAGTATTACGCGACCATCTGCACAGTACATTTAGACTGCACAAAAGCTTACAAAAACAATTTTTTGTCGGTCTAGAATAACTAGTATGACTAATGTCCGAATAAAATACACCTGTTGCGTATCAAAAATTGCCCGAGAAACTGATTTGGAAATCAAAATTGCAAAACATACACAGAGATCTTTGCGCAAGGCGACGCGAGTGAAGTTAGACCTATAAAATCCAAGTCTTGTTTTGTTTACATAAAATCGCTTTTCAACCCATGTAATGAATGAACAAACACATAAAAATGGACAACAAAACTTTTTTTTACATTTTATTCAAATATCCGTTAATTTACGTTTAAGCACATGGCGAAATTCAAGATGTCAATCCGACTGAATTTGAGCACGTTTTATTAAAATTTCTCCAAAACTAACGAGAACACAAAGAAAAAGTCAATCACAAATTTATATCAACATAAATTCCCATAGAAAAATGTAATTTCTTTTACCGCTAAGTCCCTCGGCTGCTAGAAAATTCTTTAAAACTCCGCTTCTTCGCGGGTTCTGAAGTTCCTCGAAGCAAGATTTCATCGCTTAAAGCTTTTTCTGAGTATTCTTTAAAGCTTTCTCTTTCTATTTTGAATATTTTAAATGTGTTATTGCAATTGATCACGGCCGGTTTTGGCCGGCACGGCCGTCAATGGGTTAGAGGAGTTTAGCACTAAACAAATGCTTCGACGATCTACTAGCTTCAATTGTCGTAAGACGAAATCAGGTTTAAAAATAAGCACTGAGCTCTATATTCCTCCAAAAACGTTTGACATGCAGAGTTACGTAGCCTCAAATGCGGTCTTGACCACTGTTTGAAAAATGTGAAACCTGTCTAGAGTAGCAAACCGCGAAAAATGCAGGGGAAAACGATTTTGCAAACCGTTTTCTCCGCTAAACACAACAAAAGTGTTTACTGTAGCTAACGTACATCGGGCGTGTAGTCGCGGGAAGAGCGCGAAAAACAAAACCTCGCTTTGGTTTCAAAGTTGCTAAGATCCCGAATGTTGCGCGACGTCGAACGCGCATGTTGTCCGAAGTCCTACGATGGACAGACGGATGGATGCGCCGGCGAGCTTACCCTGCGCAAGTTCGCGCCCGCGAAACATTCCGCTAGCCATGACCATGAAAATTGACGGGCACAGGTTCTATGGGTATGGAGCTCCGCGAGCGGGCCTTCGGCTCGCGAGAGCTCCGCTACTAAGAACTCTTTCCTGTTGAGTTTTACCTACAGTAAGTGTTAATAACAATTCGAAATCTCCTGATTAGTAACGCTCTTACGCACTTTTATTGCCTGAACAAACGCGAACAAGGCACACACTTGTAATTGCTTTCGTCCGGTCTTGTATGGCCTCCAGGTAAGTGGTAGAATGTGTATCGTTAGTTGCTGTTATTTAAGTGTCTGAATATTGAAGTGCTTGAAATGATATCAGCTGACGTTGTATTATTCAAATGACTCTGAAGGTGACTTCCCCTCAGGCAGTCGTACAGAATAACGCCTCGTGGAAAAAGAATGCTTGGGCGCGTTTTCCCGCGCTTGGCGCCGGCTACATGTATTTGCCACGAATTCTGATTGGTTCACTGGATTGTCTGCGCCGTTGTGATTGGCCAAAGTAATTACTGAATAATTCCTTTGGTTTTAGTTTTACTACAGTCAATCGAAAACTGCTCTAACCACAATCTGGATAATTTCTTCAGGGTTGTTCAGCAGAATCACGAGATAGATGGGAGATTATGAATGGCATAATGAACAACCAAAATTAAGTTAGTTGTTTGCATTTGATCTATATTCTTATATTACCATTCAGGATTTTAAATGCACGATCAGTGTGTAGCCTGTGCGCAGACGCCTCCTTTTTCCAATGAAGGAAATGCTTGGTTCTGAAACTTTTTGTGAAAAATTATAACTCTTACACTGGTATCCACATACTATGTTAGACACAGCTTTGTAGTATGTATACTTAAGATTTTTGAATTTTAATGGCGTCGTCTGCAAACTAAGAATAGGAGGAGTCTGCACGCAGGCTATCAGTATGCACTTCAAAAAGATATAAATATATAACCTAGATTAATTCGGTCAGCCGTGATATGACCTACATGTTGGGCTCAGAAGTGGGTAATTTGAACAAACATTCGTTACCTTAGTCAACATAGTCTATGCCTACCTTAATGCTAGCAGGTTTTACATTGTTTGGTGGTCCCCAAGTCAAGAGAAAGCCATCTTGGAGATGTTTCATCCCATCAGTGCAATTACCAGTGCTGGCATGACCAGTTCTGTTATCATCAGGAATAAACTTCACAAGAAAGTTTGTGACGGGACCAGCTTCTGGTTTTATTGAGATTGTTACTTTACTGCCTGCACTATTAAAGCCGCTAGTGGTGACCGCTTTCACGTTGATGCTATAAGTGTTGCCACACGGGAGATCCAGGGTCAGATGTGTGTCGTGAGTCAACTGTCTGGTGGTGTTATAAAAATCGTAGTCAACACACTCGGTGATTACCACGTAATGCTGAAACAAACGAACACAATTGGAATAAAACAAAAGGCCATTTACGAGTTGCGTTATGACTCGTTTTCAAAGCGAGTGTTGGTGAACAACCGTTCATATGAAAATAAATTTTGTTTGCACGTGAATGAAAATTCATTTTTATATCGAAGGTTGTGCATCAGACCCCGCTTTGATAACGAGGCTTTAAGCAACTTAGGAATGGCCTATTAAGAACTGTAGCATAGCATTTCCAAAATAACGTCCACCCCCACCTCCGATAGTAATATCTACACAAAGTAAGTTGTAAACGTTAATTTTGGCATTTTTTGTATCCACTGCATGCTTTATTGGTCGTGGTAGTGAACAAATCCCACAGTATTCCAAGCAGATGCAATTTGATAATCCTTGGTTCAAAAATCGATCGATCACAAGTCAGAGAAGGCCCAGTCTCCAGCTGTGAGTGGATCCATGCGCCCGCGATTCTCTCCACCTCACGTCTGGGGGTGCACGGGTTTGGCTGCTTGTCCGTGACGTCATTACAAATCACAATAATTATACAAATGACGTTTATGTTATCTTGGGGATACAAACAGTAAAAACCTTTCTAACTACTGGATTTTAACCCCTTAACGCTTATGAGTGACAAAAAACAAAATTCAAGAACACTCCGCCCAAATTTCATTTTGTTAAATATTGACAAACAAATGGTACCATGCAAAAGTACTGCCGAAGATGTTTCATGTGAATGGTCACACCATAGGATTTTGTCCACAGACTTAAAAGTTAGACCTGCATTACATGTCTCCATTATTGACCCTGGCAGTGAAAAGGGATAAACGTTTTCATTTCCTTTACCTGAATAGGCTTGTTACCGGATGGTGCGTTCCAGGAAAGGTGCACACGGGTCTGGAGTTTCTCATCTATGTTTGCGGTCAAATTTAAAACTGGTCCCAACACTGATGGTGTAACAGCTGTTGTCTGAGCCCATTTACCAGATCCATATCTCGTGTGCACCTGGATCATTGCTGTCCACCGTGAGCCTCCATTCACTGTTACGTTGATCGAGGTTTGGTTAAAGTCGTACACTGTTTTGTAGTTGAAATGGCTGTAGAGGCAGTCATCGCACTTGTATTTGAACTGGAAATGCTATACAAAGAAATGTAAATTCTTATTTGTAAATTCAAACTTTTAATTTGATCTCTTTGGCCGTTAAGGCACCAGGCCGGCACTGTTTCTACACATACCGTACCTATCTTTTGTGGGGTCCTGCCTGAATACTAGTTTTGTCCTTCTGAAAGGACCCTTGCAGACAAAAGATGGAGAAAACTATGGAAATTTTTCAAATGAACTGAACCTAAATTTTGAGGCTGAATTACATTCAGCCACGTTATATATGTCAACCAAACTACAACAATAACAATGAACAAACATTTAACTTCAATCATGCCAATTTTGGGCATCCATGAGTAAACACCTTTAAAATTATGGTAAATAAGGCACAGGTCATTGAAAGGTGTGTGGCTGCAGATGTATTTATCAGAAACAAATTATTCACTTCCTTCTTCAAGAGGTAGTGGCCCTCTTTATCTCCAACCAAGGACAAAAAGGTTGGGACGAATTCGCATTTACGATGTTTCCCTACGCACGCGACAGAAACACGGTACGCGCAAACGGTAAGTGTCCGTTTCCCGACCCCTACCTCCGTTACAATGTTGATCCCGTGTAATAAAAATGATTTGTGGATTTCAACATTGTCTCGGGGGGAGAGGTGGGGTTGGTAAGATAGGCTTTAAACGAAAAACATGGCTTCATTGGTCAGTCACACTAGATTAGAAGTTAAAAGGAGGACGTTGTAACATTTGCCCCAAGAACTTTTGTCCTTGATTGTAGTCTGCCAAGCCACATACCCAAACTCAGTCATCTAACTAAAGTATACAAAGCCTACCCTTTGAATTCCTACTTACATAAAAGCCGGATGGATTGACATCTGTGGGCGGTTGCCAGTGGCACACAAGGGCCGCATTAATGTCCTTTGTGGCGACACAATAAAAGCTCCTAGGCATTCCATTTAATGGAGGAATGTAGGCAGACAATTGATAGGCTGAACCTCTGCCACGGGATGTGATGACAGTGATCTCAAACAAGTACAATTTATTATAGCCATATACATCTGCTGTTAAATGCGTTGTATTAACGGTGCGTGTCGCCCAACCATAATAGGGATACCAATAACAAGAGCCAGTGCCCCTCACACAATGCCATCTCACTTCGTATTCCTGCTAAAGAAACAAAGTACCGTTAAAAATGCATGTATAACTTGAGTTCTGTCCTGTAAGCTTAATATTGATTGTGGTCGCATTAGAAGGATAACACGTTTGTTTACATCAAATTCTATTGTTTTGTTGCTCGTGCGAAAATGCTAATTATTCCTATAAGGATTCAAAACACTAGAACTTGATGCGACCGTAGCCATTGTTTATAGTGCGCGACCAAAAAACCGTGAGCACCAAAAATATGTGATTTTGTTTTTCAATATTCAGTGATAAAAAAATGCGATTGCTCTGTTACTGATGGAAGCCCTTCCAGTAGAGGCTGTTCCAAGAGCTAGCATCTCATTCATACAATTAACATTCCAGGTATATTTCTGGCCATATTGGCGTTTATGGTTTTCTGGTCGCAGTTTGTTTTGGGAGTTTGGAGAACATTTTAGAGAGTATTTGCGGGCAGGAGCCTAGTTTTAAAATTAAAATTTATAGAATGGTGGTGTATAGTCTTAAATTCGCAGACAAGCCCCACCAACAACATTTGAATTGTGCACATAAAAGAGATTTCCGGGCCCGGAAAGTTATCGGAACTTTAGAGAAACGGGATCCTGACCATTTTATACTCATTATCCATCCACATGCTCTATCTCGACCGGGCTATTTATCAATTTTAGCAATTCTCAAAAACAGAATTACGCGACCGTCTGCACAGTACATTTAGACCGTATAAAAGTTCACAAAAACAACTTTTTCTCCGTATAGAATAACTAGTACGACTAATTTCCAAATAAAATACACCTGTTACTTATCAAAAATTGTCCGAGAAACTGATTTGGAAATCACAATTGCAAAAAATACACAAACATATTTGCATAAAGCCACGCGAGTGAAGTTAGACCTATAAAATCCAAGTCTTTTTTTTTACTTACATAAAATCGCTTTTCAACCTATGTAATGAATGAACAAACACAGGAAAATGGACAACACAACCTTCTTTCGAAAAATTTTATTCAAATCTCCATTAGTTTATGTTTAAGAGCAAAACGCGAACCATTGCCGAGCTGTCTTCGATGAAAGAAATCAAAACGACTGAATTTGAGCACGTTTTATAAACAATTCTCCAAACCTAGCGAGAACACAAAGAAAAAGTCAATCACAGATTGATATCAACATAAATTCACATCGAAAAATGTTTTTTGTTTTAAACTGCTTGGAAATTCTTTAAATCTCCGCTTCTTCAGTTCTGAAACCCGAAGTGACAATGCTCCCACATTGATAAAAACGTATGAAGATCTATGAAGTTCCTTGAAGCAAGATTTTATCGCTGAAAGCTCTTCTTTTTCCACTTAATTAGTATCCCTGTCTTGAGTAGCAAACCGCGAAAATATGCAGGAAAATAACGACTTTAATTTAAGCGGTTTTCTCCGCTTAGTAATCACAGCAAAACAAAGTGTTTTTCCAGCTGACGTGACAGTGTAACCGCGCGAGAAACAAAGCCTCGCTTTGGTTTCAAAATTGATAAGATCCCGGATGTTGCGTGACGTCGTACGCGCACGTTTTGCGACGTCATACGCGCCCGATAGGTAGTCCTGCCCAACGGCGGGCGGCGGCGGGCACACGACGCGCCCGCCATTCCGCTAGCCATGACCATGAAAAATGACGGGCATAGGTTCTATGAGTATGGGGCTACGCAGCGGGCCTTCGGCCCGCGAAAGCTCCGCTCTAAAGAAAGTAATGAATGCTCCTGCCCCCGCCCCCTCCAAGGCTAAAAAGGGTTAAAAGTCTGAAAAGTGAGGTACTTTTCATACACTAGAAAACTCGGGTTAATTTGATACCCCTCCTTAATCATAGGCTCCTATGAGCCCAACTCGTCTTTATATATTTCAAACAATGCGTATTTGTGTCGCACTGCACTAAGCCATGCTGTTATTCATCAAAACAAACTTTGGTCTATTGAAACTTTTATAAATGGCAGCGAAACATAATATGTCTGATAACGTATCATCGCGAAACAGGCAGAAATAGCCATTTTGTCGGCACGGACCAGAAGACTGGGTCCGCGTAAGGGGAATTATGGGTATGTTCCTACGACATGTATAGATGTTCGCTACTAATTTGAATAATTTTAGGTCAGCACTTGCTTGAACACCAACAATTTTATTATGTAAATTTTGAGCTATTTACTTTTAGTATTATTAGTTTTCTTGTACTTCTGCCCAGAGTTGGCGGAACTGCAGCTGATTTCAACATGTAGAGGTATACCTTTCCTTTTTTCACAAAGTTGTTTTGGGTTTTCGTATCCTGCGGTGTCGTACTTAGGTACTTTTATGAAGATCGACCTTTTGTGATAACGAGTACAAAAATTATAAGTGTTCGCTGATTGGTTGATGGCAGTCTTGCAATAAACTGGCTATGGGGTCGTTGTTGCCCTACAGGCTCCTGTATCTACACAGTTGTGTGTCTTTCTGGTTGGTGTAGGCAGCGTTTAACGTATTGCAATGTTTTCCTAAGTCTTAAAAATTAAATCCATTGGAAGTCCTCCAGAGCTGGAAGACTTATGCATTGGTCAGCGGAATTATGAATACCAAGAGGCTACACTGGTAGCCTATACTCATGCGCTTACGTAAGAAAGTTTTACGGTTTATTTTAAATGCGTCACGCACCCCTTCCTCTTAAGGTTACAGTGTACCTTCAGATCGAAAATTTATTGAAAATTTTTTTTTGGCGTTAAAATAATGTTTACAGAATGAACTTTCATCCAAAAAAAAATTATCGAAAAATAGTGAAAATTGACGGAGAAAATGACGGTATAACTTTTGTGGGCGGAGTTTGTTTATTACGCGATATGTTTTTTTAAGCGCCGTTTTCTCAAAGTTAATTTTTCGCTTGTTGGGGACACTTTAAAGAGCTACAACTCAAAGGGAATTTGTTCGATTTTCCTCAAATTTGGACAGAAGCTAGGCTGACATATAATCAACAAAAGCGTGTCGGCGAATTTCTTAATTCCGAAAACTTTTTCGTCAAGAGCCATTTCCGTGCGATCATTCCAATTTTTTTTCTCCCCTTTTCAAAAATATTCTGTAACTTTTCACTGCAATTGAATATGGGAAATCGCCGACACGTTTTTTTAGCGCTTCGTGTCCGGAAACCCGAGAACAAATCAAATTAGCAAAATATAATAATCGCTTTGAGTTATAGCGTTTGAAAGCTGATTCGGACGTTCGAATTTAGACGTCGTAAAAAATTCGACAATTCATTTTATTATCAAATGGTTTCCATATTTAGATAGCCAGCTCTATAAGCTTTAATTTGATATCTGGGTTTAGGTATATTAAGTGTAATCTTAAGACGCTAGAGCTGTTATACTGGAGACACCCCCGAAGGTACACTGTAACCTTAACGAATTTTGCGTGACACACTAAAGAACACGCTAAGACACGTTTTTAACCCGTGAATACGCGCAAGCGCAATGAACGGGTTATTGGTAACGGTGGCTAATTCACTCACTCACTCACTCACTCACTCACTCGCTCCTTCCATCAGCTGTAAACTTAGTGACGTAATGCTTTGTCACGAATGCGTGTCGTAACATAAACAGCGTGAATCCAGCGATAACAATAACTAATTTATTGTAAACGAACATAAACATCAATAAGCTTAAACATGTTTCGCATTTGGAGTCTTTAATGCAACATTAAAATCGATCTGAAAGGATTTTCCAATCGAGACGCGTTTTGATGCGTATCTACCTTAAAATAACAAAATTTAGTCTTAATTTAGCATAACAACAACAACATACTTTATTTAACGTGGGTATACACTTAGCTTGGGAGCTAGTTTACAGGTATTCCATCTAATAACTAATTAAAACCTAACAACTAAACAACACTAATATCACAATACATCAGGTAAAACCACGGATTAAATACTAATTAAAACTACTATTACAATATTACCGCCGCAGTCAAAATACTAATTGAAACTAATATTACAAATGTACTAATCCCCGAGATTTAATGATCTAATTCTGTTTACTATTTCATTGGTGCCAACTTTTATTCTAATGTCATTTGATAGTTCATTCCATTTCTTAGCTGCAAAATATCTCCATGACTTGAGTCCGTATTTAGTAGTATAACTTTAGGTAAAGATAAAACATATTCTTGGCGCCTGAGATTGTACTTAAATGAGCGTAAATTAATGAGATTCCTGATTGCCAGTGATGCATTTGCTCCTCGATGGTCTCGTGGACTAGCGCCGAGAATTGCACTCGGGAGGCCCGGGTTCAATTCACGCTCAGTACCTGGACATTATGAAAGTGATTTACTTTTTTTGCGTGCGTCAAAAATCCTTACGTTTAATTTAAAAAAAAATATCGAACCGTGTCAGTGTGAAAACATAAGCTTTCCGCAATATTGCGTTGGGTGTTAGCATTTCTTATTGACGGGTTGGTTCTTAAGAGCCTTTGATCTGTACTCGCTGTGAATATTTAATTTATTGATTCCCGATCAAATACACACTGTTTTTTTATTTCCCAAACCGTGACTTCTTTCCGTCACATTTGAAAAGATTACTTTTAAAAGCAATAAAATCAGTAAACGACCGGGCTATTTTTCAATTTTAGCGAATCTCAAAAACAGAATTACGCGACCGTCTGTTAGAGTGCACAAAATGTATTCTTGGTCTAGAATAATTTGTATGAGTAATTTTCGAATAAAATACACAAGTGGTGTATCGAAAATTGCCCGAGAAACTGATTTGGAAATGAAAATTGCAAAACATACGCAGACATTGCATAAGGCGACGCGCGTGGAGTTAGAACCGATAAAATTTGTTTACATAATATCAGATATCTTTACGACTGAATTTGAGCACGTTTTATAAACATTTCTCCAAAACTAACAAGAACACAAAGAATAAGTCAATCACAAATTGATATCAACATAAATTCCCGGCGAGAAATGTAATTTATTTTACGGTAAAGTCCCTCGGCCTGACTCGGCTGCTTGAAGAAACATCACCCCGCATTGATAAAAACGTATGAAGTTCCTCGAAGCAAGATTCCGTCGCTTTAAGCTCTCCGTTTTCTCCACTACAGTGGCTTCTGAGTATTCTTTAAAGCTTTCTTTTTCAATTTTAAATATTTTAAATGTGTTATTACTCCGATAAGACAAAACTATGGTTTTGAAAACCAAGCACATGCCGAGTGCAGCAGCCATTTTTGTAGAATTTGTATGTGACGTGACGACCCGGTTAATAATAAAATATGCGTGCATAAATTTACATGCAAAATCGTGACACGCACAAAATAATAATAACACAAAAATAATAAAAACGAAGGGCATTTTTAACTCATTGCGCTTTGCGCATGAGTAATAATTTACAGCGGATGGATGAAGTGAAAATCTGCATATTTCTCCCCGTCTGCTATAACCCGTTCATGACGTTTCGCGCATTCATGAGTTAAACATTAAGCAGGCTGATTTCCCAAACAATGAAATAAATTTTCTCAACGAGATTAATGACACCGGGAAATACTGGGAGAATGAATCACGTTTATGCTACACGCGAATCATGACCTCCGTAGGTCAATGCTTTTTTGTCCCCACCGTAGATGCCATTGACAAGAAACAAATAAAAATAACCTTGAGAAATATTTACTCACCAGTGGTCCCCAGCCGTAGGGCCGGTACCAGTACAAGTTCACTTGCAATCCATATCTTCCAGTCTTGTAAAAACAAGCAGAATTCACTTTAACATTGAGGGGTGGCACCGTCTTTTGGATATATGTATATCTTCCCTGTCCGTTTGCTGTTACAGCATAGACATAAATGCTGTAGGTATCACCAGCCAAAACAGACAACTTGAAGTTGGTCACACCTCCGGTAACATTGGTGCTTTTGTAACTGTAGCAGTATGAGTATGGCGAGTCATTTATGTCACACCAGGCAACAATGTAGGACTGTAAGAGATGACAGTTGCCAATTAGCACTACACAACACAATGAATAGTTTCATACATTTAGCCAGAAAAAAGCTAAGAGCAGAGGTATAGAATCAATATGAACTTACAGCAAGATATTCTCTTGTATCGGACATTGGTCTTATGATTGTTTTCAGTGACGTGAAACATTGCCTACCAGTTCACAACATTCCTTTATCAAATCAGCGAATCGTGATAGTTATTCAACAGAGCAGTACTCGATATCTCATCATAAAAAGGCAGACTTTTTGTGATACTCTACGCAAAATGTTTAATTTCAAGGAGAATCTCGTGCTGCTCAAAGGCAACTCCAAATCGAAGTAGCAATGTACAAAAGTACAGTTGGTACAGTCTGGTCTGAATGAAATGAATGTAGTTAAGAATCGAATGTTGATATACGTCCTCAGATAATGTAGTAAAACCATGTTCTCATTCTTGAACTGTATTTGTATTTAAAATTTTCAGTGTCACACACGTGCAGTATGGACAAGCTTAAATGTCTCTCTGTCTCTTTGTGCCTTGCGCTTGCTTCCAATGACTAAAATATGTTCGAAATTCTAAACTACACGAAACAACAACAACAACAACAAAAATAAATAATAATAATAATAATAATAATAATAATAATAATAATAATAATAATTCTACAAAAAGGTGCTGTTTGACAGCATATTCCGAGAAAAAACATTAGTAAAAACGTGTGGCAACAAAATCAAAACGTGCAGGGACTGCTTGATGATTGGCAAGTACCTTAATGTGTTTGGCTTCAACATTCCTGGGTTTATCCCACTGGATTGTCATAGCGTAATTATCAACATCAGCTTTCAAATTGAGGACTTGACCAAAGTATCGATTTATCATGATGGAAGCCGTGGAATTCTTTCCACTGCCAAAATTGGTCACTGCGTGGACTGTAAAGAAGTACGTTTGGCTTCGCTGCAAGTTTGAAATCGTGGTAGTCGGTGTAGGAACGGTTTTTGAGCCACTTCGTCGATAATAGCATCCTGTACAATTCCAATAGACTCTATAATGCTGAATAAAAGAAAAGGTACGAGATACGAGATTAGTACATTAGGTAGAAACAATGTACTAAAGCAAAGTCTATTCGAAATTTTCGTGAGGATCATGTCATAGCCATAGGTTAACTATGGTTCTCAATGCATCAAAGAGTGTTAATACTCAATCTGCAGGATACAATCATTATTCAACGAAAGTTGATCTGCAATATATAATCATAAGGCTCCTACGAGCCGACTCGTGAATAAGAAACAACTTTCGGACCCTCCCCTCTCCTGCACGTTTTCCTCCACCGACCTTAGAAAGGAAAAGTTTACAGCTGAGTGACGGAAGGAGTGGAAATTTGCAATATGTCCCCGTCTGCTTTAACTCGTTCAACGCTTCGTGCCTTCGCGAGTTAAAAACGAACATGACTAGATTTAAACACTAAAATTAATTACACCATTGCTCACAGAACAGTAACACAGATTTTAAGTAACTGAACACAAAAAGACGAAACAACAGGCTTTTCTTACCTTTAAACTTGTCTTCAAATTAATCGTCGAGGGAGCAGACCAAGATAACGTGACTGTGTAGTCTGTGTGTACTTTTGCTGTCAAATGGCCCACAGGAGCAGAGAAAGGCTCTGTTACCTTGACAACATGCACAGGTTCCCCAAAATCATTGTTTTTAAACCTTGTCCACACTACAAAAGTGTACCTTAAACCGAATTGGAGATACTTGAAAACGTGGCTGGTTCCTGTGTTGCTCCAAACATGAGAAGTTGTACCGGACCCATCACTGTGCGACACCTTAATCTGGTAGTTCTGAAAACGTACAAAATAATTTTGGATGAATAAAAAAACACATCGTCAATACAGAACACATCCTGAAAAATTGGGTTCAAAGTTTTTCAACGTCGACCTCGTTCTCAGGTCCTTCTCCGCTTTGAAAATGGCGGCCGAGCGTAGAAACACGGTAAACACTCGTTTCGATATATCAAACTGACCTTTCCTTTTCACTTTAAGTTACATGAAGTAAAACCTATTTCACACTTAGAGTAAAATTAGAAAAAAAGATCAGTATAGTGTATGCCTCGAACCCGAGTCGTTCGCTTCATAACTAATATTCTTATCCACTATACCAACGTGCATTAGCTGCCGGGACATGTAATTTTTAACCTATTTATAGAGTTACCCATAACAATAAATGAAAGCTAACCGTTTTCAAATCAGTGCTTAACCCTAAACACTCCAATAATCGTGCAGTATTTTGTCACGTGACACACGATAAAATGGCGTTTTCGGGCGTTCTTGTCCGAGATTGGCAGCCGTGTTTGTTTTCTAGTAATCTGAAACAGTGTTTTACACGACAAAATGCTCCAGTATTTTAAGAGTATTTTGAGCCTTAACGAGGAGTTTCTACAATTATTGATGTCCGCCTTAGAGAGCTGTCCCTGTCCTTAAAGAGAGTTTATTTACAGACGAACAAGTGAATTTCGGTCAGAACCAGCCAATAATTGCAATTGATGTCCGCCTTAGAGAGTTGTCCCTGTCTTTATAGAGAGTTTAGTTACAGATGAACAAGTGAAATTCGGCGAGAACCAGCCAATAATTGATGTCCGCCTTAGAGAGTTGTCCCTGTCTTTATAGAGAGTTTAGTGACAGATGAACAAGTGAAATTCGGCGAGAACCAGCCAATAATTGATGTCCGCCTTAGAGAGTTGTCCCTGTCTTTATAGAGAGTTAAGTAACAGATGAACAAGTGAATTTCGGTCAGAACCAGCCAATAATTGATGTCCGCCTTAGAGAGCTGTCCCTGTATTTATAGAGAGTTTAGTTACAGACGAACAAGTGAAATTCGGCCAGAATCAGCCAAAAATTGATGTCCGTCTTAAAGAGAGTTTCATCCTGAAGGTCGGTGGTTCGAAGCCTGGTCTCTGTCGTCGTGTTGTTTCCTTAGACAAGAAACTTTACTCCACACTGTCTCTCTCCACCCAGGTGTATAAATGGGTACCGGCGACAAAATGCTGGGGGTAACCCTGCGATGGACTAGCATCCCATCCAGGGGGGAGTAGCAATATTCCTAGTCGCTTCATGCTACAGAAACCGGGTTAAGCTCCGGCCGTGTGGGCCATCTGGCTCGTGTGCGACTTTACTTACTTTAAGAGAGTTGACTGTAACGGCGATTTGTGTTGCTTGACAAGCAAATGTATATAAGGCACTTATGCAAACAAAAAACAATGTCTAGATATTCTAACAGTAAAATAAAAGACAAGTACACATACTGTGATATCTTTGGGGTTTACATCCACTGGTTTTTCCCAAGTTAGAACAATACTGCTGACATTAACAACAACAGCCTTTAGGCTGTGTACTGGCTGGTAATTAGCACCTGATACAACAAAACAGAGGAGTTAGTGACTGGAGACTGCTTACCAAATGACAATGGGAATATGTACAGTATTGGATTCTGTCCAATGGCTGTATAATACGTAGCAAGTGATTGTCAATCATTATCTGTGCGGGACACGGGTTTGTCTGAGGCCCCCGAGATATTATCATAACTCAGCAGATCTTAGCCAAGTCGCTTTAGTACTCCTCTACATCGCTCAACCACTGGAACGACGGTTGTCAGTGGCCAAACTGATTGCTCAAAACATTAACCTTCAGTAACATTATTTTGTTTCTTAGATATTTTCTCCTGTCTTTGTTTATTTGTTTATTTATTTTTCTCCTTCCTTCATCCTTACAATTCGGATTTTGTCTGATTTTACTTGTCTGGCGGTTTCGGCGAGCCGCATCAGGGGGGAGGCTTTTGGTTTTGCTTCCCTCATGCTGCGGATTTGCTTTTCCCAGCAAACAATAAAGTCAATGTTAATATCTGTACAAAGGTGTTGTTGTCTTGTTATATTGCTCTATGGTATGATGAACAATTTCGTAGGATTATCTCGGTTCCAAGCTCAGGGCAAGTGATTTTAAGTCAGTCACACGGATCAGTTTTTTATCATACAAATCTATAAGCAAATTGTTTCAAAAGGTAAGAAATGTTAACCCTTTCAGTCCCAGAGTCAATTATGGAGACATGTAGTGTAGTTCTAACTTTTGAGTCTGTGGATGAAATCCTATGGTGTGACCATTCAAATGAAACCTCTTTAGCAGTACTTTTGCATGGTACCATTTGTTCTAACTTTTGAATCTGTTGTCGAAATCCTATGGTGTGACCATTCAAATAAAACCTCTTCAGCAGTACTTTTGCATGGTATCATTTGTTCTAACTTTTGAGTCTATGGATAAAATCCTATGGTGTGACCATTCAAATAAAACCTATTCAGCAGTACTTTTGCATGGTATCATTTGTTCTAACTTTTGAGTCTGTGGATGAAATCCTATGGTGTGACCATTCAAATGAAACCTCTTCAGCAGTACTTTTGCATGTTATTATTTGTTCTAACTTTTGAGTCTGTGAATGAAATCCTATGGTGTGACCATTCAAATGAAACCTTTTCAGCGGTACTTTTGCATGGTACGATTTGTTCTAACTTTTGAGTCTGTGGATGAAATCCTGTGGTGTGACCATTCAAATAAAACCCAGTCTTCAGCAGTACTTTCGCATGGTACCATTTTGTTCTAACTTTTGAGTCTGTGGATGAAATCCTATGATGTGACCATTCAAAGCAGTACTTTTGCATGGTACCATTTGTTTTCCAATAATGATTCTAAAAAAATGTAATTTAGGATTTTTCTTCAGTTTTGATTTTTGGCACTCTTGGGAGTTAAAGGGTTAAGTCTTGATCAGAAGGTGTTTTGACAAATCCGAAACGCGATGGATAGAACAGGAAATTATGATGGGATTCAAATTTAACCCTTTCAATTCCAGAGTCAATTATGGAGACGAAATGTAGTTCTAACTTTTGAGTCTGTCAACGAAATCTTATGCTGTGACCATTTAAATGAAACCATTTTGGCAGTTCTTTAGCAATGTATCATTTGTTTTTCGATATTTTACAAAACAAAAGTGGCGATCAGTTCTCTTGGGAGTTAAAGGTTAGATTTACCGCATAGGTCTGTCGCTCAATGTTGAGAATTTTAGACCGCTCTAAAAGAAAAAGAATATTAATAAAAAGGTAGCGTAGCAAAGTGAAGTTTGAAATGGCGCTTATAAGCGCAGAGTAATAAGTGTTAATAAATGTTTGAAATTGCGTTTTTCAATGCAGCCAGTGAGGCAGACAATGCTGTCTCTTTTGGGAGTTGATTCCATTGTGCAATTGTCCTTGGATAGAAGGAATACTTATAAACGTCCCTTGTAGCTAGCGGTTGTGTGTAAGCGCTAGCGTGCTCTTTAGAGCGAGTTGAATACCAATGACCAGCTGATTGTAGTTTGGTGTCCTCGTGAGAGACTAGCCTGTTTTGCATTTTATATAGCATAGATAGCACAGGGAGCCCACACAAATTGTGTGACCGTTGTTCGTATTTTTAAATTTAGAGGAAATGTAGGGGAATAATACTGCGATGAATATTAACATACAAGATCAAAATAAACGTATTGTTACCTGAAATGTTGTGTGTTGTCGTTCTTGTAGCTGAAAACGGCTAATTTACGCGATTTGAAGGGTTTTGCATCGGACGTTTACCTAAAGCTGGATTTTGGACCTCTCCAGCGCCGAGCCGATTTTCACCAAGAAATTCCCGTCGCACAGCTTCCAAATCCCGCACCAGGAAAGCTGAAACCCAGAGGTTTCTTCTCGTATCCGTCCAAAACTCGAAGCGCTAGACCCCAAATAATATCGAGAAATCCAGCATTCGAAGCTCGAAAGAACCGCGGCTGGTAAAATGTGTGCCGGCCTCAGTCATGGCATTTGCTCCTTTCTGATTGGATGATAACAAACAATGCCCTTTCATAAATTCGTCCCGCGGGAGAGGAAGCAGGGGCAAATAATCAGCAACGAACTTTCTGCTAACCAGCCTGGGGTGAAGCGAATTGCTGCCTTTAGAGCTCGATCTTGATCGGGTGTCAAAGTAAATTTGAGAAGCAAGGAATAACGCAAATATCACTGCATTTGAAGATCGAAGTCATCACCCGGAGTCATTATGAATGAAAATTAACGTAAAATATGCCATACGTTACCTTTCCATGCAAATGCATCTAAAGGATTCTGCATTTTTCAACAGGAAAACCAAAGCCTCATTTTGCTGAACTTGCCGTTTTAACCAGTGCAGGTCTCTTCGTAGATTTCAGAGGTGACAACAACAACAGTCGGGTTTCCCTTGAACACGCGCGGCCTCTGTCATTGGCTTACACGAACAAAGAGCTTGGCGTCTTGCCGGGCTACCGCCACGCGCAATTCGCTTCACCCCAGGCTGGTTAGTAGAAAGTTCGTTGCTGATTATTTGCCCCTGCTTCCCCTTCCGCGGGACGAATTTATGAAAGGGCATTGTTTGTTATCATCCAATCAGAAAGGAGCAAACGGCGTGACTGTTGGAGGCCGGCACACATTTTACCAGCTGCGGTTCTTTCGAGCTTCGAATGCTGGATTTCTCGATATTATTTGGGGTCTAGCGCTTCGAGTTTTGGACGGATTTGAAATGTAATGGTACGAGAAGAAACCTCTGGGTTTCAACTTTCCTGGTGCGGGATTTGGAAGCTGTGCGACGGGAATTTCTTGGTGAAAATCGGCTCGGCGCTGGAGAGGTCCAAAATCCAGCTTTAGGTAAACGTCCGATGCAAAACCCTTCAAATCGCGTAAATTCGACATTTTCAGCTACAAGAACGACAACACAAACATTTCAGGTAACAATACGTTTATTTTGATCTTGTATGTAAATATTCATCGCAGTACTATTACGATAAGTGAACCTTAACGATATTCCCATACATTTCCTTTAAATTTAAAAATACGAACAACGGTCACACAATTTGTGTGGGCCCCCTGTGATAGATAGCCGTGCTATCTAGTATGTCACGACTCCGATAAGTTTTGTATGGAATCCTGTTACTAGAGCCACACAGGTTTGGCCAACAATACCAAACACTTAATCCTTTGATGCTGAAAGCATAACCTCTTACCTCTAATAAAGAGATTGTGCAATATAAATATCAAGGCTTTAGTGAAATTTAAGCTGGGCTTGGGAGTTATTAGGACGTAGCAATCAACTATTGGGGGTTTGCACATGACGTCATAAAAATTCAAAAATCTTAAGTATACGTCCTACAAAGCTGTTTCTAACATCGTATGTAGATACCAGTGTTATAATCTTTCACAAAATGTTTCAGGTTTCAACGATGTTTTGCTTCCGATTTATGAAGGTTTCAAATGTGTCACGCAATTCGTCACGTTATTTCAGATAAGCCGTGAAAATAAACAAAATTGAACCAGTTGAAAGTTATTTTTGCATTATAGATGCTTTTATATAAGCCGATTTAATGGCGCTTATAGCGAATACGATATTTTGTGATTTGACTTTTGGTGTAATTAAGAGTTTGAATTTTTGGCCGCCATGTTGGTGCCCCTGAGTGGGGCACCAAGATGGCTGCTCCATGCATTTCTTACTAAAAATGTCTAATACTTGTTCGCCTATAACTCTGGAACGAAATGCTATTACGTTTCAAAATTTGGCCCAGATATGTAGTTTTAAACTCTCTATAATTTCAAAAACATTTCGGAATCGAAATCTGTTGTTTAATGCTTTTGAATTTTGATATGACGTAAGTGAAAACCCCCAATTGGTTAAGACAGAGTTTGACACAGCCACCGGGCTTACAAAGATTTTGAACTCTGCTCCAATTTATATTTTATAGTATATTTTATTATGCATCTTTCTGGTTAATAGCTTTGACGAGATGAAATTCAGTCATCTAACTAAAATTTGTTCATTTTTTATTTAGCCGCCTCATCCATCTCAACTAATAATGAAATTAATGAAATTAATTTTACGGTTGCCTGAGAAAACAAAAGTCGTTTTGCGGCGCCACCACTGGGGTCCTTGCGAAACGGACGTCTGAGAAATGAGCGCCAAAATCTCGTACGTGTCACATAACCGCTACCCAAATCTGGGTAGTGCTTCTGATTGGTTGAAATAAATGTCCCTCGCAGCACGTGTGGATCACGCGCGTATGTTGTTTTCAAGATGACGGGAAGAATATATCCACCACAGATTTCTGTTGTGTGTTATGTGTAAATCTCATCAAAGACACTTCGTCACGATACATACTACATGGAAGATCAAAGAGCGGAGAAGAATGTCTTCATTTAATTAATGAATTGCCGTTGGAAGTGAATTTGTCAGGCGGGACCGAAGTCAGGTATCTGTGCAAGTCGTGTCTTCGCCTACTCAAAAAGAGGAAGGGACTTCAAGGCAAAATTAAAAAAGTTGAAAGTCAACTGGGTTTTGATCGTACCTGCACCGAAAGTACGCCATCTAAAACTAGTTGGGCTGTGCCTTCATTTCCTGAAAAGTATCACCTATCTCAATACAGGAACACAGCTCGTCGAATAGCTTCTTGACTTTCCGTTCAAACCAGATGGTCAAACGGTAAGTTTGCTGAAAGAATATTTATGTGAAAACCACAATATTCACATCATCACACTCATCGCATCACACTCGAAGCAAGAGACTTAAGTAAGAATTTTCATACATTCTTGGAAAACTACGGTAAAGGAAATTACATTTTAAAATGTGGATTTACTTTGTAAGAAACATCTCATTGATTGTTTCTTTATGTTATCAATAGTTTTTGTGAAATATTTAGAAAACTAGGCCACATTCGGTCGAGCGATTGTACAAGAAATTCGCTTGCGTGGACAGTTTCCTAGATGCGTTATAATGTAATGCGTTTTGCTTTTGAGAGTAATCTGATAGATATTCGAATAAAACTTTCGACTGAGAGAATTTGTTGTCCTTTTATTTGTGTTTGTCATTCAAGAATTGGTCTGGAAAGCGATCTTTTGTAAACAAAACCAGTTTTAAGCATAAGTAATTTCGCAGCTCAAATTTCATTTGCATCGCAAAATTCAAAATGTCTGCATAATTTTTGATATTTTGACTTTCAAGTCAGTTTTTCAGGCTTTTTTTATACCTATACGCCACTGATGTTTTGAATTCGAATATCATTCAAACTAATTATTCTAGACGGAGGATATGTTGTTTTTAGAAGTCTGTGTTTGCGCGTGATCCACGCGTGCCACTAGGGTATATGCGTGACAAGTACGGGATTTTGGCGCTCATTTCTCAGACGTCCGTTTCGCAGGGGCCCCAGTGGTGACGCCGCGAAATGACGTCTGTTTCTCAGTTAGCTTAGTACATGACAATGAACGTTAATTGTTCACTTACTTGATTTTGGCCTCGAGTTGACTGGATCGCTGTGTCGTCCTAATAAACCCAGTGATACCTCAAACACATAAACGATGTTCTGTTGCAAGTTGCCCACCGTAAACGTTCTGTATGTGGTGCTACCGACTGCCACAGAACTCACTCCACTTGCTACTGTTCCATAGTAAATATAATACCTCTGTATGAAAGTAATGGTACGTGATTTAATGTTAGTTGAGAGACTGACCATAAATCCAGGAAAGCTACAAAGAAGATGTTGTAAAAATAAGCATCAAATCAACCCTGTTTGAAGCAATGAATATCTTACCTAAACAGGCCTTGGTTGTTCAAAAGGTGGATAGCGCTCACCAGCAGATAAATTACTTTCCAGCATATGTGTATAAGCCTTAACAAACACAACTGTGTTACCCACTGAATAGAGATTGATCCAGTGGATAGCACTGTCCAACTTTGGAACAACCAGTTACGTAGTCATGAAAGCTATTGAGTTGTCTAACTTAAAAGTTCATAAACTTTGTCAATATTGTGGTTTTCACATGATTATTCATTCAGCAAACTTACCGTTTGACCATCTGGTTTGCTCTCTGGTGGCAACCAAGATAAGAGTACAACTGTACTGTTGTATGGTGTAGCAGTAACATTGCGAGGGGCACTTTCTGTTAAGGAGCAAACACATACAAAATGGCATCAATATTTAATATCATTGCAAACGTCAGCAGCGGAGTAGTGCTGAATCACTATTACAGCCTGTTTTGTCACTTCTATGTCCTTTTGTGCTCATATCTTATTACAACATTGCCACATTTTTGGCTGTTTCTTTTTCATGGCAAAAAATTGGGTGACATTTGCCTCTAGTTTTTTTAACTCGTCCCCAGACCCCAATTTTGACCCTTAAAATCATGTGAAAACTCCATTTTTTTAAGGGAAAATCAAAATTTCGCCCATTTATGAATTACTTTTCGGAAATCCACACTCGGATTCCAGCAATGTGGTCATTATTCTATCTGGAAACGTTAAAATATTTTAATAACTTAAAAAAAAGTCCCGTCATTTTGACCTTGAAGTGACCAATGTCAAGTACATGAAGTTCAACCGCGCGCGGTCATCGCTTTTAGCGGTATAACTCATTTTAATAGGCATAATGTCAACATCCACACTCGGTTTTGAAGAGACTGGGATCTTGTGAACATTTTGGTGGGAAATATGATTTAGTTGGAGCGAAAAACATCCTGTCATTTTGCCATTTTTTCAGTGCACTATGCTTCGACTGAGCCAATTTTGGCTTACAATACAATACAATACAATAACTTTATTTATCCACGGAGTCCTTATCACTAAAGAGTGGTCTTCTAAAGAGCCGTGCACATTAAACCTAGTAGAAAAAGTTAAGACTTAAAAATTACAAAACTCCTATAATAAGTGCTAAACTAAGTTAAGAAAATACCAATATACAATAGCGGAATAAAAACTATTTAAAGTAGTGGCCTGCTTAGCCTCCGCTGACAGACTGTTCCATGTTACTGCGCCCCTATAACGAAAACTTTTCTTAAGGGCCACAGTTTTCGGTCGCGGAATAAACAGGTTATGTTGCGCACCTCGAAGATTGTGTCTGTGAATGGTATTAACGCTGGTGAATTTATCAGACAGGTATTCAGGTACAAGGTAGCAATATTCCTAGTCGTTTCATGCTATAGAAACCGGGTTTAAGCTCCGGCCGTTATGAGCCTTCTGGCTCGGGTGCGCGACTTTACTTTACTTTAATGTCAACATCCACACTCGGTTTTGGAAAGATTGGAATCTAGTAAATATTTCGGTGGAAAATTTGCTCTGGTTCGAGCGAAAAAACCTCCGTCAGTTTGCGCTTTTCAGCCGGAAAGATTTCCGTTTAACTCCAAACATTAGTTATGCATACCGTTCTTAAAACTAAAACAAAAGCCAAAACAATAGAAATCCAAAAGCAAAACAATAGCGCATACATACATAATTATGAGCAATAGTTCATTTTGGTAACGCGCACGCCCGGAGCAAATGTCTCGCCTGAGGGATCAATATTTTGGAATGATCCACTTGCCAAGTATGGGCGCGTTCGACTGACCGTATTCCGGAATAAGAATACACAGAATAATATCTGAGAATTGTTTGTTTGGGCACACTAAAACTTGCAGCATAAATCTGCCAAAACATGCTTATAATGTGGCAATAGGAAATGTTTGGTTTTCCAGCGACTCCCAAATCCAGAAAAACGTGATTATTTTTGTGAGCATTTTGTGTATTATAACTCCGAAATACGCTCAATCGAATATACCCGAAATTTATTGCATTTTTGGCCACGAAAGTCTTCGCTCCCGTACCTTTTTCTTCCGACTTCCACCCTTTCGCGTGTTGCTCCTGCCACGCTTTTAGCATTTCTCTCCCGCCTCCCGTACTCGTCTCGCCCCTAATTCTCCAGGGCTCCCGCCCCCTCCCCCCCCCCCCAACCACATGTATTTCATGGGTACAGAGTTCTTTCCAGGCCGCGGCCTAAAATGGCGCATTAAAGGCCAAGTAAATGCGCCCTTGATGGCGCACAAGCTCAGATCAGATGCTACGAGCAAAATGGACTTATAGAAGTCAGTGAGCAATTTTTCGATTGACAATCAAGTAGTTCAGTTTTTTCTGCTTGGAAATAAGTACAATTAAATGAAAACAATGCAACAAAAGTATCATGTTAAAGCTTTCAACCAGTTTAATCTCCATTGCTTCCACATGTAACCTACATGTAACTCCTTTAGTACGATTTCAGCTGCCATCTTGGACCATATAACTGACCATGTGGATTATGGGCTCATGTCATTCGTTTCTCGTAGTTTTTGCTTCGTTTTCGAAAACAACATGGCGGATCGCGATCGCCCTAAAGTTCCTGCAGCCCCCCTATTTATCAGGCAGGAGAGCCCTGGGACCCACCGAGGCAAAATCCCGGTATAAGGCCAGGAACACTGAGTATAGATCTGCGTAAAAACATACTAGCGAGTTAACCGAGGTGTGAAGGTAGTAAACGCTTAAGTGTTATGACGTGTGAATTTAGAAACCTAAAGATGATTTTATCCCAGGATTTGTCTGCTTAGAGACCTGGCCTTTGAGTGGAAGTGAGGCTGTAGTTGACCTTGTTTTGATACAAACTTTCCTGCTGTTCATATGTAGATCATGTTGTTCTTATGCTTACTAGTTTTTGTTCAGTACTAGGAACACCTCTGTAAAATGATCTATTAACCAACAGCGCGGCTTACCTCCTAAAGTTGTTACCGCAATGAAAACACTTGGTCCTTCACCTGCCGAATTGTATGGCTTCACTGTGAAAGAGTACGTTGTTTTGGTGTGCAGTGACGTTACATTGTAGCTATGCTGATCTGTTTTTGTAAGCAACAACTGACCACTGCTAGAACTTTGATACACATTATATCCCTATTTTGTAAAAATAAACACATTCTTAGTAACGGCATGTGCACAGAATGGGTGTTGGCACTTGGCAAATGCTCACAACGCTTCATTGCTTTGAGTGTAAGCCTCGTTATCCAATCAAAGGCTCCTAAGTGCGAACCCGTGAATAGAAATGCTAACACGTAACGCAATATTGCGGTAAGCTTATGTTTTCACACTGTCACGGTTCGATATTTTTTAAAATTAAACGTAAGGATCTTGAGCGTGAATTGAAATCGTGCCTCCGGACTGCGAGGCGCGGCGCTTGACCACGAGACCTTTGGGGAACACATGCTTAATTTAGACTTAATTTTATTATTTGAAGGTAGATACGAATCAAAACGCGTGTCTCGATTGGAAAATCCTTTTTGAACGATTTTAATGTTGCATTAAAGACTCCAAATGCGAAACATCTTTAAGCTTATTGCTTTTGACATGACAAGTCACAGTCACCACGTGTTCATGTTTTTGACATGACATCAAGTCACAGTCATGTCCATGTTTCACTTGTCAAATGAGAAGGATGTGAATGTGACATGAAATGACATGTTTTTCACATGATTCCAAGCCGCAGTCACATGTCTTTGTTTTTGATATGACATCAAGTCACAGTCATGTCCATGTTTCACACGTCAAATGAAAGGGATGTGAATGTGACTTGAAATGACATGTCTTTCACATGACATTAAATCACAGTCACAAGTCTATGTTTTTGATATGACATCAAGCCACAGTCACATGTCCATTTCCTGTAAAATGAGAATGATGTGAATGTAGTGACATGAAATGACATGTATTTCACATGACGTCAAAGACTGACATTGCAAGGATGATATGAATGACATGGAATGATATGTCAATAATAATAATCTTCATTGTTGATTAAAAAAGCTCAACAAACATATGAGTTTACATAAAAAGCAATAAGAATTATTAGAGTTATAAACTAAACTAAACTAGAATTAGATTAAAACATTAAATAAAGTCACAAAGGCATCTATTTACAATTATAATTCAACACATTGATACACTGCCCAAATATGGTAAAAAAGTTATCGATAGATGTTATGTCTACATGACATATAACCAGCGATGGCGGTAAATTTCGCATTTTGAAGGAAAGTGAAAATGACTGCTGCCTGCAATTTCGTGTTTTTTCGCGAAAAAGTGCGTGAAGTATTAGTTAAAAAAGGGAAAAGAAAGAAAAAAAGAGAAGAAAAGAAAAGAGAAAAATACTGTTCACATGATTGGACAAAAAAGGCGCGAAATTTTCGCGTTGTCGCGGTCGCAGTGTTTCTTGGCGTAGCTGAATGAAAACTGGTTCAAAGTTTAACCGCTCGACAAGAAGTGAATGAAGGAGCACAATTTTCGTGAAGTTCCTTTGGTAATCACCTCTGGAATATGATATAGACTTGATGTTTCCTCAGAAAAGTTTCTGATCTCGTCATTACGGCTGTGGGAGCTAAAAAACGAGCATTCCAAGTTTGTATAAAACAACATTGATCGACTCAGCTCGTACTTCGATGTTTTAAAATTTGGTGCTTATGGAAGGGACTAAAAAGCCAAATCAACTACAGGTACGATGTTTTAACCGTTTCTTGTATCCTTTAGCTGTGAATTTTTGTAAGCTCACTGTCCACGCTGTAGTTCTTTCCGCCTTTTCGCCGCTATGTTTAGCATGGTTCGTAGCCGTGTGTTTGTTCAATTTGTTTTGATTCTGAATTGAACTTTTTAAGATACGAAACACTTGTAACTAAGACATTCTATGCCATTTTACTGTGTTTTAATTCTTGTAGTCACTACTCTGTTCCGTTCTTTGAGCAGACGAAAGCTCTTCGTAGAAACTGTCAACTGATTGTGTACGATAAATTAATTTTAGCTTGGCAAAAGTTTCGGCATTCACTGTTTGTTGTTTAAGAAATGGTGCGAGGTAAAATATTGTAGTTAGCCTTTTTACTTAATGAAAGGTTGTATATCTCAATGATTTTCTTCTCGAAACTGTGATTTGTTATCAATGTGTTGAATTATAAAACAGTTATAGTGTTCATGCAAGCTTGCACAATATTGACAAAGGCGCCACTTTCATTCATGAACTCTGTGATGTTGCAAGTTTCGCGCGGTAAAACATCTGTAAGCTTTTTTTTTTTTTTTTTTTAAATAAAAGGCTTGTTGGCGATATTTTTTCTTCAAACTATGCTTTGTTATCAATGTGTTGAATTATAAAACTATTATAGCGCTCAAGCTTGCGTGATATCGCCTAATTTTAGCCGACTCGGCCTACGGCCTCGTCGGCTAAGTATTAGGCGATATCACGCGCGCTTTCGCGCTATAATAGTTAAATGTACGCTTACATCGTTCATTACGCACCTTTGGAAGAACAAAGTCATGGCCACGATCTCGTAGGGAAGGAGGTCTCTTAATGCATTATTAGGGTTACAAGTAATTCTTTTCCACATTTTAGCATCCCGAATACTGATTAAGTCACTGATTTTAATCAATTTAGTGGTATAACCAAACTTAAAAGCGCGTCTGAAAAAACAGTCAATGCGGTTTAGATACTTAGCGCATAGGCCCCACCCCAAATTTCAATGCCATACGAAAAGAGGGACATTATTAAACTATCAAACAGTGCACTGAGTTGGTCTTTAGCATAGCCATAGTACTTACACACCCTAAGAATATATAATCGACCACTAGCTCTCCTAAGTACGTTGTGTATTTGGATGTCCCAATGACAAGGATTTTCTTGGACGGTAACCCCTAGTAATTTAAGCCAACTTTTACTTGAATGACAACATGAAATGACTGACAAGCAAGGATGATGTGGCTGTGACATGACATGTCTACGACATGGCATAAAATGTAGTGTCACCCATCTCAAGAACAAAATTTCTTTACATGAAGTAGGTGACTATTGTGTAGCAAATGGCATGACAACAGTACATAATGTATGGATTATTACGTATATATTGAAACATTGTGATCAAAAACCTATCAATGCTATCATGCTACAAGAATTTTATTTTGACGTAATAATTACCAGTACAGGAATTGTGAACCCACTGCTAGATCGTGGAGCCTCCCAAGCAAGAACCACCGTATTCATGGTCACAGATGTCGTGTGCAGATTAGTAACAGGTCCTGCAAAGAACAAGGTCACAAATGTATGAATATCTAAAGATGAATAAACGGTTACTGAAATGGGCAACATTCAACAAAAATATCGCAAAAAAGCCGCAAAAGAACAACAAAAACGTTGATGGGTGGCATATACCTAGCCCTTATTCATCTTGGTGCTAATTAATACTGTCTTTTTCATCATCAACAAAAGGTTAAAAAACAAAAACAAAAACAAAAAATTTAAAAGACGAAATAATCAAAATGGGTCACCCTAAATCTGCCAAGTACAAAATTAAGATAAATTTTAGTTGTGCGATTCTCAGTGGAACAGGGATTTTGCTGTCAGTGTGGGTACAAGAGGTACAACACATTTTCAGCAACAGGTAGTTAGTTAGTTAGTTAGTTAGCAACGGAAAAGGGTCTTCTGCTATAATATCTTTTAAACTTTAAAACATTTCAGTATCGAGGTTTCAGACTTAAAATATCTGAGTTACAAGAACTAAAATGATAGCAAGAACTTATTACCAAGGCAACACATTGACATGAAGGACGTTACAGGTGGCAACCAGAATTCAAATGTTGCCTTTGTTGGTGCATTTTTGTATCTGCCCAGGGAACCAGGGAGATATGCTGTAACCTGATTCCACTATACCCTTCGTATAAGATAAGTATTGAGGTTACTCGTAAGGTTTCTCTGATTGATTTACACTCCGCATCATACTACGTGAAGGTAAGGTAAGGGCTACAGCACAAACCAATGATGTCTTGCAGTTGTACATAATGTCTAGGAAACTGACATGCTTGTTGCTAAACGTCCAAAGTATATTTTCAAGTTTTTGTTGCTGTGTAACCTTTGGTGAGTGTACAAATGTATTCAAGAAAAAAGAGAATCAACTGGAAAAGTAACCATACCTGACGGAGAACTTAAAATCTTCACATTCTGAGGATCAGAAAACAATCCAGGCTGATCACGCGGATTGTAAGCTTGCACCTGAAAAAAAAAAAAAAAAAAAAAAAAAAAACAGCACATATTAGACTTCATGGCATGTTCGTGGTTCTGGAAAATGTTTTGGAACAAAATAATGGTAAAGGTATGCTGTGGTGGTATAATATTTCTTATCAGATCGTATTTTGTTCACCTGGATAATGTAGATAACACGAGCTGTAAGTCCTGCCAGTACATAACTCTGAACATTTCCAGTTACCACAGAGTCAAAATCTAACTGAGTGTATTGCTTGTACCGTATCTGTTAAAATAAAACAACAATAAGGTAAGTTTTACATAATAAAGTTGAACTTCCCCGTGTGACCACCTCTCCTAAGCGACCACTTTTCCAAGATACCAAATTTATTCTAGTCAATTCACTATACTCAAAATCTCTACAAAGCGATCACCTCTCGTAAGCGACCACCTCTCATAAGCGACCACCTCCCTTAAGCGACCACTTTTCCAAGATACCAAATTTATTCCAGTCAAATCACTATACTCGAAACCTCTACTAAGCGATCACCTCTCGTAAGCGACTGCAACCACTTTAACGCTCGTGATATGAATTTGTCGATTTTTGTAACCTCTGGTAAGTGACCACTAGCCCTGAGTATTTCGATGCATGTCACTGCAGACACAAATTGAATCATGTGTTACAGTACAAGTCCAATAAAACGAAAATTTTGTCCTTTGCATCAAAACTTCAACATGATACAATATTTTGTGCTGATAGGTGCTTTGTATATTGAAATTGCTATAGGTTCATATGATTTAGGTACATGTATATATGATTCAAAGTAAAGACAACCTATGCCCTGTGCTCTGAACTCTGGTAAGCGACCACCCAAAACGCAACTCTATCCCTGATTCCATGCTTGATATTTTTGCAACTGAATGTTAAATTTCCTTCTAAACAACAAATCAAAGTTCACGTATACCTGGATATTATTACTTGGGCGTAGCGACCAAGTATAAAAATGCAGTTTGGTCGTCCACAAATGTGCAGTATTGCGCAACTCTGGGGAAGGCGGGATTGTTCAAACCTTCACCGCGGTCCGCGGTCACACGTCCGCAAAGATGTATAAAATAATTAGTTTATGTAACTATCTTTTCATCTTTTCGGCTCAAAATAACGAGCTTCTTTTCGATCGTTGAAAACTGAACAAAACGCTTCGTGCCTGAGCAAAATTGTGTTGGCAAATGGCGCCGACAGTTCTGCGGTTCATAGTTTTCAAACGCTTAGAACTTTTTTTAGTAAACTTTCAAAACGTTTAGTGAGTTGACAGTACATTGTTAATATATGAAACTTTTAATAAACAGTGAAAATGACAACCTTAACTTTGAGGTACTTTGGTTAACTTTTGCAAATTTCTCTCGTTTGACCGCGGTGGAGTACACCTGTTGTTTGTTGATGCGAGGCGAACGTCACAAAGTGCGAGTTGTGTTTCCTCTGTTGCATCTAACAGTTTCATATTTGATATGTGTAAGGAAATTACTCAAGAAGACACTGCGAAAGTATTTGACACTCGCGATTTAATTCTACGATACCTTCATGACGGAAACCCGCTAAAATATGTTTAAACGAACATGAAGAAGATAATTTACATAGCTCTTATTTAATAAGAAGTAACAGTGGACAGCGAAGGAAGAAATATAAGCGTCGTAGGAATCCCAATTAATTTCACTTCTTTCGGTAGTTTGCCTTTCATTAATTTTGATTTCGTGAAGTTGAAGGAACAGAACAGCCAACTGAAACTTTGAGTGCAAAAATTCACCGCCGAGAGAAGATGTAAACAATGCACACGGTGTCTTGCGAGACGTTTCTTGCGAGTTTTGCTTCCGCTAGTGAGTGTTTCTCGGTCGAAAATAACCTTAAAGCGATCACTTTTTCATTTAATTTTCTTTTCTGTGTTTTGGATACAGAGGAATAAAAACTGGATATATTTTCGTGTGTCTGATTGCGAGATGTTTTATGAAACAGCTGCGTTATGCGTTACTGGAAAGGTTTCAAATTACTTTCACATTATACAAATTGCAACATTTTTACCTCAACTGAAAAAATATATTTCAAAGGGCTAAATTTGCTTCTCTTCTCCTAAATTATCACTTCTGTCGTTAACTTTGATTAAATTTATAAGTTTCATTCAAACTCTATTATAATAACGGCGAGAATACTTCCAGCAAAACTTTCAATTGGAAAAGTTGTTTTGACCTCGGGTTACATCATGGCTTCGAAAGGCCACTTTGCGGCTACATTTGCATTCACTTCAAAAGTGTCGGAAACACAGACCAGCTAGTTACAAGATTTAGCTAAAACCAATAACAACCATCGGGAAACTCTGACACACGGCCTTTTTTTCAACGGTAAGTACAAAGTAGGCATCGATTTGTATTTTTCAGTATGTACTCGTCTTTTGGCACAGTGGACATTTGCGTGCGATCTCGCACGCTAAGTATACTGTGTCCTCTTGTTTTAGACGGTTAACGCGCTTCTTTGTTAGACTGCTTACACTATCCCAATACTCCCTATCATCAAACCGTGAAATAACGTGTATGCAGATGCCCAAGACAATTATTCTCCAATATGCCTAATACAACAACGCCCAAGTATATATACGTTCCCACAGCGTCTTGTTGTGAAACTAAAGTGGATTCTTTATCGGATATATTCACATTATTAAGGTTACAGTGTACCTTCGGGGGTGTCTCCAGCATAACAGCTCTAGCGTCTTAAGATTACACTTAATATACCTAAACCCAGATATCAAATTAAAGCTTATAGAGCTGGCTATCTAAATATGGAAACAATTTGCTAATAAAATGAATTGTCGAATTTTTTACGACGTCTAAATTCGAACGTCCGAATCAGCTTTAAAACGCTATAACTCAAAGCGATTATTATATTTTGCTAATTTGATTTGTTCTCGGATTTCCGGACACGAAGCGCTAAAAAAACGTGTCGGCGATTTCCCATATTCAATTGCAGTGAAAAGTTACAGAATATTTTTGAAAAGGGGAGAAAAAAAATTGGAATGATCGCACGGAAATGGCTCTTGACGAAAAAGTTTTCGGAATTAAGAAATTCGCCGACACGTTTTTGTTGATTATATGTTAGCCTAGCTTCTGTCCAAATTTAAGGAAAATCGAACAAATTCCCTTTGAGTTGTAGCTCTTTAAAGTGTCCCCAACAAGCGAAAAATTAACTTTGAGAAAACGGCGCTTAAAAAAACATATCGCTTAATAAACAAACTCCGCCCACAAAAGTTATACCGTCATTTCTCGGTCAATTTTCACTATTTTTCGATAATTTTGTTTTTGGATGAAAGTTCATTCTGTAAATTTAATTTTAACGCCAAAAAAAAAATTTCGATAAATTTTCGATCTGAAGGTACACTGTAACCTTAAAGTAACCAACAATCAGAGCTCTTACCTTATAATTCGTGATCACATGGCAATACGTTACTGGTGGTTCCCAAGTTATCTGTACTGAGTCGACACTTTTCAACACAAGCTGTACATTTTGTGGAGCACTTGGTGCTGGAAGAAAGGAGAAAACAGGTTTTACTAAGACTTTGGCATTTTAACAATGCAAACCTAATTTGTACTATACCCAACCCCAGTGATTGGCAAACTGTGGCATGCAGTTGACATAAAAATACGTTTTCCAAGAAGAGCTTGACAGCCACGACGGCAGCAGAAGCGAGAAGGGCACAAAACAATAGGTTAAATGAGCGAAAACATAATGCCTCTGCACATGCGTTTTACATTTGGGTACATATCTTTGCTGTTGCCTGCAAAACAACAATGTTAAATGATTAACATATAGGTTTTGTGGGAACGCGAACAAACAACGATTAGTTTACCTTTCTTTGCTCAAACTTAAAAGCTATCCCTTCAAATTAGGCTTCTGAACAATTCAATCACATTAGACAAATCAACACAGTGGAACAATTGCAAAGCGGTTAGTTCAAAGAGTACGAATTCTCTTCTTTTTTTTTTTTCGATAACGTTTTCCTTGACTTTGCCGTCGTGGTTGCTAAAGCTCCCTAATGAGACATTACCAACAAGATCAGACTTAAACAGGGCTTGCTTCTCTCTCAATTTGAGCAAGAAATTGCACCCTGGGAATGTAGCGGCAAACACACCATCTTTAGGCAAATGATGCACGGTTTAACATAGTTCAATATTTGTTGTTCAACAAATGTTAAACTTGTTGAATGAGTCAGTAGAACACATATTTAACATTTTAAAACGATTAACGGATGTCTTTGAACAACTTACAACTAATATTGTTGAACGGAATAGAGCCTGTCTCTACTTTCGTTCAGCAACGTTCAACATGGGCATATTTTAACATTCAACAAGGCATGATACACTGGTTCCGTTCAACATTTTGTTGAACAGCAGTCACAACATCTGTTTATTGACAAATGTTGAACCATGACTGTATCATAGGCTTAAGTGGATACTTACTAGCTGTCGTAGTTGTGGCTTTAACGGTGTCAGAGTATGGCCCTGGTTGTGATCCCTGTATCAGCACTTGAACCCTGAACTCATATTCAGAGCATGGCTGCAAACCAGAAACAAGACACCAATACAGGCCACAAGCGTCCGTCTGATGCCAGTCATCAGAGACTTTCAATGAATGAAGAGTAACAGCCCTACAATAAAAACAGTAAAAATAGACAAAACAACTTATTAGCGGCCACTTAAATGCCAGGCAACAGGTCTAGGAGATTCTAGTCATTCCCAGAATCAATTATAAAGACATGAAGGGCAATATTATAAACTAGTTCCCAATGTTTCTCGGGTGTAATCCGGATATCTGGACATCCGGACACCACGGCACGATGGCAATAACGCAATGACATCGTCATCGCTTAAAAATGTGGTCATTGTTCATAGTAATATGTAAGATAGGTGAATGCTTATGCATTTGTCTCAGGATGGAGTCACTTTGAGGTGTTGACCACGCCGTTTCGACTGCTGTTACTGCTTGTCTTCATTAGGCGATGAGGTCCATTGTGGTGTTGTTTTAAGTAATGATCCGCATAAGAAGGAAAGTGCTGAACGGCAATGCACGATGGAGTGTCAACTTTTTTCATTGTTACAACTAGTGATATGATTGGCCTAGACTCGAAAACCGCTAAAAAGTTAAGGTTCAAGGTGCATTTTGTCTAATTATTTTAAGGTTTCAAGTAATTTGAGACCCAATCGCACAACATGCAGTTTTTAAAAGAAATTGTATTTGGGGAACTTCATCAAATAAGCAAAATTATTAGCTATTGTCTTCTGCTATTCTGATCGGTTAAGCACAAACATTTCCCAAAATCTATTTGACGCAAATGGATTTTTTTTTATTTTTATACTGAAATTTAATTACGAACCATCAGCCCCTCCTCTATTCTTAAAACCAAAGATATTCTATGTGGGAAAGAGCCAATGCGGCAGAACAATGAAGTTTACGGTAGTTCTTATGTGGAGCATCACTTAACTTTTAAGCCGGTCAACGAAATCCTATGGGCATTTCATATCTACTTGAAAGGGTCTTTTGAGTCTCCTACTCATAAAAGACTACACGAAAGATAAACCAATAACAATTCAACTACCGTTCATAATATTTGGAAGTCCTTATCGGGTCTTAGAAGGAAGGCGTTTGTCACTTGTAAAACAAAAATTTACTCAGAATGGCAGTGTGGAGTAAACTGTAATTTTCTGAAATTGTAACGAGGACATGCCTTCTAAGAGTTCATTTAACGGAAATTCTAATAATACCAAAGAAAACATATGGCAATAGCGAGAAGAATAAATGTCTCATTTTTTCGTTGTTGTTACTCTTTCTATTTATTTATTTATTTATTTATTTATTTATTGCGAGAAGGTGCAGGGGGTGCAGGGGGTGGGAGGGGTAAGTCAAGAAATGTTTCACTGTTGCCTTACCGGTAAGAGATCCTGTGTCCAGCTGTTGTAACATTGGGTGGTTTGAAGGCAATCGGGCGCCAAGTGATAGACACTTTAGACCCGCCATCTAAAGCTGATGCCTGCACATTTGTAACTTTTAAACTGTTGCCTGTTGAAAGTATTAGAAAGCATCCTTGTACTTTAAATACTGTAAGTTGAGACTTGAGATATGTTAGATATCTTGGGAATGAATATGAGTATATCTCTCAAATAAGCTATCTTAATGTTTTAAGCATCAGATTAAAGGAGCAGTGTCCGATATTTTAGTAACACTTTGACAAGCCAAAATATAACACTCCTGAAAAAGGCCACGACGGCCGAAACGTTGAGCAATTTTAAAAACATCCTTAAGTCCAATTGGAGGTGGTTTCCTGACCATCACAAATAAAAAAATATAAAAATTAATGATTGAAACAGAGAAATAGTCAAGTGACTAATATACAATTACAACATGAGAGGAATAATTAACAAACAAACGTACGAAATATGTAAGGAATCCAACAATATATACAAACTCCCTATCGAGGGCCCCCGAATAATCATATAGGTCACTGTCGGAATGACAGGACCAGCACGTCTTACCAAGTGCCCCCGACAGAACGTTCGAACACAAAACAACTACAAACAATACAAAGAATAAAACAAGGAAAAGAAACAATCCCATTTTTGCAAGATACGTGCGTTAATTATCGTTTTCTTTTCCTCGTTTTATTGCGACAGTTCTGTTTCGTATGGTCCAAAATTAAAAGGACCACACTCATCAGGCAACTTGATTGAATCCGTTCAAGATTCAAGATTCGTTCAAGTTGCCTGATGAGTGTAAAGTCCTTTTAATTTTGGACCATACGAAACAGAACTGTCGCAATAAAACGATGATTACGCTTGAAGCCTGAACTCTCGTGAAGTTATATATATATATATATATATATATATATATATATATATATATATAAAACAAAAATGAAGACAAGACACATTTTTTCAGATATACATATATATATATATAGATACATACAGATATATAGATAAGTATAATATAATATAGAAGATACATATATAGATAAGTGTACGAAGATGTGGCATAGAAACTGGAAAATGTCAATAAGGTTATTTAATATCATAAAATACACAATAAAAGATTATGTAACAAGTAAATGGCAACAGACAAGACGGCAGGGAATAACGCAACCGTTGGTGGAGATTTGAATTTCAAATTCCGCATGTTGTTGAAAGGCGCAGTAATAGGAGGCTGTAACTGGCATGTGTTCAAGGATATTTGTTTAAGCTCAAGTATCTGCCTACATGTACTTATTGTCATGATTTCGATTTGGAAACGTAAGTTTAGCTCTGACGTTTTCATTGGAACGGGCAGTTGGCGAATGGCACTTATAATGCCAATTTGGTAATGTCGGGTGACTGTCCAGTGTCAGTCCCCACACTGTTGTCGGTTCATGATGTGAAAAAATGTGTACCTAGCAACAACCCTTCCTGTAGATGAGAATAAATGATGACAACATGTTTGCTGTGTTTCATTAAAAAAAAGCCATAGAATCATATGAAGAGCATGTTTTCTGAGCTGGGCTATTCTCAAAATTAACGTAAATAGAAGATAATATGTAGAGATATGAAATTTCTCTTGTTATGTTCAACTTGATCTAAAAAAAAAAAAAAAAACGAGTGAGCACAAAATGAACAAAAGGGAAATTTCGTATCTCCAAGCAGTCATGTATTATTTTGTTTGTTGCATGTTTGTCGTTTGTTGTTTGTATCGAATACTTTCGAAAGGTTCTACGAACGCGTTTAATCATTTTTCTGAAAGACTTCCACAGATGTCAGAAGATTTCTGAGGAAGATAAGAAGATGTTTGGATTAAAGACAAACAGCTTTTGACTCGTTTGACAATTAATCAGGACAAACATGATAGCTAACTAGAGAGAGAAATCCTTGTATTTCACTCAAGTTTACTTAAAAAACAACATCACTGAAAAGTGTGTTACTCACTGCAATATTTCTCATCAGTAGCATCTTCACAGTCTTGGACACCATTACAAACCTTTCCATCAGGTAAGCAAAGATTTGAATCACACTTAAACCCATCAGCGCATGCGCTAGGGGTGCCTGATAAAAGACAAAAGGAACAGAACATGTTCAACAAAACATCTGTATAACAACAAAAGTAAAGCGTGCGCTCTGATTGGTTAATACCTCTTATTGATGATAAATTTCGTCAAAACATTGTCAAAGCTAAGTGCTGTGGATTTTACAATAACAAAACGCCAAAACTGATGTTGAAACGAAGGAAGGAAATGCAACTGATGCGATCGCCACAAAACCAGAATTTCATCGCCATAATTCGGAGAAACACGGGCTCGTAAATTAAAAGTTTGAGTAGAGTAAGTCAGAAAAACACAGAAAATTGGAATTTTGAAACTAACCTATATTCCGGTTAAAATTGTTCTCAAATAATCCGTTGAAACACAGTTCAGTTCACCTCCGGTAAAGCTTATTTCAGCGACAGCACTATAATCCTGCTCACCGCCAATTTTCAGGTCTGGATTCTCAAAAACATCTTCATCTTTCCGCTTTGAGGTTGTGTTTTAGCTTCTTGAGGTTCATCTCATTTATTATGGACAATTTTCTCATTGAATAATTCTGGATTTGTGAAAGAATTCTCGCCACGAAAAACGCAGCGCTGAAAAGTTTGGAAAAACTTTCGCTGATGGCGTCAGTTTTACCGTTTTATCCGTCTGTACTCATGTTGATAATAAAAATAAGCCAATCAGCGCGCGAGAATTCGCACAGTTACTGTAAAAAATTGTTTTTACGGCAGAGTTTGTAAAGGTTTTTATCCTGATAGTGAGAGGAAGTATACAAGTCATTCAGGCTAACAAAAAAGGTTTGACAATCCACATTGTGACGAAAAACTACTTAATCAGCGAGAAACTTTTTTTAAGGAGAAGTCTTTGGAAAGAAGGATTTGTACACGCGATAGCGCGCGCACATGACGACACATTTGCCACACTCGTCACTCTCCTACTCCCTGTAAGCAGATTTATGTGTTTCCCTTTTGATTATGTTACAAAAGAAATGGTAAACGAATCAGCTGTACAACCATCGAGCTATGGGTGCACTTGGGACTAGGTTTGCTAAGCACTTTTAAAAGAAGATAGAGTTGCCCGGCTAACACCTACGCTTCTTTCATGCTTAGCAACCTCCTGCATGCATCCATAACTTGATGTTTGCACGCCGCGCGTTTACGTACCATTTCATAAATTGAATTGACAACTACAGTACTGTGCAGAATTAATGGAAGTACACATTGCCCTTTCTTTTTGCCAAATATTGAACCAAAATGTTACAGTATAAACAACTTTTCCACAGTTTAGCAAAGATTAACGGACAGGAGAGGAAACATTGGACGAAGGAACCTCCTTGCAACGAAAATTGCGCTTTCCTTTTGCAAAATATTGAACCAAAATGTTACAGTATAAACAACTTTTACACAGTTTGGCGAAGATTTGCGGAGAGGAGAGGAAATATTGAATGCATGAACTTTCTTGCAGAAAAAGCAAAGCCATGCTGTTGTTGTCATGATGACTTACAGATTTCATCTATTAATTGCTTTAAAAAGAACATGCTAAAAATGCCAAAAGTACCAAAAACTGTTTTTTGTCTTAACAGTTCTAAGCAGTGTTTGATTACCATATGACAAATTCACCACCAGTGTAAGTCCAACGAGCTGTGAGTCATAAGAGATTATTGTTATTTATCTTTATCTCCCTCCCAACAGCAGAGTGCCACTGGCTTATGAGCTGAAGTTTCGTGTGAAGCTCTCGTTCAACAAAAATGGTTTATTGTAGGCGTACTCTCCAGAGTTCTGTTAGAATAACCAATTCCAGTCACTTTATGCATGATGCTTAGGATGCAATAGTTGCAAACTGATTGCCATCCCGGTTGACGAATTAGGCTCGAAAACAGGTCTAATTTGGATCTATTTTAATGTGGTGTAGGCCAAGGTTAAAAAAACTGTTCAAAAGGACTGACATGGTTATTTGCTTACCACAACCAATTTCATCAGAGCCATCTGGACAATCGCTCACTCCATTGCACATAGAACTCTGTGGAACACAAACACCACCAGAAGCACACTGGTATTCTCTACTTGAACAAGTCACAGGTCTTCTTGTGGTAACTTGAAAATAAACAAAATCACAATTAGCAGACAACTACCAATAAGCAAGTAATCCAGCAACTAATCCTCCCTGAGCAGACACCTCCCATTGGAAGGCATCTATCATAAGAAAATGTCTCCTTTAAGCAGATGACGCCCATTACCTGGCACATCAGTAAACATACACAGATGACACCTCCCACAGACAGGCACCTCCCAAACGAAGACACTTCACATAAGAAAACAGCTATGATGGACAAACACCTTTCATAAGGTGACAAATCCCAACACAGATACCTCTCATGAACAGACAGCTTTATAATAAAAAAACATCTCTACCAGGGAGGCAGCTACCAAAAGTGGAGCCCTTCCCACAGCAAGACATCTCAAATATGTAGACTCGTCACATTAGCAGATTGCGACATGAGAGGAAAGAACATCTTCCAACACACTATCCACCGAGTTCCATTAGCAGACTCCATAAGCAGACAACCCTAATAAACACCTCCAAAATGTGTAATCACTTACTTGGACAGTTCTGGGGATTTTCATCCCAACGCTGTGGGCAGTTAATAACTCCATTGCACAGCCATTCATCCTTAATACAGATACTAGATGGATTCCGCTGGCAATGAAGCCATCCGGGTGGACATTGTGGAGCAGGTGTGGGCTTTACTGATGTTGTAGGATAAGCTACATCTACAGTGACAGAACACATTCACAGAAAGTAAGATATTTGAAAAGGTTATGAAAAACTATTTTAACTTCCAATTTTGTATTTAAATATTACATTAATAGTGTCATATTTCTCAAAGTTTACTAACTTTGACGATGTCTTGGAAAGACTACCATGAAAACCCAAGCCAATCCCAAGGTATGTTTCGGATCAAAGTGTGCATAGTTACAGTGCGGCGCCCAAAAGTGTGACCACTTTTAATTAATTCGCATTCTTTCGTGCCGATTATCCGATCAAATGAGAGTACTTTTAATTAATGCGCATTCTTTCGTGTACTAGCATAACTCAATCGGCATAGTGTAAAATATGGACTGGACTGGATTTGCAAAACATGGACTGGATTTGTAAAACATGGATTTGTAAAACATGGACTTGTAAAACATGGATTTGTAAAACATGGACTTGTAAAACATGGACTTGTAAAACATGGACTTGTAAAACATGGATTTGTAAAACATGGACTTGTAAAACATGGACTTGAAAACATGGATTTGTAAAACATGGATTTGTAAAACATGGACTTGTAAAACATGGACTTGTAAAACATGGATTTGTAAAACATGGACTTGTAAAACATGGACTTGAAAACATGGATTTGTAAAACATGGATTTGTAAAACATGGATTTGTAAAACATGGACTTGTAAAACATGGACTTGTAAAACATGGACTTATAAAACATGGACTTGTAAAACATGGATTTGTAAAACATGGATTTGTAAAATATGGATTTGTAAAACATGGACTTGTAAAACATGGATTTGTAAAACATGGATTTTGTAAAATGAAAACAAATAGTATTCTTTCGACTTTTTTAATTTCATTTTTTTCTGTCCTCCGGATGTTGTCACAGATTATATGTCAAAAAGTGCTGACGGGCCTGCACGTCACTCCTGCAAATCGCAAACAAATTTTAAAGACTTCATAGCTTAGCCTTTACATTCTTTCTTAAAGACCCATTGTCACTTTCCGTGATGCATTGCGCGAGTTCTTGAATTCCATGGTCCACGAAAAACCGTTTTGAGGCAGGGAAGATTGATTCCTACAAAAAGCCGTTCACATCGGGGAATCTGTATCGTCTATTAACATCAAGATGATTTCTTTCAAATATTTAATTCATAGTCAAGGCATTGCGTCTTGTTTTTGTATGTTTTCTTTTATTTTCCATCGTTACTGATAAGTTTTGTAAGCAACGCCGCCGAGGGCTCGAGGCCGGCTGTCAAGAAACGAGAACCTTCAGAAGGTTTGGCTCAGAAATTCGGTCGTCGTCCATGGAAAATAAATAGGTATATAAGATTGTCTACTAGTTAAGATTTATCTTCGAAGTTTTTCTTTGTAATGTTTTTCCACATACAGATACTGTCAGTTGACATTTGAATATTATTACCGTTGATGCGTGACCGGTCGACCGTAACTGTAAACAACAGAACATGACAGAAAAAGCTCAAAACTTCTCGGCTCGCCGGCGGAGTCGTTTTTGCCAGCATCTATGTGAAATATTCCATGGAAGTTGAAGGCCGTCCCTGGCCGTCGAATTTTTTTTATGCAAACTTCTGAAACCGAGAAAACGTCCTCCGCCAGCGGAGCTCATTAATTATGCCCGATGCAAATCAGATAGCCGACAGAACAACCCACAAAATGCAAACACTTCTCGGCTCGCTGGAGGTTTCGTTTTAAGAGGCATCAACCTTAAACTTTCGGTAAAAAAAGCAGTAGGTTTTCCGCGTCCCTCGACGTGAAAATATTTTCGATGCGAACTTTCGAAGTGAAGAAAACTACCTCGGCGCCACAGACAATCCATGTTTTAGCGGAGCACTTGCCAGGCCGCGCAGCACCATACTCATAGAACCATGCCCGTCATTTTTCATGGTCATGGCTAGCGGAATGTTTCGCGGGCGCGTTGTCTGCCCGCCGAACGCCCGCCGTACGCTTTGAGCTAAACATGCGCGTACGACGTCATCAACATCCGGGATCTTTGAGGCTTTGTTTTTCGCGCGGCTACACAGCCGTCAGCTCGGTAAACATGTTTTAAAAAGTTTGGATCTTTCGCTTGTCAGTGTTTAGCGGACAAGTAAAGTCGTTATTTCTCTGCATTTTTTCGCGGTTTGCTACCCAAGACAGGGATACTAATTGAGGGATACTCAGAAGCCGCTTTAGTAGAAAAAGAAGAGCTTTCTGGGATAAAATCTTGCTTCGAGGAACTTCATTTCAATGCGAGAGAATTATTAAACAAGCAAGCGAGGGACTCAAAGGTAAACTGAACAGATTACATTTTTCGATGGGAATTTATGTTGATATCAATCTGTGATTGACTTTTTCTTTCTGTTCTTGTGTAGTTTTGGAGAATTATTTTAATTAAAACGAGCTTAACTTCAGTTGTATCGATTTCTTGAATTTCATCGAAGGCAGCTTGATGCGCTATATAAAATGGTACGCGTTATGCTTTTTAACATAAACTAATGGAGATTTGAATGAATTTTTTCGAAAGAAGGTTGTGTTATCCATTTTTATGTGTTTGTTCATTCATTGCATAGATTGAAAAGCGATTTTATGTAAACAAAACAAAACTTAGATTTTATACTCGCGTCGCCTTGTGTAAATATGTTTGTGTATTTTTGCAATTTTGATTTCCAAATCACTTTCTCAAGCATTTTTTGACAAGCAACAATTGTATTTTATTCAGAAAATAGTCGTAATAGTTATTCTAGACGGAGAAAAAGTTGTTTTTGTGAACTTTTGTACGGTCTAAATGAACTGTGCAGACGGTCGGATAATGCTGTTTTTGAGAATTGCAAAAATTGAAATATAGCCCGGTCGTCAATCTTAATTCTTGTGCTTCCGACCTTTCACCTAAGTTACGTTTCATCTTAGTTAAGCTTGTTCAGAGGTTCTTCAAAGGGCGACGCTGTTAGGCTAAGGCTAACTATATATATTACAAATCCATGTTTTACAAATCCTTGTTTTACAAGTCCATGTTTTACAAATCCAGTCCAGTCCATGTTTTACAATATGCCAACCCGATCCTAATGCGACAAACGATGTTATCGCAAAGGTAAAATATTCACCGTTTTTCTGCCGGAATTACTGGTCAACTTTGGTGGTTTTGGGTTTGAAAACAAATTTTACGATGCGAATTGTTCACGGTTCAATCGAGCCGGAAATGCAAAGGTCGTGGGAGGCTAACAAGGCTGTGAACTGAAACAGACCATGGGGGCCTTTTTTTATTAGACGTGAATTTCGGCAGTGAGCCCCGACTTCACTAAAATATTCAAAAAACTACACAAATAATTTCAAGTGAAACTTTTACAAAGGCTGCATTTATACTGGCCATACCATGTACTTTATACACCTTACAGTCGACTGGTGGATCGACTGGAATAAATTTCCTCACAACACGATGCCGATTCATCCGAGTTCACCACCAAAAATTCGCATTACGCCAAATTTGACTTCAATAAATGTTTCACATATGCAGAATAACCATTTGTGAAGCAATATTTTCGCCTTTCTAGCAACATCGCATGTCACTTGGATCGAGGTCAGTCTGGAACGTTCTTCCAATTTTTCGGCTTCTGATTGGCTAGTGCACGAAAGAATGCGCATTAATTAAGAGTGCTCTCATTTGATTGGGTAATAAGCACGAAAGAATGCGAATTAATTAAAAGTGGTCACACTTTTGGGCGCCGCACTTTAATAAAATCAATATGCATACATTTGAAGTTATGGCACATGTTTATGTAATAGATCAACAACGAGTGCGAGGGTTTCATCGGGGCATCCAAACACCGAGAAACAATGAAACCCGAAGCACGAGTTTTTGATCTGGCGTCTCAAATGAAACAATACAGAATTATTCAGTGTTAGTTTTTTTGGCTTTGTCCTTTTCAAATGCCGTCACATGCATTATTTTATTGCGCTAGTTGTGTTTCCCCATTTGGTATGAGACCATGTGCGAAGCAGAAGCGTCTCGGTCGGGAGGCCAAAACGGTTGTCGAAGAAGAATATCTAGTCGATAAAGCTATTCCCCCGTCAAATAAATATAAAAAACAAATGGGTAACATCCATTTTCAACGAATGGCAAACTACTCGGACGGTTCAAGTTCCCGTTCTCTGAGAGTCGGGAGGAATGTTTAAGGACTATGATTTACACAAGATTATGTCGCTTTCTGCTCGTATCGAAGAAATGGACGCACTGAGTTTGAATTATTGGCTTAGCAAATTTGTCATGGACGTGGCCAAAACGTCGAGAGAGAGATGTCCACCGAAGACTGTTTATGGCATAATATGCGGTATCCGACGCTGTCTAAAAGAGAAAAAAGTGCCGAAGCATTAAATCCTCTTGATAATGGCGACCGAAGGTGAGAAAAATGGTCCATTTTGTTTTTAAATTAAAATGTCGATGTCATGTTGAAGTTCCAGTTATAATACTCAGATATTGTTTTGAAGGTTTACTTTGTTTCACCGAGCATTGGACTCGGAATCGAAAGATGGTACACAATAAAGGAATAATAGGTTCCGAATGTAATTATAAAATTGAGTGAAATAACATGTATTGTTGCAAAACCATTAATATTCAAATGTTTGATTTGAGATCAAACACGGATTTGAACTGAAATCAAAACCCTAAAGATCTTGATCTGGTGTTACATCGGGTATCAAGATTGATTCACCTGACCTGAATGTGTATCATTTATTGGATGGTCACTTATGAATTATTAATGAGTTTTAGAACTTATAATCCTAACCTGCTTTTCGTTTTGGCTTTTTTTGGCTACAAATTTCGCTATAGCCGTTTCTCTAATGACAGAAAGTGTCCAAGGAAGGTGTTAATTTATAGTACTGAGCTTCCCAAACTTCCCAACCTCACAAGGTCAATTTGTTCTCCGACCTAAAGCACTTCTGTCAAAAACAAACTGTCTGTTTTCTTTTCTCACTAATTGCTACTTGTGAGCTAAAAATAGGTAAACTTGACAATTTTTAAAGACCTGCTGACAATTACTCGATTTTTTTAATGAGTAGCTCTTAAATAAAATACTAGCTGTTAAACTGAATGAGGAAACAAGTCCTGAGTTTTATTTCTCCAGCTTCATACTTAACTTAGTATTGCTTCTTTTCATTATCACCACTCCATGTTAAAGACCACAAAAGTGTTCATAGTACGTTGGATCACTAAACTAAGCTATTGAAAGGGAACAACATACAACTTACAACATCCTCTCTCATCGCTTCCATCTCCACAGTTATCTTGTCCATTGCACCTGTACGCATCGTTGACACACCGTCCGTTGGAACAAGAGAACTCCCAGTAATGGCATGGACTGGGCGAACTGGTCGCATTTCCAGCAGAAGGTGTTGTACCTGAACAAGAATTAAAGGGAGGGCATCATATCAATATTATGAATAATATTTATAGATTACATTGTGCTTTGTGGTTGGTGAGCACGTCGATTTTTATTCAAGGATTGTCTTGTGAAACATCACAAACGAATTGAGAAGGAGCTTGCGAGCAGGTTTCCTGATCTCTCACAAGACACATTAAGTGAATACAAATCATACAACCGAACCAACTATGAAGTGATGTGTGTATACTTTGTGATCAATGAGATTTACTGTAAGAAAATTCTACCCGGCTTAAAGAAACCAGCGAATCAAAAAGCATTGATTTGACAATTTTCTGTGGGCGCTCTAACGTCCAAATTCAGCATTAACAAACAAACAAGTTATCTTTCTCTGCAAGGAAACGTCTTTCGTCGAATAATTACAAAACAACTTGCAAACAGCTTTGATTAGAAAAACAATAAACATCTCTTACTAGCCATTTACTGCAAATACTATTAAATACCGATCCTGTTCCCTTCTACCTTCAATTTGTGGGAAAGGGAAAAACATGTTCCGTAACTCAGTTAAGATAAAGACATTTTTAGATCTAAAGATGGACCAATAATAGAGATGTCACTTCTTTAAAAAACAGGAAAGTAAAACATACCACAAAACCACTCATCTGAATTGTCTCCACAGTCATTCGAGCCATCGCAAACATCCCATTGGTAAATGCAGTAACCATTGTGGCAAGTAAATTCATATGAGCGGCAGCTTACAGGCCTTGTCCACTTCGTAGTAGGAACAGTAGTTGGGGTTGTATCTATAAAAGAATGCTATAAATGTAGATTCTGAATTGCGTTGAAATATGAATATAAAAATAGGCTTGGGCATGTGTCCATTGCATGCTGCTAAATTTTTGGATGACAACTGTACACTTAATTCGACCTTTCTTCTTTTGAAATTTTGTGGTCAACCTGTTAAAGAGTAACTCTACTAGATCACCTGGTGGATAGCAATGATATTCTTAACCCACCCAGCCGTCACGCATGCCTTAATTATCGTCTTGCTGATCTTTTTTGCCCAATTTTCCATCAATTTAATATCTTAAAAGAACAAAATACTTAAAGGTTCAGAGGTTTCAATGTTCGACATGTCAGCTTTTGCAGAATTTAGTCTGTGGAAAAGGGTGGAAAGGTCTTTGCATGATTCTGGTCTCGTGCTATTTTATTTAACCTATTAGCGATTTTGATATGCAATCTCTTTCCGGTTGCCTGGTGATTACATCATTGTTACAGCTGTCATTATGGTGTTGGCGGTCTTATTGTTAATTACTTCCTGTTAACAAACTTCTGGTTAATAAACTTCAGGTTAGCACAAACAATTAAAGGTTAACAAACTTACTGTGAAACCGTTGATAGCATGGTGTCTACGAGCACATGTGCAATAGAAACAAAAATGTATGTTGGCTTTGGTTGTTTCCATTAGTTTATACAGGGCATCCGCACCTGCTTCACTGTCGTTTCTGTAATAATTATTGGACTCAAAAGATCTGTTATGTTCCGTTTACTGAATTTTACTTGAAATGCTGCTCTAGGGAAAAATTTTGGTTAAGGCCTACCACTGGAAGTAAAGTGGAAATGGTACCATCCTCGGAGAAAAGGCGAGACGACGGGTAAATAAATCGGCGGCAGAGAAAAGTTGGAAAGAAAGAGAAGGGCCCCTTGAGACAAAGTCTTACCGGTCTAGTTCCAAACAGCTCTATGAATGCCGCCTCCCGATTGGGCAGAAAAAATCCTTTGTATTATTCTGCTTATAATCGGAGGCCAGCAGGTCTATAGTCCCTTTCGTTTGTCCTAATATGAAGGCTAAACAAAGGCCAGTTCATTCGCCAGATGTCTTGCTTCTTCGCCAAGATTTTACTCGAGGAAAGAGAAACTTTCCCCAACACGAGTAGTTTTTTAACGCACTGGCCAGACAGGTTTGCCGAGCGACATTAGTAAGCTGTTATCGAGAATATTGTTCGTGGGAGGGGTGTTTTTGGTGCTCTAGCCACTTGGTTTGGAAAAAGTCTCACTTTTCACGTTTTACCATTTTATTCAACAATTTATTTAACAATATTCTCGATAACTACTGTCTGCTCTGGCTTAAGCTCGTTTATATTAGGAAACAATTGCCTTTCGAATCGCTTCGCTAAAATTTCCAGCCATGATGACTAATGTAAGCTTAAAAGATTGTTTCTCAAACGCAAATACCTAGGATGCCCAAGGACATGACATGATGACGGATGAGTGCAAGAATCGCTGCTGCACGCGATGCACGCCTAGTTAGCCGATCGCTCGGCAATAAAACCTGTCTTACGGTGGCCCAAAAGGGCCACACACAAACAAAAAAGAAAACACAAATTAAAAAAAGCAAAACGAAAACAAAAAAGCCAAACGCAAACAAAAAGGCAAAACGCAAACAAAAAAGCACAACACAAACAAAAAACGAAGCGCAAACAAAAAAGCAAGTAAAAGAGAACAATAGCCAAAACAATAAAAAGCCAGATGTGATGTACCTGCAAACAAATGCCGCTATAATTTAGGATGTCCCGCTGGACGGTACTATTTTCTTGGGTAATACCGGCCAGCGGGACAAGACAGCTTAATCAGACATTTCTACAAGGATGGCTTGCCATAGAAGATCAAGAAATTCTTCAAAGATTGTCACAATCGCAAACTTCGTAAAATGTACCGTAAAACCACGCTTCTTTTCAGCTTAAACGCTAACGTTGACTGTGAGTTTCATCGCATTTAGGCCGCCATATTGGTTTTTAATCGAAAATTTCCGAAGTCGGCCCGAATCGGAAAGTCGTTCCTAGTACTCCTCGGCTGTCCTTTTAGGCACAACCAGCGACCAGTCCATCCCAGTTTTCTACTCTTTTTTGTTTGCATTGTTCATTGTGCTTTTTTGTTTGCGTTTCGTTTTTTGTTTGTGTTGTGCCTTTTTGTTTGCGTTGTACTTTTTTGTTTGCGTTTTGTTTTTTGTTTGCGTTTGGCTTTTTTGTTTGTGTTTTTGCTTTCTTTAATTTGTGTTTTCTTTTTTTAATTTGTGTTTTCTTTTTTCTTTGTGCGTGGCCCTTTTGGGCCACCGTACTGTCTAGTCAGTGTGTTAAAAAATTACTCGTGTTGGGCAAAGTTTCGGTTACGGGAAACAGCGATCGATGTTCCCATGAAAAAATGAGAGTGTAAACATCAGATCATATCGGCGAGACGCAATTAAGTTTAAACTCGTGTAAAGCACGCTACTAGTATTAAGATAACCTGCATGCGATCGATCCAAATCTAAAGAATCAGACGTTTCCTCGCGGGCATGGCAGTCGATCTTCCTACTTTTTTCGGGCTTGAGAAGAATTGTAACCGAAACTTTCCTCGAGCAAACTCTGGGTGAACAGGTAAGACAGATCTGGCAAACGAACTGGCTTTTATGTAGCCTTCATATTAGAACACACGAAACGGACTATAGACCTGCTGGCCTCCGATTGGGCAGAATAATACAAAGGATTTTTTCTGCTCAATCGGGAGGCAGCATTAATAGAGCTGTTTGGAACTGGCCTGGTAAGACTTTGTCTCCAGGGGATCTTCTCTTTATTTCCAACTTTTGTTTGCCGCTGATGTTTTTTACCCGTCGTCTCGCCTTTACCATGCCCCCACTAACTGCCCCTGGGTCTCCGAGGATGAAATGGTACATACGTTTCCCTTTTGCAAATTCAGTTTCGGAATTTTGGACCACCTTTCACCTATTTGCTGGGAAAATTCTTTTGGAAGTGAAAATGGCACTGTCATAAGGTGTCAGCAGAGCCCTAAGGTTAAGTCTCCAGCTATGTAAATGAATGTGGTTCCAGCTTTAGCGCGTGGATCACATTATAGTCATTATATCCTAAATGAGAGGTTTTAGCTGAACTTTTCAGTGACGCTGTCCGTTTTCCAGGGCTTTAGAGTTTGAAATTTGTGTTTTTTCTCAGTTTTGAACACGTCCATTGTTCGGAGTTAAAGAACTGGTCCAGCGCTGCAGATTTGAATGCTCATCAACTTACATACGCAACCGCGTTCATCAGAGTAGTCACCACAGTCATTGTCGCCATCACAATGCCATCTTAGAGGAATGCAACTTCCACTTGTGCAAGTGAACTGAGATGATGAGCATGTTTCTATAACTGCAACATAATTAAACAAGGCATTTAATCAGTAACATGAATCAAAAGAAAGGACAGAATTCTACACCGATGGAAAGACTATTAACAGTAATATATATAGATAGGCCAAGCCTAACAGCGTCGCACTTTGAACAAACTTAACTAAGGTGAAACTTAACTAAGGTGAAAGGTTGGAAGCACAAGTATTAAGATTGACGAAAGGGCTATTTTCAATTTTAGCAATTCTCAAAAACAGTATTACCCGATCGTCTGCACAGTACATTTAGACCGTACAAAAGTTCACAAAAACAACTTTTCTCTGTCTAGAATAACTAATACGACTACCTTCCGAATAAAATACAGTTTTTGTTTGTCAAAAATTGCCCGAGAAACAACAACAACAACAACAACAACAACAAAAGCAATTTTGGAAATCAAAATTGCAAAAATACACAAACATTTTTGCATAAGGCGACGCGAGTGAAGACAGAAAATCTAAGTCTTGTTTTGTTTACATAAAATCGCTTTTTAATCTATGTAACGAATGAACAAAGACATAATAACGAACAACACAATCTTCTTTCGAAAAATTTTATTCAAATCTCCATTAATTTATGTTTAAAAGCAAAACACGTACCATTTATAGCGCATCAAGGCAGAGCTGTCCTCGTTGAAATCCAAGATAACAACACGACTTAATTTGAACGTTTCATAAACATGTCTCCAAAACTTAAGAGAACACAAAGGAAAAGTCAATCAAAAATTGATATCAACATAAATTCCCATCGAAAAATGTGATTTATTTTACCTTTAAAGCATTGGATTGCTTGGAAATTCGTTAAAACTTCGCTTCTTCGGTTCTGAAATCCGTAATAAAAACAGGGCATCTCCCCGCATTGCTCCTGCATTGATAAAATGAAGTTCCTCGAAGCAAGATTTTATCCCTGAAAGCTCTTCTTTTCCACTAAAGCGCCTTCTGAGTATCCCTTAATTAGTATCCCTGTCTTGAGTAGCAAACCGCGAAAAAATGCAGGGAAATAACGACTTTACTGTTTCGCCTAACGCTGCGAAAGATCCAACGTTTTAAAAACTTTAAAAAGTGTTTACATAGCTGACGGCTGTGTAGCCGGGCGTATGGCGTCATACGCGCATGTTTTGCCACGTCATACGCGCCTGCGAATTAGCCCTGCCCAAAGGACACACATGCACACATGCGCGCCCGCGAAACAATCCGCTAGCCATGCCCAACGACGTGGCACAGACGGACCGACGCGCCCGCGAAACATTCCGCTAGCTATGACTACGAAAAATGACGGGCATAGGTTCTATGAGTATGGGGCTGCGCAGCCGGGCCTTCGGCCCGGCGAGTGCTCCGCTATTAAGTAAGCAATGAATTAAAGCCAAACGTGGTGAAAAGCAAAGAAATATAAACT
>JAJGOT010000049.1:1797500-1980000 GCA_022457155.1 Cladopsammia gracilis | reverse complement strand
TTTTTTTGGTCAAAGCCATTCTACAATACCTGAACTTATTTACAAAATAATACTAAATCGCCTATAGTGAAATCAGCCAATTCTTGAAAGAGTAGCAAATTATACATGATGAGACTCAGAGGGCTTTTTTTTGGACGCCGTATGGTGCCATGGTTGCTGAGGACGCCATGCTTAATTAGGCTCTAATTAGATTATCATGCGATTTCCTAGTGTCAGTAGTAATTACTTTATTCACCTATTCGGACCAATCAGGAATTGCCGCAATTTGATAACGTGTTACTCTTGTCAAAATGGTCTTTAAGCATGTGATATAAAGAAGGGATTAAATTTAAAAATAAAACAGGGATACTTTTTCTCGATATAAAAGAAATCAAACTTAAACTTTACCCGTCTCTGAGTTTTCTCGTTGTCTCAAGGCCGAAATTTTTATTTCGCCTTTAAACTTTAAAATATTTAACAGTCATACATAGAACAATGAATCAGTCGTCAATCAAGACAGTGGAGCTGGCGAATTATTGGATTTAAGCGAACGCGTGCGAAAATCGCCTTCCACGAGTGAGACGCGACGCGAGATGGAGCAAAGTTTTAAAGTGCCTGTTTCAGGCTCTCGCGTGGGGCCAGCGAAAACACGAAGGCGATTGCAAATGGGTTCTTCCTAAGTGTAAGCCCGCAAAATGAGCCTTCAGTAGGCTATTTATAATAAACGATAACGCCTTTCTTATGAGCGGCCCGCCGTTTGTTGCCTTTGTTATATTTTGAATATTCGCGAGCTCGTGGCAGGCTCCTAAGCCTGTTGAAGCCGGTAAGTCCCACAAATGATATGTTTCCATTAAGAAAGTACAAATGAAATTGAGCTGAAAGCTAAGCATTGTTTTGCCCATGAGGTCTCATCACTTGAGATGAATATGTTCTTTTGTTATTGAGCCCACGATATTAATGTTAGAACTGCGGTCAATTGAAAAGAACTGGTAGGGACGTGGTGTACGGTGGTGTGTACCTCTGTACATGGCCGGTGCGATCGCGAATGCACTTTATGTCATCACTAGGACCAGAGCTGCGTAAAGAAATATTTGACCATCACAATGGAAACAGTAATTGGATTATACTTTATATGGGATATTTCTGACTTTGAGAATTTATACGCGAATTCGCCTAAAAAGGCCCTCACTGTGTTCTTGGATGGAAAACAGTAGCGATGGATTCGCAGTGAACCAGGCATCGGACACTCCATTACATGTGGTCTTTTCCTCTTCTTTGAACTCCGAAAAGTCGTGGTTTGCGCTAAATACCGAATTGTGCCGCACGAAGCCATCGATATTTTGCTCCACGCCGACAGCGAAGCTATTTTCAGAGGAATATTGACTCGATCGTTCGTTTTGATGTTTTGCGCGTGCAATTCTGTTCGCTGGTTTTCAAAGAAGGGATGGAGCGAGAAGGTACATGTAGCAACATCTTTTGGCCTCCTACTCGGTATTTTGAGGTCAAGAACACTGGAAAGTTGCCCTTTTACTAAGTCGAAATATTTTGAATATGTTTAATAAAAGTCTGCTAAATTCCAAGGCCTTGATCGAACGTGACTCAGCAGCGGAAAGCCCTGAATTAATTCGGCTCAAAGCCCATGTTGCAGCCATCGAGGATCAACTGGCTTCAGCCTCGAGAGAACTCTTAAAGTTACGCCAGCAGATCAAGTCTTGTACAGGCGAGTTTGACCTTCCCACACCACCATCAACACCAAGCCCGCCAAAAAGTGTTCTCCCGCCAAAATGCGATGGCACGCCATGTCACCCTTTCTTTGGTAAGTTACCCTGATTTAGTTTGTGGGTCTTGTTGATTTGATATCAAATAAGAGGATTAACCATGAAAGTAGTTTCCTTTTTTGTAAACTGTAAACTGAAATGATGAACAACATTCTGATCTATCAATATTCAAAGGATTTATTTTGAATTTGAAATATTAATATTGAAAAGACATTTAAAACCAAACAAAAACATGAATATGAATATATGAAAAATCATATGTGAACTGCAGATGAAACATAGTGAAATTTTTTGATCCTCGCAGTGTACTATCAACTTAAGCAGTTGAAAAAGCAACCTGAAAAAATTCAGGCTTGAACGGGATTTGAACCCATGACCATGCCATACCACTATCAGAAGGTCATGGGTTCGAATCCCATGGCCATTCAAGTCTGATAAAATATGTTTGTCTGAGTTAGTGGGTCTTTGATAATGCCATGATGTCTAGAACTCCTAAGTGTGATTTGTCAAATACAACAGGACACTAGGTGGAACGCCCGTGATTCTGTGAGTTAGATGTTGTGGCATTATGGAATACTTTGCTTACTCAAACCCATTGTTATTTGTAGTCTGATAAAATATGTTTGTCTGAGTTAGTGGGTCTTTGATAATGCCATGATGTCTAGAACTCCTAAGTGCAATTTGTCAAATACAACAGGACACTAGGTGGAATGCCCGTGATTCTGTGAGTTAGATGTTGTGGTATTATGGAATACCTTGCTAACTGAAACCCGTTGTTATTTGTAGTCTGATAAAATATGTTTGTCTGAGTTAGCGGGTTTTTGATAATGCCATGATGTCTAGAACTCCTAAGTGCAATTTGTCAAATACAACAGGACACTAGGTGGAACGCCCGTGATTCTGTGAGTTAGATGTTGTGGTATTATGGAATACTTTGCTAACTCAAACCCATTGTTATGTGTAGTCTGATAAAATATGTTTGTCTGAGTTAGTGGGTCTTTGATAATGCCATGATGTCTAGAACTCCTAAGTGCAATTTGTCAAATACAACAGGACACTAGGTGGAACGCCCGTGATTCTGTGAGTTAGATGTTGTGGTATTATGGAATACTTTGTTAACTCAAACCCATTGTTATTTGTAGTCTGATAAAATAATTATGTTTGTCTGAGTTAGTGGGTCTTTGGTAATGCCATGATGTCTAGAACTCCTAAGTGCAATTTGTCAAATGCAGCAGAACACTAGGTGGAACGCCCGTGATTCTGTGAGTTAGATGTTGTGGCATTATGGAATACTTTGCTTACTCAAACCCGTTGTTATTTGTAGTCTGATAAAATAATTATGTTTGTCTGAGTTAGTGGGTCTTTGATAATGCCATGATGTCTAGAACTCCTAAGTGCAATTTGTCAAATGCAACAGGACACTAGGTGGAACGCCCGTGATTCTGTGAGTTATATGTTCTGGCATTATGGATCTGCTTATCTGACCGGCACATGTACATGTATTTAAGATTAAGACTTTGGGGGGCACATTTATGCTCAACTATAATAATAATTCTTTCCATGTTGTTTAGTAACTCTGGATTACAGAGGTCTACTTCTTCTTATGGCCAAGATAAATGATGAGGACTTTCTGCTTGGTTAATATTTGTTTATTGTATGTTATTAACATTTTCTCCTTATATCCACTTAATTAAATATCCTTTATATTTTCCAATTTTGAGGGCAAGGTATTAGTTTAAGTATTTTTTCCCCTTTTTTCTTTTCTCTTTATTTTTTAATTATTCATTCCTGTAAACTTGTTAACGTTTGGAGAAATAAATAAATAGATAATTCATAAAATAAATAAATATTTGGTCTATTTCAATAAAATTTTGCCACAAAAATGGTCTTGGAAAGATCAGTTCATTTCCAGAATAAAATTGTATCCCCCTAGTATCTATAATATGGTTGACCACCCCTGGAACTTTAGACATTTTTTTTTTTGTTTTATACATTTGCAGTGTGAGACAGCTCATGTTACTCTATTAACTCAGAGCTGCAAAATATGCTATAGTTTGGGGGTGTACCTAGTATGTCTGAAAATTGGGTCACTTCTGAACTTTTTTACTTTGACATTTTCAGCCTGTTTATGTCAAAGCCATAATTTCCTTCCCCAATTTTGATATGAAATAAGAACTGCACTCATCAAGACCTTTCAAAGTATATCATATATGGCCATCAGGGTTTTACTTTTGAGTTTGGAAAAAAGGGCATAACTCAGGAGTGAAAGGGTTAAGAAAAAAGTAGCCACCAGTATAACAAATATCAATAACATATCAATAAACATTGTTTACTTAGCTCATTTGGCTCCTGATGGCCAGGATTCATTGATCGAGTGGACTGTTTGTTCTCCTTGTAAGAATTTTACTTTCAACCCTTTGCTTGATGTCTAAATTAATTGTGCACAAGTAACCGTACTTCTAAATGAGTTACATGTAATCACAGTGTTGAACAAAATACATAGGCAAATGGCCCCTTTAAGTTTCAGCTATTTACATTTGTAAAAACATGATTGTGTTGCCAAAATACTTTTAACCTACAATAGCTTAAACAGAATTATTGCCATGTTGTTTTCCATTGTTGTTATGGATAAGTAAAACCATTTGTTTGAAAACCTACTCTACATGTCAGTAGAAATGCAGGACAACAATACCCAGTAATTCTGAGTGTTTTTATTTCATTTTAAGCATCTACATCTAATTTAACTATTCTGATAATCCATTAAGCTGTTATAACAGCACTGGAAACCGCACAAAAAGAGGATGGTAAGCCTGTGGACAGACACTGTTTAGTAGTTCACTAATGAAATGACAATTGTCATAGCCATTTCATTGTTACTGTTTTTAGAACTGTAAAATTAAGCATTTTTTTTGGCCGTATTATGCAAACATTTCATTTTTAGTGATCATTAACTGTGCTTACATATTTAACTCATGTCAGGTGCATGTAAACCCCAGTAATTTTCAGTTTGGCAATTTTCAATTGAGTATTTACCCCTTTAAGCCCCAAACACAAATTCCCCTTACTGTTTTCTGTGCATTTCATATAACACAAATTGGGAGAAGTTCTTCTATCACCTCTCTGCATAATATAATGCATTGGTACTACAAGGAGAAATTTAATAATGATCACTATTTGGGGTTAAAGTAATTAGACAATTGCTTTGGTTTTGCCTTGCTATGCCTTTTCATCCAATAATCATTGACTTTGGAAAGAGGAAGCGAAGGGGTACAAGCGAAGCAACGGTGCTGACTACCTTGCACCGGAAGTCAGGCAAGGAAAAAAAGAAAGCCTGGCGAGCGATATATTTTCATTTGGAAAGATGCTCGAGGGAGCAGTTCACAACAGAAGCTTCGAACTTAAATTTTCAAACATTGTTCTCGAAACAACAGCGTCTTCCCCCCTCATTGAGGCCTTCCACTGGAGAGATTTTTATTCGCTTGGCGAATGCCGTCAAGCCTGATTAACATTCGGTAATGCTTTTTCTTAGGGCGCGTTTTTTGGACATATTCTGGTCATTCTGAAATCAGAATACGTTAACAAAACTATCTTGTTTACATTGTCACAAGGCAATATTTTTCCCGGTACACATAGTCAAAGTAGTGTCCTCTTTCCATATTTTACAAGAGGAATAGGTGCAATATTTAGAGGGAGTCTGTTTTAGGAATGGCTAGAATATGTCCAAAAAACGCGCCCTTTGTAGCAAAGACAAATCCGGTTAGTGAGGAATTTTTGTCACTTGTAACATCAGGTTCAGCTCATACGGCTGCGATAGGTCGTTATATCTTAGAGCGAGCGATGATTAATTCAGAATGGCGCGATTCAGTGTATAAGCCACGCGCGCGAGAAACGAAAGCACGCTAGCGAGAAACGAAAGCACGTGCCCAAGAAGAAAAACGACTGCTATGCTTTAATTCTCCAATTCTGAAGAAAGGTTATAACACGTAAAAACCAACCCACTATCGTTCTCACGTCCGTGCCATTCACGGAACTCAACTCGTGACCATCTCGCGCGCGCGCTAGCCGGCCTTCGGCTCAAACAATGAACGGTTTTTGTTTTGAAAAGTAAAAACAAAAGTAGAGATTGAGTGAGAAAAGAAAAAGGTTAGTACTTTTATTTATAAAATACGTTTGAAAGTAGGTTTTCCGAATTCTCTCTTATGTTGAAAAATCTACAAAAATAAGATGAATGTTTAACAAGTTTTGTGTAGAGCAACGTGGTGCCTTGGTTTGAAAAGTGATAATTGTTCGGCTTTCAGAAAGAAATGTCAAATTAATTAAATGAGCCTGACACCCGGTGACGTGTGACTGATATTTTCATGTCTTTCTTGCGTCCTCAACGGTGTTATCCTGCATCGTGTTATCAACACTTCTATTGTCTCGTGTTGCGCAATTGGTCTTTTTAGATGACCATAGATCTTGTATCCAAGGCTTGAGTATCGTCATGTTTGTTCTTGCCCATTTTTGGAGATGAAAATGTGGGAACTTGAAAAAAGTCATGCTAACATATTATTTACTCGTGACAGAATGCCAACGAGAATTAAAATGAGCAATGATTCATGGTCACAAATGGACACCTCTTCTAGAAAATTCTAGAAAATTCTTTTTGAAGCGTTTTAAATTTGCGATTAGGCATTAGATAAGGACCAGACTTGAATATTTATTTACCGCATAGGTCTGTCGCTCAATGTTGAGCATTTTTGACCGCTCAAAAAGAAAATATTTGGGAGGTTGATTAGTTAAATTATTGTGCAATGTGTTATTTTGCTGGGTGAAAAAATAGACGAAGATTTCGTAAGAGAGTGAAAGTGTCGTAGATTCTGTCTAGGGTGAAAGATGGAAGGGATCGTGGTTTCAAGTGTCGGTTACTGAATGTAGTCTTACTTTTCAGATATAATTTTATGTTTCTCCGTAAAAGCACTTAAAGCACTAAATAATGCACTGGGTTTAAATGGTTTCAAGATATAGCTAGAGCTGATAAAAATGTATTTTGTATTGTATTCCGAAAATAGCATTCAAGGTTTAATTTCTTATCTTACTTATTTCATCACTGATTCTTCTGAACCTGTTTTATTAATAGCACTTCGTTCAGTGCTTGTTTTAAATTGCATAATGGAAAGACATTTTTCTTATTGGAAGAATTTGAATGGTGAACCATGCGCGTTTGAAAATACGAGTTGGAAAAAAGAACATTCTTTTGACATGCAACGCGCGAGACTGAAAAGGTCAACCGGAAATTCAACGCATTAGGTCATTACGTGACTTGAATCGCACGTAGGTTTGATTTACACGATTTGTGTTTTATATAACTGCATTTCAGTTAGCGATCGTGTCGGCTACTGAATGTAGTGTTACTTTTCAGACATAATTTTATGTTTCTCCGTAAAAGCACTCAAAACACTCGGGAAAAAAAAACTGCAATTGGTTAAAGACGCCACGAGTTCAAGCTGCGTACAGCTTCTTGTTCAAGTTGTAATTTATTGAGACCCAGTTCCTCTAGATGACTTAAGAAACACTCATCGACAGTTTTGATACATTTTGTGATAATTTATCACACCACTGGACTGTTATTTTTCGGTTTCCTTTCATGCAATAAAATGTTTTGGTTTTTAAAATGATACCAAATCCCCGTGAAACTTCCCATTTAAATTACAGCCAAAAACGCAGCATTATACGTTAAGAGAAAAATCCACCTGTCTGAACATCCTGATGAAAAACTTTAAGATCCATCAAACCACGCAGATGTGACTTGATAGTTTGCCGAGCACCACCATCTCTTTTATTGGCCTTTTGGATGGATTGTGTTGACCAATCATCCCAGTAGATAGAATCTTCATAAACAGATATTGAATATGGGTGTGGCAGACCTGTCCTACTTATTGTCTGCAAACAAAAGAGAGTTTACACTATTTTTTAGTACAAGTACATGCATTCTGATTGACAACTTACGTCTGGCATAACAAGTTGTTTGGTGTGTTATATCCGGCAGTTTCACTTTAAAAATGGAAACTGCGAGGAACGTTTTGGTCTAAGGAATTATCGAATACAGAAAATAGCAATTCAGAGAGTCCCATTTTAAAACTTCTCAAGGCGAGCATGCTCCCAGACCCCTCTAGAAGCTTATACCTTGAGAGAGAAAAATCTTGTTTACATAACCGCTGGTCTATTATGCATTGTACTACGTTTTTTAACTTTTCAATGGCACTTATATAAAGATGTAAATATCTTGAAAGAGCAATTCAGAGTCTGATATAAAAATCCTAGATCCCTTTGTTACTGTAGCTGACACCTTGAGTAGCAGAGGTCTTGTTTGATAGTGGTTATGCAAATATTTTGCTACATTTTTAACTTTTAAAGTACACTTGAAAATTTACAGTTATTTTGAAACAATGAGTGTTTCATCTAAAAGAAGCTTTCAAATCAGCCACTAAAACAAACCGTAGCATTAAAAAACTGACATAAAGCTAACTTTGGTACCTGTCGATAAGTTCCATCCAAGTTGCTTCTTTCAATTTTATCTAAACCAGCATCAGTCCAGTACAGCTTTTGCGCAGAAAAATCAATAGCAAGCCCATTGGGCCACTGTAGGGAACTTGATACTATTGCTATACGCTCCACACCAGACATGTATGCTCTCTCAATACGAGCACTTGTTCCCCAGTCAGTCCAGTACATGTATCTGTGAGGAAAACATTAATGAACCACTGATTATTACCAAGAAAGGGAGCTCACAACTTACACAACCTATCACCGTTAAACTACAGCAGTTTGTGTCCATGTGCGTGTGGTTACAAATGTACTGTTGTGGACTTTATTTTTTAAGCTGTTAGGTTCATGCTTATATATGTTCATTATTAAGACTGTAACTCTGACACATGCACTTCAGTGGTTGTGATGCAGGCACTCAGCTCTATCCCTGTGATGCTATTAGGGGTCCACAATCACTCAAAAGTTGACACAACACAAAAATAGCATACAGTAGTCACTTTTTTCTCACAGCATAAGAGCCATCGATGATGTATCATTAAATGTGCGTTATTAATAATTAGCATTTGTTTATAGCACATTGCATTTGCTTCATATTGTTCACAACACAACTACCTTCCAATAAGTTTGACTTATTCATGAACCAGTTAATCACTTCATCTCCACAAACAATTCAATGTACATTATTGTCATACTCCAACTGAAGTGTTTTGATAATATTTTTACCCTTTCTTGGGGTCCAAAACAATCGCCCTGGGTCGATCAAGATTGCTGGAGATTAGGGTCTTGCGGAAACGCCCATCCGTCCTGGAGACTTCTATCTTCTTGCCACCAGCATCGACCCAGTAAATATTATCACTAAGCCAATCCAACGCCAGCCCTGCCACCTGCTGTATACCACCATGCAAGATTTCAATTATTCCTGCAAACAGAAATACAGATCATTGGCAAATGCAAAGCTGTAGACCTTCACTTACATGCACTCAGCATTCCATACTTATACATTGTATTTGTTACCCTGGGGTATGTGTCGCTGTAAAAGGTATGGTTTTCAAACAGTTTAGTCTGGTATAGAGTATAGTTATCAGTGAGAGAGTTTTAGTCTAGAACAGGGTGTCATTTACTGGAAAAATGATCAGTGGTATTATATGAAGGTAGAGTTTCTGCGAAATAGCGAGTCTGGGATAGCGTAGGGATTTTTGGTGACTAGGATAGGGCTGCAAAATGCAGCTGAAGTTGGTCTTGTATTGGGTAAGGGTTTCAGAGTCCCAGCGGCACACCATAAATAATGAAGAGAGTACCAACTGCCCCCCTCCCTCCTCCAGGACTGTTACCTACCAGATCCGTTTAAAAATGAGCGCTTGATGGTGTCTAAAGTGATATCAGCCCAATAGATGCAGTTCTGTTTGTAGTCAAAGTCTAATGCAATAGCATTTCTCAGTCCACTGCCAAGAGGAATCAAAGTTTCCCTGTGATCTCCTAGTGTGATTCTCTTGATGTATGTGCGTGCAGCATACAATATGAATTCAGGAAGTGCTACGGAAACATGAAATGTTTTTAAATTACAAGCTGATACATGTTACACAACCACCAAAATTGACGTTAATACCCCAGGCAAATAACAGTACTCTTTTGACTTGTAATGAGTCTCCACATGTATCTGAATATATCATAAAAACTGGCAGATATAATAATAATAACCATTCTATGTTGAATTTTAGCCCTTTTCTATTTTTTCGCACTCAGATTTCCTTCATTTTTGGCATATGAATTAATTGCAAAACATTGTTTAGAATTTTTTTTGTTGCTTTTCCCGTCGTTTTTGATAAATAACGTCTGCAAAAATAAAAAATAACTCCGATCCGTGTCTCCCGCTGAATCCCGCTCGAGAAAATGAATCCCAAAATTTACCCAAATTTCTAGATTTAATGCCGATTTTTTACTTCTGATGACCAAGTTTAGGCCTGTGCCGCTAAATCCCGCTCAAGAAAAAAACAAGAAAACCAAAAAAAAAAACCGCTTCATTTTATCGCAAATAATCAGCCATTTCGCGCCATCCCCCTTACGGACCTCCTAGGACGCTTTTCCGGTCCTCCGCTACCGGCTAATAGCCTTTGCTTGCTTTGCCCAATTTCAGCCGGCCAGCAAGAACTGACTTCAAGCTGCCCAAAGCTGTATTTCAAGTGCCCGACCACGCATAGCGGACCTATCTGCCACTGTCGCAAAGCATGTCGGGAAATTCTATGGCAAAACCGAAATGGACCTTCCTGCCCGAAAATTATACAAAATTACAATAAGTCTGAAGGCACTTCGTGTAATGGCCATTTCGAACACATTACAGGATAGCAAATGACCCACAAGTCACAACGCTGCCCCTTTTCTGATTCCAGACTTTCCCGCCGGCTCGTCTTGTCCACCACGACCCATTTCAACCTCGAACGCCAAATAGCGCTTTGGGTCGAGGCGCGGCAAGGACATACACTGATTTCTTCGACTTAAGGATTTCCGAACTTCATGACGTACTTCCATAAACCAGCGCTCAACCACTGAGTTGTACGCTGTACAGCCATGTTCAGCCATGATTGGATCGAAGAATTCGTCATGGCGGAGGTTACACGAAATTTTCACGCTCCGCAGCATTTCCTACGTAAACTCGCCACACAGCTCCTATTTATCATAGTACTTCAAAAACTGCTATTTAAGAGTCAACAGGGAAAATCTAATATCGAAAAATTTTGCTTGAGCAACAAGATGGCATTTTCTACGATGTTGAATAGTTCACTAGTTCGTCGTCACTCACCGCAACAATCTCGACAAGCCAAGAACGCTGTATTGCCAGGATATAAAGCCACAATAGTCCACAAAGTTTTCTGCTACTACTCGATTGCTACTTTAATTATTCTACTATCAGGGGATGTTGCTCAAAATCCTGGCTGGTGGATCGTGACTAGAACACCACACGGGTGACCTACGAGTACATACAAGTAACATACGAGTACATACGAGTACATACGAGTAACATACGAGTACATACGAGTAACATACAAGTAACATACGAGTACATACGAGTAACATACGAGTAACATACGAGTACATACGAGTCAGATACGACCGATATGCGAATTTGTGGGCGAAATAGGGTGGTTTGTGAGAAGGGTACAAATAGCGACATGAGATTCGCGCGTGTTTGCCCCTGAATTGTGACGGATTGCGCGCACAAGGAACATGAACACCAGCGTTTTTTGTTTACTACTCATACTAGAAACACGTGACTGACGAAATCTCGTAAAGCTAGGATTGGATACACATTTGAGTTTTTCATGCTTAAAAACATGTATGCCTCAAACGCTATTACAAAATAACGGAGGTTTATCCGATGCGATCGATCGTTCCGAACGGACATTATTTTGAAAAATATCGACTACTGACTATTGCAACCGTGGTCTTCCGTTGGACGAAGTCCAACGAACAGTCTTCGGAAAGCGAGGCACGAATCGCCTGCGGCGTCTTTAGAGACCATGTTTTCAAAATAATGGCCGTTCGATCGCATCGGTTTCGAAGCAATAGACCGTCGCAAATGAGTGCATTTTGGTTCGCAGACAAGGTCCTTACTGGCAAAATATACACAAGAGTGCATTTTAAAGAGGTAAGACGTTCTGCTCCCTGTGCTATTTGTACCCTTTTCACAATTACAATTATTTCGCCCACCAATTCGCATATCGGTCGTATGTGACTCGCATGTACTCGTATGTTACCCGTATGTACTCGTATGTTTCTCGTATGTACTCGTATGTTACTCGTATGTACTTGTATGTTACTCGTATGTACTCGTATGTTACTCGTATGTTACTCGTATGTTACTCGTATGTACTCGTAGGTCACCCGTGTGGTGTTCTAGTCACGATCCTGGCTGGTGCGCCCATTTACAGCCATGCTCCGTCACGCGTGACCAGTATTTTTGAAAATTGAATGGAGTTTTCAAGATTACGCGTCGGTTTTGAAAATTCATTCCGAGATTCGGAATTCCCGTGGGAATTTTACCACATTTTCGGAAACAAAGGCCGTGTTTTCACGGGCGATTTTTCACGTCGCTGAGCGAGTGACAGTCGGAAATCTCGTGTAAACAGTTGTTTGTCCAACTCGCTTAAAGTTAAGCGAGTTGGCGAACTACAATAGAATTCTCATTGGCCGTGTTTTCACGAGCGATTTTTCAAGTCGCTGAGCGAGTGACAGTCGGAAATCTCGTGAAAACAGTTGCTTGTCCAACTCGCTTAAAGTTAAGCGAGTCGGCAAACTACAATAGAATTCTCATTAAATTTAAGCCACCAAACCAGGTCGTTTAAACATGTCGGCAATTAATTTCGGCCAATCACATTTGGCCAGCGTTCAAACAGCTATACCGTGCCCGATATATTTTCCTTTGTTAAAACAATAGAATATTAGAACACAAAAGAACGACAATACAATAGAAAACAATGCCATGGAATATTTTAGAATACATAATTTTACCTAATGCAATGGAGGTGTACAATGTACTGACAATGGAGTTCAGAGAAGATATCGGGCATTTTTTTGCAAACAGCCGGGAAATGTCAGAAGTGATATAATTTGCATTTGCCGCGAATATTTGAATTGGCCAAAATGCAATGGCACGCTACCATTTCCTCATGTTTACAATTTCAATTTTCCACCTTCTCTACTGAAAGAAACAGGCTTCGATTCTTCTTCTCCTATTCGAATAGCAATCAACTTAAGCCTTTGCTGAAACCGTCTCCTCCTTCGATCCTAGAACGAGCGCGATAGCACACCTATAAACATAAGCCGAATAATTTATTTGCAAGCGTCTCTGTTCCCCGCCATCTTTCTTGTTATTCCGCGAATAACAAGGGAAAAATATCAAAAAAAATGAATAAAGCTTTGGGCCTGGTCGCACTACAGTCATAAACAAAAATTAGCCCGTGCAAAAACCGAGGAAAACAAAAGAAACCGCTCCGGTGGGACACGCTTTTTGTGGAATGTTTTTGTTTTTATGTCATTTTGCACGGGCTAATTTTTGTTTTTGACTGTAGTGCGACCAGGTCCTTTGTCCGTGAAAACGCATAAACTATTTAAGCAGCTTAACGCTATCGATAAACAAATCACTTCAAGGAATGTTAAGCGAGAAAAATGGCCTCGTGAAAACACAGCCTTTAAAGAGCAACAAAATATCATTTTGTTTGAAATGTTTCATATCCGAACAATATCAGGTTTTTTTATGCGTGCAGCGAAGTTATTTTCCGTTAATTCGCGACTTTCAAAGTGTTTTCCACAGAGATCTTCAAGGTTTCATTCAAATCCTGGACGTTACAAAGGCTGTGTTTTCACGAGGCGGTTTTTCCCGCTTAACATTCCTGTAGGTAATTTGTTTACTGACCGCGTTAAGCAGCTTAAAAAATTTATGCGTTTTCACGGACAGAACTTTATTCATTTTTCTTATACCATGCGCGATATATTTTCTTTTGTTAAAACAATAGAAAATTAGAACACAAAAGAACGACAATACAATGCCCTTCTTTGTTGTTTAATTGCCGACAAGCTTAAGCGACATGGTTTGGTGGCTTAAATTTAATGAGAATTCTATTGTAGTTCGCCGACTCGCTTAACTTTAAGCGAGTTGGGCAAGCAACTGTTTTCACGAGATTTCCGACTGTCACTCGCTCAGCGACTTGAAAACTCGCTCGTGAAAACACGGCCAAAGAAATATTCAAATGTTCATTTCATTCTCTTGATTACTGGTCACGCGTGACGGAGCATGACTGTAAAAATACAAAGCCTACCGAAACATCTTGATGAACTCAAAATTCTTCTGCAGGTAAACCCATTTGATGAGTTCTATGCCTAAACGAAGCATGGCTCAACAGTTCTTGGCGTTATGCAGAACTATTTATTGACGGCTACAATATCTTTCGACAAGACCAGGCAATCCAATTAGGAACTTAATTAACCAGAGAAACTTTCATCATAAAAAGCTTAAAAATCAGGCTCTACTAATGAATGGAATACTTTCAAAACTCTGAGAAACCTTGTGACATCACGCATCAGAGATGCAACCAAACGAAATTATTATACCAACTTAATTGAAGAAAATAAGAACAACTCAGGCAAGCTCTGGAAAGCTATCAAATTTGTAATTTCCACAAACATTTGTTTCAGTCAAATAGATTCGTTGATTATAGATGGAAACGACATCACCGAACCAGGATTAATCTCTGCTCATCTTGCCTCGTTTTTCAAAACGATCATTGGTAGCTTAAGGCAAGCTCTTCCTGCAATCCAGCTTTCCAGTCTCTAGTTATTCAACTCTTTGTCCTAATCTTCCAACTTTTAAACTCTCGTCAATTCATGAAGACTTCGTTCACAAACAACTGAAAATAACTCTAAATACAAATAAATCAACTGGCTTCTCAAGGATTCCAGCGCGACTCCTCAAGGATAGGAGCTGATGTGCTATCTAAACCTCTAACACTGCTGATGAACAGAACTATATCTGAACGATCCTTACCGGACGAATGGAAGCATGTGACACCTGTGCATAAAGCTGGACCTAAAACTGATCCATCGAATTACAGACCAATATCTGTCCTCCCAGTATTCTCAAGGATCTTTGAACGAGCTGTACATAAAATGGTTTACTAACATCTACAAGAATACAAACTGCTTTTCCAAGTTCTAGTCTGGTTTCCGTCCGTTATACACTACTTCCACTTGTCTAACCCATGTAACAAATACTCTACTACAGAATATCGAGAAGGGACTGATCCCTGGACTCGTATTCCTGGACTTTTGCAAAGGTAGACAAAATTGACTGATAAATAAAAAAAAGCTTTTTAATTTAACTTCGCGAGATCTGAATTTCTGTGGCACAGAAAATGGCAGCCAATAGGCATCTCGGCGTGCAATGTACATTGGTTGAGAAGGGTCCTTTAAGCGGACACTTTTTCTGGCCACGATGGTGTTCGTTTATGGGATGTTAGACTGTACTGAAAAAAAGTTAACTTACGTTTGATTGGACAAGACACCATCTCTGCTTCAAACTGATCTTCTGCTCCTCCTTGACAGGTGTCACCAGCAACCTTGCGATATCTGGAAACATACACACTGTCTTAAATTACTATTTCCTACTTATAACACTGCAAATATTTGCTCGGGTTTAATTCCTACCATTAACAGACCAGTTTTATAAGAACAATACATCGTTTCATCTGGATACAGGTAAGAAGTACATGTTAAGTAGCAACCAGTAAAAACACTCCTCCAGAAAACAGATAGTGCTGTGTACATACCCTTTTGAACGGCGATATGTGGTGCCTGAAGGACAATTTGGTGGCATTTTGGTTGAGGTCAAACCACTGGAAGTATCAAATCTGCACTCATTATCAACTGCATCCATGTACCCCATGTCACTAAAAAAACACCATTATTGATTATTATATGTATCGTAACTCTATTAGTGGGCTTTTGTTGGTCTTCATTGGGGGGGGGGGGGGGGGGGAGTGGCTGGGGCAGCTTAACCTCTATCCATAACTTCAAGACATTATTAAAGGTACACTGTATGCTAATGAAACTTGGAGGATCTATACCACCTCAAAAAATATCTAAGATAGGTCATCTGATGTGATGACATACGAGCGTCATCATGTCGCATTATGTGATGACTTCATATGATGTGGGACACCTTCTGTTGTACTTTAAGTTAATAAGTTTGAACAGTTAATTCTGTCAGCATTTTTTCAAATATCCAAAATACTTGAATATTGTCACGCGAAAAACCGATATCGCCCGAATCGCTTATATTGGTTTTTCAAGTGAAATTTAACGTGGAATTCACGAGTCTGGCAATGAATTTTTCTTGAATCGCATATGTCAAAGAAAAACAACGTTTCCAGCGAGAAAGCCATTTCAAAGCCAACTGTCAAGAGCGAGCGAATAGAAATCAAAACTGATTCAAAATCACGAATTTGAATCGCGCGCGGTCAGGAAAAAACCTTGTGGTAGCGACAAATTTTAGTTTTGTTTATCTGTAAATGACATTTTATGACTGAAATTGATGCTGTTTGTACACTGAAGTACATAATGTGGACTGTGGAGCCGAACTGCGAACGTTTGTGGTGGAAATTAGGCTTCAACACTTTGGTTGGAAGTTTGTTATCGCCGGCCGGTAACACCACGCTAAATGGGGAAAAACCTTTGGACAACGAAGAAGGCAAATTTGTGAGTACTAATGAATTTTTTATTAAACATTCCGTAAAAAAATTATGCTTATCTTATCGCGGTCGATCACTTCAATTCATAAGTTGACGACGAAAGGATCCGGACGCACATCTCGGCAACTCGAACTGGAATATTTTTATTCTCATCTTATTTTCACGACTCATTACTAAGAATACCGGACTACTAATATTATTACTTAACCACTGTAAGTTGCCTTTTGTACCTCTTATACTTTTTTACACCGGATTTCTTTGACACTGTACAAGACAGGAGTTGGGGTACAAGTTTTGGTTTTGAAATAAGAAAGTTCGCTGAAAGCTCTACTTCGGACAGCATCTTGTTTACGTTTAAGGCAACCAGACGGCCGTTTCGGTGTATAATAAAAATTACTTTTTATTAGTACACAGTATGCTTGTTTTCATAAACTTCTTTGCTTGATTTAGACATGAAATATCGGCTTTTGCCAGTAGCTCGCTCTCTTCTTGTAGGACTGCAGTGTGAATGACTTCTTCACTCTCTAATAGAAGTTCACATTTTGGTTACAAAATTGGGAAGAACAGGAATTCACTCCAGATAAATTTATCATTTGTGAATAGCACATCTGTATTTTTCGCTTTAAATCAAAGCTCACTATTTCAAAAGAAAGTATACATACTATACAAAGAAAGTACACAAACATCGTCCTTCGAAGATGCTATGCAATATCATTTCTCAGGTATGCAGTTCCACGCTGAATACCCTCGCTTCGAAAGTCAATAAGAATGCGAGTTTTCTTTGACGTATGCGATTCTCTGCATAATTATGACCCTACCATTCAAAGTCCTTTCTATCACAAGGACAATTCTGTTGTGATATTGGTCTGTCATAGTCATAGCCATTGTAGCAATGGGCATGAGCAATTCGCCGCTCATAGGTCATCTTCCTTCCCAAGAGACAGGTTTTATTATGTTCATCAGTTGGAATCCACTGCTTGTAATCATCTGACTTACATGGACCACCTGGTCATGATAACAAGCGGTAAAAAGTACAGTGAACTGCATGCATCTGGTGACGGTCACCACTCTAAGGTCTACCCACACCTCACAATCACCACAGACCAACAGACAGACAGCTCTCTAAGACAGACAACTCACTAAGACACACACGTGCACCCCACTAAAAAACAGACACCACAATAAGAGACACCTCGCTAAGACAGGCACCTGGCTAAGACAGACACCCCAATAAGAATGATATCTCACTAAGACAGACACCTCACTAAGACAGACACCTCACTTAGACACACGCCTCACTTAGACACACCTCACTAAGACAGACACCTTAATAAGAGAGGCACCTCTCTAAGACAGACATCTCAATAAGAGAGATAACTCTCTAAGATTGACACATCAATAAGACAGACGCCTCAATAAGAAAGATACCTCTCTAAGGCAGACACCTTGAATAAATAAAATGAACAATTTCAGTCCACTGGTTTTCAGGGAAGAGTGAAAACCAAAACTAGTTCTGTCAGATGAACATAATATAATTATACTTGGCGGCTTCAAAAAATTCTTGGAAGGAAAAAAGTTTAAGCAAGAAACAGAACATAGACAAGCTTGCCAGTGTTGTCTTCCCAGAATACAATTGTGTCATTTTTTTAATGATTATTAACACCGGTACTGTACTTCTGACCTAACAACATTTAATTTCTGAAATTTGGTGTATACGTTCTAGAACCACATCATTTGAGATTATTTGAAAAATATTATTGTTCAATAAATGAAAAAAGATAGTAAATGTTAAGATCAGTAATAAAATAAGAAAAATAATGTTCACATCACAAGCGTAGGACAAAGAAAAAAATCTGAGTGCTCGACAGGATTTAAACCTATAGATGACCTTCCGCACACCGCTTGGATGCTCCAACCACTGAGCTACGAGGAGAGCTAGGTCATATACTAAATGTAGGTTCGTATGATTATGACATGCATTCTGCATACTGATAGGATCAGCATTGCAACGTTGGGAAAGCGTCGTGTGTGGTAATAAATGAAGACAGATGGTACATGTTAAGCCCTGTAATGAAATAAAAAAATTTATATAATTGTTTGTTTGTTTGTTTGTTTTAACCTACCTAAGACTTGCTTCAAATCAATTTGCACAACGACCCACTTATGGAATCCTGGATAGGAACCAAAGATTGTGAAATTGGCAGTCTGCTCCCCAGGCTCTGTCAGTAGACCATAAACATGCATCCTGGTGTTGTTCAGGAACTTATACGTCAACCACGTCTCACCCTCATTCCAGCTGTAACTAAACATCAGAAAATAACAAAAAGAAATTCTGTCAGCTGCTTGCATAACAATTGTTAATTTAGACAAACCATGACACTGAGAATCTCTGTAAAACTTGTATTTTTGAGACATCATAAAATTCTTTGTGCATTTTTGTGAACGTTAGTGAGGCCAACACAGGGGTCCCTGTGTGGCTGTTTCAAAGTTCACCGATTCTATATCGTAGGCCTAAACAGGTTTGAGTTGACTCTGTTAGTATTTCGTGACAAAGGATTCCTTGTCACAATTTCATTTTAAGAGATTGCTCCTTTTTCTAGCGTGAATATAGTTTGAGATACAGTACATCGAAAATGGGGACAGATATGCAAATTTTCACTCCTTCCTTCCATGGGCTGTAAACTTTTTTGTAATTCACCAGTGTATTACATCATCCAGCGGTCTCATTTCACATAATGCATATTTATGTCACGCTAAGACGTTTTCAGTAGAAATACAAAAATTAACGCGATGCCATATTTCGATGTCTCTGACATCATTATCAAGTAGAAAAAGGAGAGTGAGAAACAGATAATTAACATTCTTTCGTTCTTAGTTATGTGAATAACTTGGCACGGGTAGAGTCTGATTGCACGCGTTCAAAGTTGGTTTGAATTCTTTGATTAGAAGCATCTCATGAATGAGACAATCAAATTTATTTCGACACTTATTAAGTACCGAGAAGTTCTTAGATAAATTTGGCTTCAACATTCCATGCCCCTAATGTACATGTGTTTTCCTAACGGCTGAATTCCGTGTGCTGTGTTCGGCAATGCGTTGATACAGGTGTCCGTTGGTGTAGCCAACATAGTCCATATCACATAGACCACAAAGAAAAATATTTAGCACGCATAATGCTTAGCTTTCGGCTCTTTTATTATAAGGATACTTACGATTTTTTGACTTGTAAAAGACGGGTTGCACGTGTTGACCAATTTTGCTGCTAAGCCATTTTAGTTGTTTCTTGGCAATGTTTGCAGATTTCTGATCCTTAAATTAGCATATGCGGAGTATTGAAGGTTTGAATATTCATTAAAGATTTTAACGTGTGCTTGGCTGCGGGCAGCCAAATTGTGTAGCGATGTTTGTGTCCTGATCAAATGCTACATTTTGGCGACGAGGATGGCTTCATTCGTCGGAACAGTAGGTGAATTAATATTTACGAGAGACAGGGAAACATTTGTCGCTGGAGCGAATATTGGAAATGATTTTAGCGGCGAATGCCATCGTTGAAACTCCTGGTTCGGAGCACGTGGTTGCGAATCAACGCATCGCAGAGCGAAAGAAGGCAATTTTTCTCGCAGAAGTCGGTCCGGAAGTTTATTCTGTATTAAACAATCTCTTATCGCCAGTAAAATCAAGTGATTCGTCCTTCCTAGATCTTATGCAGCGTCTCAAAGATCATTATGATCATTATAATCCGTTGGAAATAACCGAAAGTTTCCATTTTGGCATGCGGAATCAACAACCGGGTGAGTCAATCAACGACTACATTGTAGCTTTGAAGAAATTGTCCATTCATTGCAATTTTGGCGAATTCTTAAACCGTGCATTGGGGGACAGATTTGTTTGTGGCCTGAACAGTGAAAAGATCCAAATCGAAATCATTGAACACTCCAGGTTTAACCTTTGAAAGTGCCTGCAAGAATGCCATTAACATGGAATTGGCAGATAAGAATTGTCGTGGTCATGAGTTTAGTTCAAGAATGGTCGTGAGTTCAGGTACGGAAGCGGTAAGCTTAGTTAACAAAGTAAGTGCAAGTGACAATGGGAATGGCGCTGAGCAGCAAGGTGAAAAGTGCAATGGCATGCACTCATTCCGGACCTGCAGATTTCAAGGTGCTACTGCAGTAGGTACTTCAAGTGCAAGCAGGTTGGACACATAGCTTCAGCATGTATGAGAGGGGCTTCAGAGAAAGGAAGAGTCCAGAAGTTGGCGACTGGCGAAGATACAGTCAATCCAGGCTTTAGACGATGAGCTGGGAATTTCCAGTCTATATACTTAAGCGGTGGTGGAGCGAACAAAGGCTACAATGTTAAATTGTGAGTAAATGGCATAAATGTTGATCTGCAGGTTGACACAGCGGCGGACTTCCCCATTATGAGCAAAGATACGTACGTAAATAAATCAATTTAAGGACATTCCATTACAGGACACTGATGTGAAGTTGAAGACGTACACAGGGGAAACCTTAAGCACTTGTGGTCAAATGCAATGCAAAGTCGTATACAAAGGGAAAGAGTGTACACTTCCAATGATCGTTGCTGAGTATGATGGTAAGCCAACTTTGGTGGGAAGGAATTGCTTCGAGAAATTAAATCTCAATTACGAGCGAGATTTTTAGCTTGCACACACCGGGGAGTGAGAATTTGGATCGCTTTCTTAAAAATCACGCAACACTTTATGAAGGATGTGATGGCATAATGGGCTTGAGGCTTACATTCAAGTACATGAGGGTTCTTCGCCGATTAACTTCAAGGCACGCCCGGTACCCGGCCCTATGCTTTAAAAGAGGCTGTAGAGGCTGAGCTCAACAAACTGGAGGAAAATGGTGTTATTGTTAAAATTGAGCAGAGTGACTGGACAAGCCTGATAGTTGTAGTGCTAAAGGCTGATGGGTCTGTGCGAATATGCATGTCTCATGGCGCTTTACAAGGTGACCATTAATCAGACAAGTGGTTGATGATGAACAATATCCTCTTCCAACGGCGCAAGACTTGTATTCCACTTTTGCCCTTTTTTCACCAAACTTGATCTTTCACATACTTATGCACAAATGATTGTCGATGAGTTAAGCCAAAAATACTTAAGTATCAACACTCATAAAGGACTGTACGCCTACACAAAGTAGCCATAAATATGCAGAAAGGTCATGTAGCGATCATTGTCCTCCTAGATTTAAGTGCAGCTTTTGACACTATTGATCATCGTATCCTGCTATCAAGATTGAACGCGAGATTCGGAGTCGACGGAAAAACACTTTCATGGCTAAAATCCTATCTGACGAGAACAGCATCGCGGGTCCTCGTAAACGGAGTGTTATTAGACGAGTTTGAGCAAAAGTGGGGCGTGCCCCAAGGGTATTGCTTTGGCCCTCTCCCCTCCCCTCCCCTCCCCTCCCCCCTCCCCTCCCTCAGGACCTGATTGTTCTATAAAGCAAGAGTAAGATTTGATATAAGAGTAATATAAAATAAGTAACCTTTTATCTCAGATAGGAAATGAATTGGCTTTCAAACACTACAGTACAGATGTTTCACCAGTTTCATGCAGTGAGTACAATTTTTGGCCTTCCAGTTAACCCACAGTTTTTTGTACATTGCAAATCCTTTTTTTTTCGCTCCTTCCTCAAAAGTTTGCAAAATAAAACGCATATGTTTTGTTTCAATCTTAGCTTTCTGTGTAAAATGAAAATTCGGCTAACTTACTAAATCAGGTTTGTGAGTCTGACTCTAGGGACAGCAATAAAAACTCCACCGTGATCACCAAGGTTGTACCACCACCAAGGAGACTGTAAAATCTGAAGAGAACAACAAAAAACATTGACTTTAACACAAGAAAAAAGCAAACAAAACCTGCACAAATTGCTGATAAAATGAATCAATGAAAGTATTCTAGTTAATATAAACCCTTTAACCCTTTCACTCCCAGACTCAATGAAGACATGTAATGTACATGTAGTTCTAACTTTTGAGTCTGTTGAAAAAATCATATGGTACTGTGACCATTCAAATAAAACTTCGTCGACTCGGCAGTACATGTACTTTTGCATGGCACCATTTTGTTTTTTGGCATTTTTCAAAAGAAAATTTGGGATTTTTCATGAATTTTCATCTTTGGCTGGCTATCTTAGAAGTTACAAATAAACGGTTAAACATGGAACACTATATATCTAGACTTCCAATTTATTGTACAGTAAAAGCCAGCATAATCATAAGCTGAGGGTAGTAGCTACTTAAAGAACAGAGGGACCTTGAGCAGTACATGCAATGAACAATTTTCAATTCAGTGTCAAATTAATTAAAATTAATAGCGATTGCTTTAAATGTAGTTTGGTTTTGCACTGCTGTGCTTTGTGATTGGCAAAAAAATATTGTGTCACTTTATCAACCAATCAGAAGTAAAACCAAAACAAACCGTGGCCTACTCACACACGTTTTATGCGCTTGGCGCTGGTGACATGCATTTGCTTCAAACTCTGGTTGATTCATTGGATTGTCGCCTCTGTTTTGATTGGCTTGTCAGAGTAATTACTTTAGTTTTGGTTTTAGGATGCTCAAGCGAAAACCGGTCTACTATTAATGATCAAAATACAAACCAAATGCCAGTTCATTCCTGCATCTGTTGAAAGGAAGATGTCAGAACTGATATGCCGGTTAATAAGACCATAACTACCTGGGAAATACAGAAACAGAAAACACTTTATTTTAAAATATTTACGATTATAAAAAGTGGATGCCAAGACAAAATTAAAAATGCCAGCATCACTGGCTGCAACAATCTTGAAGCTCAACAGTATGAGCTTAACAGATGTTACATTTTCCCCACAAAAAATTGATTCTTAAACTTAAGGTACATTAATTCTTTGAGAAATTGCGCCCATTTCATTTTATAATGGTGGCTTATATACACTTATCATTTCAAATATTGGCCAAAACGACAACTGTCACCTTTAACCTGTTCACTGCCAGCGACAAACCGTGAGTCATGTACTTATATAACGTGATTGTAATGCTTTTAAGAACTTTTTTTAGACATTTAGCATTTATAGCATTTAGCAATTTTACAAAAATATAAAATATAAAATTAATTTGTAATCACCATAAATTTTGATTCTGATCTAGTGCCATATGGTAATATGTTTACTCTTGCAAGCCAGTTACATTCTCATTATACTAGAAATTGCAACCTTTTTTACATACCTCCCTGTAGAACTAATATTCGAAACTTCTCAATTCGGTTTCAAGGACCTAAGCTTTTCAATTCGTTAAGTCATGAAATTCAAAACAGTGAAAGCATCCGTTTGTTTGGCAAAAGACTTAAAAAATTCCTTCTTTCTTAGTTCTTAGTCAAAAATACTCTTTGTTGAGCTACATACTTCTTCTTTTCTTTTCTTTTCTTTTCTTTTCTTTTTAAAATAATACATTTTATATTTCATGCTGTCCTCATAATTCGTATGATTATTCTATATTGTCAGGAAGCCTATAGTGCATAAGCCCCCGGCTTCTATATAGGCTTCCTTGTCACTACCACATTAAACATTTTGTAGTCTATCGTCTTTTAAGTTATTATAAATTTCTAGTGTGTTGTATTATTATTATTATTATTATTATTGTTATTATTATTATTATTATTATTATTATTATTATTATTATTATATATACATATATATTTTTTTAATGTGGTTAATGGCAAAATAAATAAAATGGAAAAATGGTACCTATACACATAATCACGGCTCAATTTTAATGAATTTTGGCCACCAAAAGGTCTTGGGAAAGATCTACCCATTGAACACATAAAATCATACCCCCCCCCCCCCCCTACTCTATGTGATGTGATTGACCACCCCCCAAACTTTAATTTTTTTCTTGAAAGATATGTGCTCTAAGATAGAACCCATGTTATTCTATTCGCTAAGAGCTGGTATAGTTTGGGGATATACCTTTAAGCATGTGTGAAGAATTAGGACTTCAAATGCTGAACTATTTTTATTTTTTATGTTTGAAAGCCATATTTCTGTCGAAACCTCAACTTTTTCCATTTTAAGATTGCAAAAGTTATGAATTGTACTCATCAAAACAGTTTCAAATGATTGCATGGACATACTGTAGAGTTTTTAGTTTGGAAAAAAGGGGATTTGGCTCAGGGCTTTAATAGAAAAATTTAATTAAAATGAAGTTACCTGTTGCCATGATAATTCCAGGAGCTTCACTCCACGACTTTATCGGCGAGAAGCGGGTTCGAGGGTAGTATGATCCAAATTTTTGAGACAAAAGGAGAGAGCAGTATGGCTAAAGAGAGGCAAAGGATCACAAAATATTACTAACAAGAAATCCATTTATGAAAAAAAAAAAAATTAAATAAGCCAACTTTTCAGGACCACAATTTGGTGTCTGCAATAAGGATAATTATTTTGAGTAAATCTTATTTGTTATTATTTGTTATTACTCATCAAATCGTGGCAGTAATAACAGTGTCCTTTTTAAAAATGAAGCTTGTGTTATGCAGAAGTTGACTGTACTTTAATTTTCAAAATCCTTAAAAAATAATTAACGGTGGTATAAAAAGACTCAGACTATTCCTAGCCAATCAACGTAGATGAAGTGTTTTAGCAACCTCAGGAGGAATGAACTTAACCATTTTTGTGACATGATAACTTCATCTTACTTTGCAATCACCCAGAATATTGTCAACCCCGCATTTTTTTTTGCTACAATGTAAATTGTGTTAACACATCTTGGTCTCGTGATTTAAGTTACTGAACTAAGCCATGGGCTATTTACGGACGTCGTGTATGTACCTACAATGTATCACTTAAGACCAAAATAGTCAAAGTTTGTGCTAACAATAGTTAGCCAGTGAAATGGTTATAAAAGAAGAGATACCATAAGATTATGATATTTATTTAACTAGTTTGTTTTAAACAAGCGCTTAGGGCACTTATTACGAATTTTGTTATTTTGTCTCTTCAACATCAATAAATCAATGCCATAAAGCTTAAACTTTAAATTCTGGACTTTGTACTGTTAGTGCATGTATTTGTGCTTCTAATCAAGTAGTCATACCCTCATTTCAAACTAATCTCAGGAGATTCTGCTCGAGCGTTATTGGAAGATTTTTTGGAATAGTATTCCGCAATTAACCAGAGACAAACCATCTAGAAAGATGTTTAGAAAAGCACTTTTACGCTGGTACCTTGCTCAATACTAATGAAACATCATCTCTTTTGACATTTACCAAGCTATTTTATAAGTTTTCCGATACTTTTTTTTACTAAAACATTAAAGTTTTTTGTTTAGACTTATATAACTTTAGGGGGCACAATATTAGTTTATCTAGACCTGCCCCTCTCGTCTCCTTCCTAATAAAATGTGATTTATGAAATGATATATATGAAATAAATCATATATTATTTTTTTTTCAGGCTTCTTTTCGCAATTGCTTAAATTGCGTTCACAACTGCGAGGATCATTCTCCATTTGATTTCATTTCCGCAGTTCATATATGATTTATTTCATATATATCATTTCACATTCACTCCTTTCACGGGAACATATGAACCTACAATTGACCTGCTCCCAACGTCAGTGGCTTCATAGTTCAGTTGGTAGAGCATCGCACCGGTATCGCGAGGTCACGGGTTCGAACCCCGTTGAAGTCCTGAATTTTTTTCAGGCTTCTTTTCGCAATTGCTTAAATTGCGTTCACAACTGCGAGGATCATTCTCCATTTGATTTGAAAATGTGATTTAATTTAATTATTAACATCTGTAAAGGTTTGGAGTAAACAAATAAATGAAATGAAATGAAATTTGTGCTTGGCATTACACTGGGAGTATTTTTAACCGCCTATTATATCTTTATGCACATAAGGGGGTTTTTATTTGAGGGAGGGTCTTTACTTCGCATCAAAGAGATCTAGAGAGATCAAAGAGATCTATCTCTAAAATGACATTTTTGTGTGGTGTGGTCTTGCTGGTGGTGTGATTTTTTTAAGTGTGAGGTACATACAAAGATGTCTTGATGGTTTAATTTCTTACTACCATCAGGTCAACTTACCAGACTGCAATTCAAGAGTTTTCCATTGTTGTCTACCTTAGGAGCTGCCACTGACTGCCATACTCCACCCTTGTCAAATGTTATCTTGGTCATAAGATGCCGTCGTCCTACTTGACCAGGAGTGAGCTGTGTTGCAATGTACACACCTCTCAATCCTTGTACTTTGTGGAGGTCTATAAATGACATGTAGCGCCTGGTGCAAACCCAAAACAAATCCTGACTTGAACCTTTAACATATCAATCTTTAATACATCAAATGGATACCATTGACTTGTTCAAAAAGATCACCTTTTTTGGTTATCAGTTTAAAAAAATCCCAGTTGTCCAACTGCACCTAGGGTACTCTTTGGGGCCAGCAAAACGTAGAAATTTGAGCCAACGCGTCCAAACTTTTAAATGAAAGCAGAACTTTGCAGATAACATCCACCTATCACTAATACAAATTGAAAGGCATGGTCGGAAAAGGGCGTAACTGACAAATTTGGACAAAAATACTGACATTGTTACAAAATTGCCGATTTTTCGCACACGGACTCGTTTTCAGTGTGGTGAAGCACTATTGGTTCATTTCACTCCTTTTAAACAGCTCAGACAAGTTGTTTGTTTCACTCGAAAAAGTGCACAAGCTGGTCAGGGTTAGGGTTAAGTTTTGGGTTAGGAAAAACACGGAAAAAAGCACAAGTTGTTGGTTTCCCTGCCTTTAAAAAGCTCAAGTTGTTCGTTTCACTTGATAAATGCGTAAGTTGTTTGTTTCCCTGCCTTTAAGGGCCCATTGCACTATTCCGTTGTTAAGTGATGTGGTTGGTATGCGGAGCTAAATCAAGTACAATTTGACTTTCGGTGAAAGTGATGGGCAGCTTCGCGCGATTTCTCTCCCGGAGTCCGTACAAATTCAAAACTATCCTAAACAATGCAAAACTTGAAGTTCGTCTAGTTCAACTCCTGAATTCTTGGTTAGTACTTAAACTTATTTGAAGCTGGATATTTTTTCTCTGGAAAGATTCGTCTTGGACGGTTTTCAAGCTGATTCAAAACGAAGAAATAACTGAAGGATTAAGAACGTTCAACTGATCCCAGTTCACAGATATCGATATCGGTATTTGCTGAAAGTTTATTCCTACTGCTTCAGTCTTCGTACCGGTTTTCGTTCCTTTTTGTCAATGCTGACCAGGTCAACTGCCGTGGAATTCTGGACTGAGGATATCTGGAGTCAACCAACATGTGAGTAAGATGTTAACATTTGCGGAAAAGTGCTCGAGTTTTTACAGTTTCAACGGGAAGCGTAGCGCGTTTGTTTCTCTCGTAGCTACAGTTTTTACGTATTTCTCAGGGCAGATTTCTAGTATAAACTGAGAAGCCGTCAATGTTGAACAGATTTCAACGAAGTGTGAATGAACAAAGTACAGTGAGTTCAAATTTGTTTGACGGAAATTTTGAATAAAAGGAAATAATTCCCAATTCGTTTGGTTTTATTACTCGTACGTTTTTCCGTCCGTGGAAGATTAACTGCGGGATTAACTGATAATTTATTATCATTGTGTGCTGATACGATGCAACTTCAGGCAAAAACTTCAGTGAAAGAATTAAAAAAAAACTCAAAAGAAGTAAGGACAGTGGATTGTACCTATTGAAAAAAGATGTTTGCGTTTATTAGATTTATATTTGCATTGAAGGAAAACAAAGAAGCATCGATTTAGATGGATTCGGCGCTGGTGTTGCATAAATGTTTCTTGGACTTTTGTCTGTTGAGTTCGCCTTTTCTGCTTACCACTTTAATGATAATCGAGTACTTCTTAACTGTTTGATTTATTTTGAGCTATTCCGCCAAAAATGGCCACTTAACCGAGATAACCGTTTGCACATTTTCCGTTTCGATCTGTATATGACTTAAAAACATTGCATGTGATGAAATCAGGAGCACAAAACTGATAAGCTTCTGATAAAACAAATAGGATTGCTTTAAAGGTTTTGTTGTTATTTTAGTGAGGGAAAATAATAAAAAAATGAAAAAAAATTGCCGATGGAGGATATCTAGTAATTATTTTGAAAAAAAAAAAGAGAGAAAAGTTTATTTTTTATGTAAATGCAATACTGCTCTTCAAATTCAAGAGAAACCGTCTCACAGATGCGTGAGTTCCCAGAACAATGCTTTGGACATTTTCGACTTGAAGGCATTTTCCTGCTCACCCATGCCTGCTGGAGTGATCGAAGGCTTGTGATCTGACGGACACAGGTATGGCTCGTTTCTCCCTGTTCGCAAGGAAAGGCAACTTTTTCGAGTGAAGGTTAAACGTACTTCACAAACGATAACCATACTCAACAAATCCTAACAAAATGAAGGTTTGACTTCAACAGAACGGCAGTTTGAAATATATAGCACAGGAAGCGCAGGCGGACAACAGGCCACCTACTTCCGGTGAAGACAAAGGCGAACCTAACTCGGCGCAAATAGAGGCTAATTTCTTTTAAAAAATATCAATCGAAAGACAAAAGATTTTTCGTGAAACGTAAGCATGCTTTTTGCGAAAAATCAAAAAACAAAAAATTAAGACGCAAAAATGTGGTTTTGTGAACACATTTTCCCCAATATTATTTTATTTTTCATTCTTAGGGAAAATGCATGCTTACGTTTTTTTAAATGGTGTATAAAATCGAATGATGCTAAACATTTTGGATAAAACTGTAAGTTTCTGAAGTTATGCTCATTTTTCTGTTTTGGGTCACGTGACATTGGGCGTGGCCTGATGATGTCACAACCCGCATCACAGGTGTCCTTAAAAGTTACTGTTCAAATTTGGTCAAATATAAGCAAAAAATTGCTGAGCTAGAGCAAACTTAATTTTCTCTAGCAACGGCCTCAAAAGATAGTGTACTGGGCCCTTAAAGAGCTAAAGTTGTTCGTTTCACTAGAAAAAGCGCAAGTTGTTTGTTTTACTACTTTTTAACTGCTCATTAGTTGCTCACAAGTTGTTCAATTTCACTGCGGCTAAACCGCTTTAGTAATGTTCGTTTTACGTAACAAAACTGAACACGGAAAAAGCACAAGTTGCTCGTTTCACTGCTTTTAACGCCCTCAAGTTGTTCGTTTCACTGCTTTAAATCTCTCTAGTTGTTCATTTCACTGCTTTTAAAGCACTCAAGTTGTTCGTTTCACTGCTTTTAAACTGCTCAAGTTAATATTTAAATTCAGTTATCATTAACCGTGAGTGCCACGCAGCAAAAAACATTTTTGTACTAATTAAAAGTTGTCCGTTTCACTAAAGAAAAGCAAAAGTTGTTTGTTTCAGGCAATTAACCGCTCAGACAAGTTTTCCTTTCATCAATAAAACTAAAAAACACTGCAGCGTATTGTCTTTGTGTACTACATGCCCCTTAGGATTATTTTTGTGAACACTGATCAAGTTAGACATTTGAAGGTATGGGTGCATAACCGTGATGTCGAATGTTAAGTCTTTTTTATTTTTTCTCACTCAGATTTGCCTCATTTTTGGCATGTGACCAATGTTAACGTTTGGTATATATAAGACTTAGAAGAATCACTGGCTTCATTGTGGTACAGCCTTCATTTCCAAAACATTCAATAGTAAACAACGTGGTTTGCAGGAACGATGACTGAATGAAAGGAGTAACTCTTATCCATGTCGGACATCTTCTTATCATGTTTAATATCTATCATAAAAGTTTTTACGCATGCGCATGAGTATAGGCTGCTTGCAGCCTCTTGTTTAGGTGAAATTCGTCAAATTCCTTAGGGTTAGTCCAAATTCGACAAGCGTTTGTGATATTCATTGTACGATAAACGATTTTATTGCAAATCAGCAATTTTTTAACAATTTCAGTATTAATTTGTCCAAATTTGACAGTTACGCCCTTTTTCCACTACCCTCTTTAATTGTGAACATGCTTGTTTATATTTTAGTTCTTTTGGTACCTCTTTGACATTCTGGTATCGCACCTTTTAGGGGTTGTTTTCAAAATTTACTACATGCATCTCCATCATTAACTTTAGAAAATTGAGAAATTTGGTTTGGCCGTTGCCGCTGTGGCAAGGTGGCCATTTTAGAGAGGTTTAAATAAGAGAAAAAGGAAGGATCATCGGGCGGGGCAAAATAACCTCAAGTCTCTTATAGAGAAGTGGCCATGCTAAGGAGGTAAATAAAGGGGTAAGTTTCTAAAAAATCTGGGGTGCTGCATCAGCGGGGGAATGAAACATGGTTTGATAACTAAAAGGAAATTAGCCACCGTTAAAAGATTTTAAAAAAGGCTGTTTTGAGTGTTAGCCCCTTCGTCAGAGCAATTCACTAACAGCTTTTTAAATATTTTTACGGCAGCCAATATTTACATTTAGTTAACAATCCAGTTGATAATACCAAACTTTCATTGTAGGGAGTTGTCAAGTAGTCACGTGGGGAGGTTTGACGGTAATATTGAATGATCAATTTGAGCTTAAATTACCTCAGCCATGCGGTAGTAGTTTTAGGTGAGAAATACAGCACTCTTTCCATGGACAAGCTGTACTTTGTTCCAGAAGTGTCTGAGATGTACAGATGAGTGGTTCTTTGATCGTGAGTCACCGCAAGAAAAACCTGGTTCTCTGATGCATCAGCAATATAGAAATCCTGCAACAGAAGGTATAAGTCATCATTAAATTTCTGAGAAAGTCTTGACCAAATATTTCACACACCCTATTGACATTCTCCTCCTTTTACAATGAACTGATAGCATCTGACAACCGATCTCATTCTCAGCGTAGGTAAGGCGCCATGAGACATGTGTTTCAGCTCCAAACTAAGAGTATGCGATTTCGATTCAAGCCTTGTTACTCATGCGCGAAGCGGCATGAGGTAAGGTTTTGGCTCAGTTTTTCTTGTTATTATTTTTATTATTATTATTTTTATTTTTTGTGTCACGATTTTGCATGCAAATGTATGCACGCATATTTTAAATTGTGCACTTCCGGTTCATGTCTTCACCATTTACACTTCCTGTTTAGTGACTTCCGGCTACTGTCACTTCCGGTAAAAGAGCGTTACTTACGTGTCACGACAGCATCTCCTACAACCCTGCATACATTACTATGTTCACGTTTGGTATATATAAGACTTAGAAGAATCACTGGCTTCATTGTGGTACAGCCTTCATTTCCAAAACATTTAATAGTAAACAACGTGGTTTGCAGGAACGATGACTGAATGAAAGCAGTAACTTATCTCCAGGTTGGACATCTTCTTATCATGTTTAAAATATATCATAAAATTTTCTTACGCATGCGCATGAGTAAAGGCTGCTTGGAGCCTCTTGTTATTTTGAGGTTTCACTTCAAAGACTTCAGTTTTACGTGTTGCAAAACTTCGCCCGTTGTGTTGTTTTTGACAAAATGCAAATGAGCAGCGCTCTGTCGGTGTTATCAAATAGATCTTTTTTAAGCTCCAATAATGTTCAAGATGTCCTTGAAATAACAAGAGTACACCCGGCAAACTAAACATTTTGCATACACGAATGAAATATGTTTGACAACCGTTCATCCGCTTAGAGGCTGAAATAGGAGCCTAAAAATATGTTCATATGCTACATTTGTACACGAATCATGAATCATTCTTTTCCATTTACTGCAAACAAATCTATTGCGATTTTGATTCAATATGTCTTTCTTTTCTGCAAATGAAATGCGGTTCAAGATGGTTTAATCTGACCAGCAATTTAGAGGTGGGCAATATAATTGTTCTTTGTCATTGTCCTGTGTTTGAGAAATACTTAACTTACATTTGACCAGTACTGTACGTGCGCTATATAGTAAGTCTCCTGGGTGATTCATGCTACAGAAACGAACTATACATGCAAGCTCTGGAGTGTGTGCATCCTGTGGCTTGTTACACATTAAAGCTCTGGATACGGATGTCCTGTGGCTTGTGACTTTACCATAAACTGAAAGTGGTCAGGGCAGTGATATGTAAGTCTTCACAGAAAAGGACTACATGCAGAAGTTGAAAAATATATTTAAAAGTTCCAAACCTTTGTTGGAGAAGCTGTAGGAATTTGAGCTGCCTGGAATGACGAACGATCAAGAGACACCATCATCGTAACAGATCCGCCTGGTGATAAGGGCTAACAGGGAACCATAAATAAAAAAAGAACTTTAGAATAAAACAGTAGTGATATTGATATCACAAAATATCTCAATATATTTTTAAGGTGAGAATTAGAGAATGGAAGTTAATATGGGGAGGGTAAGGTGAGAATTAGGGAATGGAAGTTAATATGGGGAGGGTAAGGTGAGAATTAGGGAATGGAAGTTAATATGGGGATGGTAAGGCGAGAATTAGGGAATGGAAGTCAATATGGGATGGGTAAGGTGAGAATAAGGGTATGGAAGTTAATATGAGGAGGGTAAGGTGAGAATTAGGGAATGGAAGTTAATATGGGGAGGGTAAAGTGAGAATTTGGGAATGGAAGTTAATATGGGGAGGGTAAGGTAAGAATTAGGGAATGGAAGTTAATATGGGGAGGGTAAGGTGAGAATTAGGGAATGGAAGTTAATATGGGGAGGGTAAGGTAAGAATTAGGGAATGGAAGTTAATATGGGGAGGGTAAGGTGAGAATTAGGGAATGGAAGTTAATATAGGGAGGGTAAGGTGGGGATAAGGGAATGGAAGTTAATATGGGGAGGTTAAGGTAAGAATTAGGGAATGGAAGTTAATATGGGGAGGGTAAGGTAAGAATTAGGGAATGGAAGTTAATATGGGGAGGGTGAGGTAAGAATTAGGGAATGGAAGTTAATATGGGAAGGGTAAGGTGAGAATTAGGGAATGGAAGTTAATATAGGGAGGGTAAGGTGGGAATAAGGGAATGGAAGTTAATATGGAGAGGGTAAGGTAAGAATTAGGGAATGGAAGTCAGTATGGGGAGGGTGAGGTGAGAATTAGGGAATGGAAGTTAATATAGGGAGGGTAAGGTAAGAATTAGGGAATGGAAGTCAATATGGGGAGGGTAAGGTGAGAATTACGGAATGTAAGTTAATATTGTAACAACCAGTCTGAATTTGAAAACCGCAGTTTTAATGAAGCCGCAAACCGAATTACATGTGCGATGGCGTGAGAAAAGTATCGGAGAAATTAGCTGCTAAAAGCTACTCTTAAATTCGAAAAAAGTAAAGTTTATGTATGTATGTATGTATGTATGTATGTATGTATGTATGTATGTATGTATGTAGCATGTGCAAGCTATAAACTGAAAGGAATGGACTGGACTGGATATTACAGCCCTTCTTTTTTTTCGAATAGTCCCTTTTCCTGAATCAAAACATCTACCGAAACTTAAAACATGCAATTGAAGAGATCCAGGCAAGAACGTCCTAAGTATTTTTTTGGAAAAATTTCACTGAATTCTTGGCTTTGTGGCCTCAAAAGGGACTCACTTGCCAAAATTATGACTGAATCATGTAAATATGACTGAAAGGATTTCAACCAGGTCAACAGATCTTCTATCTTCGAACAGAATAAAATTTTATCTTGAAAAGATACAAAGGGTGTCCCAAGGCCCAAAACATTTTCTCAAAGATGTGGATTTTCTTCCCCATTTTGGATCTGTTTTAAGTACCTTAACAACAATAAATCATTAATTTGACAAAAGTTGCTTTTAAAGGACTATAACATACAATTTTAGTGAAAGTTTCCAAAAACATACTTAGGACGTTCTTGCCGGGAGCCCTTCAATTGTCCTTAACTCAGCTGGAAAATATCAACAAATTAAACAATGCCTCTATTCAGATAACATAGTCTTTATTCATATAACATAGTCTTTCAAATATGAAGGCTGTCGCTTGTCTCTTCTCGGTCTGGTGGTAGCTGCTGATGTCACTGGTGGTCTTCTCTGTCCCAAACTGGTGCTAGTTGTTTCTGGGTCTTGGTTTTCGTTGGTCATCATTTCCGGTAAGTTTGAACTTGGATATGCATTGAGAAGGACTGTCTCTCTCCACTCCTCTGGGTTTGATTCTTCCTCTTGATTTCCCAGTTCTTTCTCACTATTGTCTTGTACCAATTCATTGGCAAGCTTGAACTGATTTGCATCCCAGTATACCTCTCGTCCATCTGTTATTCTCCAAGCTGCGATGCTTGATCCATCTATTCGAACTAACTTCATAAGCTGTTGGCCATTTGTTCTTCTTTCTTTGTTTTAACAGGACATAGTCCCCTTTGATAAAATTGTGTGCCTTAGTGTTCTTATTTTCAGCATTGTGCTTAATCTTCTCTTTGTATTATTCATCTCTCTTACTGATGGTCACGTCACAAGCGTTTTCTGGGTTGTCTTCCTTTGCTTGGTGATCTGGCTTGGTTCTCACTAGCCTGTTCACAAGAGCTTCATATGGTGTTACACCAGAAGCCGGGCGCGGTGATGACCGATAACCTGTCAACATCTCCTGGACGGCTATGTTGCCATCTTTGCCTTGGAGGTGTGCGATCTCCTCTGTCTTGTTCAGTATAACTTCATGAAACTTTCAGCTTCACCGTTTGCACGGGCATGTTCTGTGGTGACGCGATGGTGGTGGAATCCCTCTCTTTTGGCAAACTCTGCAAATTCTTTGGAATTAAAGAGACACTGTCCCGCTAAAATAGCAAAATTTCGCTGAGCTTCCATTTCCACGTTACATCGCCAAATATCACCAAATATACAACTTAGTTAGATAAAAAAGATTCTGTAGAGCAAAACAAAAGCAGTAGTTTGGAGATGAAGTGCAGGATGGCAAGGATGGAAGTGGATAACAGTTCATGAAAAACACTTTATTTCAGCCGGTAAGTATCCCTTTAAATGGTGGCCCCTTGTCAGACTCTAGCTGCCTTGGGGTGCCATGGGTGGCGAACATGGTTTTCAGCTTATCTTTGGTTGGTTGGAAAGCTGTTGAGTGTGTCTTTGCAACTTCAGGGTATCTTGTTTTCTTATCTATAGCTAACAGGTTGTAGTGGCCATCGGGGTACGGTCCTCCAAAATCTACAGCTACAACGTCCCAGGGCTTCTTTTGTATCTCTGTGACTTTAACAAGTTCTTGTCGACGCTGCTTTGTAGTCACCTGCTGGCACCCATAGCACTGGCCAATGATTTGTTCCACCATACTGTTCATGGTTGGGAACCAGTACTTCTTCCGGAGCATCTGCTTGGTTTTTGTCATTCCCAGGTGTCCCAGATGGTGCGCTACTTTGATTACTCTTCTCTGGAGACTTGAAGGGATGATGATTCTGTTCTTTCTGAAGGTCAAGTTACCCACTGCATATGGCTCATGTCGCACCCATAGAAAGACATTATGTCTGGGTCTTTCTTGTATTGTTCCCAGTTACACTTGAGTATTCTTGTAGTTAGTTTCTGGAGTTGGTTGTCTTCCTGGGTTTCTTCCTTGATTTGATCAATAACAACGGCGTATTCTGCATTGACAACATGCTTGATTACCCTTTCTACAGCGTCCTGTGATAAGAAGTCAAGTGGATCTGTCTCATCCTTGCCTGGTTCATAGATGAGCTCAAAATCAACGTCTTGCATTCCCATGACTCATTTTTCGATCCGGGAGGAAGCTTCATGTTTGCCTGTAAAGTAATGGAAATAGCGGCTTGTGCGCTGTAATGATCTTGAATCTTGGTGCTCCCAGGAGATAAAGGCTACCAAAGAACTGATTAGGCATCCTTCTCTGTCTGGCTATATCCCTACTCTGTAGCAGTCATTGTGCGGCTGATGTAGTGTACTGGTCTGAGACCACTGTTTGTCTCTTGGAAAAAACCGGCTGACAGTCCTTTATTGTAGCTGGCTTCTACTCTGGCTGGCTGGCTTCTACTCTGGCTTCTACTCTGACGTCTGGATGGGTTGAAATGAGCCATGGTGCTCTTGCTTGCAATACTGTCTTTGAGCTTCTCAAATGCTTCTTTGTCTTCTGCTCCCCATTTGAACTTTGTGTCTTTGTGGGTCAGTTGTCGCAATGGTGCGGTCAATGATGAGTACCTTGGAATGAACTTTGACAGGTATCCTGTCATACCTAGGAAGCTTCTCACTGCCTCTTTTGACTTTGGTGGGGTGGCTTTTTTGACGGCTCTGATTTTGTCTGGGTTTGGTTTCAATCTATTCTTGGTGAATTGATGTCCATAGAACTCAATCTCTTCGACTCCAAATTGGCACTTCTCAGGGTTGAAGGTAATGCCAAAATCTGCTGCTCTTTGCAGGACTGTTCCCAGTGTCTTGTTGTGTTCTTCGATATCTCTTCCGCCTAGCAGGATATCGTCACGTGATTGAGACACCTTGGTATGTCTCCGAATATCCGGTAGATGGCTTCGTCAAAGAGGTCTTGTGGTGACTTTGTTTCAAAGATTAATCGCTTTGGTCTCAGGCTCCCCCATGGGGTGCTGAAGGTGGCGAACGTTCTGGATTCCGGGTCAAGCAGGAGCTGGTGGTAACCCTGTTTCATATCTAGCTTGGAGAAGACAGTGCAGTCATGGAATTGTACATGAAATCGTCTACTATGGTGCCTTGGGTTATCCTGTGTCTTTCTGTGTCTTTGGTTGGGTACCCTGATCATGTGTGGTTACAGGTCTTCCATGTCTAGTTCGCTAAACCTTGGCTTTGGTTGAACCACTTGTGGTAAATACCACGTCACAGGTTCCCCTTCCGGTACTTCTTCAAATATCTCCTTTTGTAAGCACTGCTCCAGTCATTTCTTGAGTGGTTCTTGCAGGTAGTATGCAACTGGTCTTGGCTTCTGAGCTACAAACTTTTGAACTTTGCATAGAAATCCTGGCCATTCTTGTTGTCTTTAATCTTCCCGATGCCTTCAAATATTTGGCTGTGACGGTCAGTGATTTCCTTGATTTTGAGGCTGAGAACTTCATCTTTCTTAACAGCTATGATGTCTGGAAGGATCCTCAGGTCATTTGTTTTAGCAAACGATCCATCCTGTCTTATTTGCAACATCCCAAGCTCTTGGAGGGTATCTTTTCTGATGAGCGGTTGGGAGTTGATTCTTCCTTTGACTACAACAAATCTTGCAAATGTTCCACAAGTTTTGTTCCTAATGGTGGCTGTGAACTCTCCTTTCACAGATAGCTCGCTCTGCAGGGTGTTCAGCTTTGTCCTGCTGGGTGCTAATGTCATTCTTTTCCTGGTGCGCTTTGTCAGTGCTTTCAACTGATGTTCATCCATAACATTGACTTCCGCTCCACTCTCTGGCTCTACTTCTACATTGACATCTTCCATCTTCATGATCAAGGTTCTATCTTTGTCATCTGACTTGATCTTCTTGACTTGCTTCAAGTGTCTAACTGCTTGGCTGAAAAAACTCATCGTCAGAGCTTGTTCAGCTGTCTGGTAGCTCTTCCGTGGTTCTTTCGATGTGATGCTTCTGTTTGTTCTTCTCTGGTTGCCTCCAGTCAGGTTTGTGCTGTCGGGTTTTCTTGTTGTCTCACGAGGTATCAGCTCTACACGCTAATGAAAAGTGGTTGAATCTCTGGCATTTTGTACATTTCTTTCCGTACGCAGGACAGGTGAGTGCCCGCTTGTCCACAATACCCGCAGGGTTGCTTCTTCTGGTGACCTATTTTGCTCCGGGTTGGCTGCCAACTGCCAGGTGGTTGACTCAACTTCTTTACATCTTCGGTAATTTTCATGCCGTTTACTTGAAGTGACGTGTCCTCCATTTGAGCAGGAATTGTGTTAGATTCCACTTCTTGTTGATGGCTTTCTAAATTAACGCTCGATTGCTTGTTGTTTGGATGAGGTGGTCCAGGATTCGGTCGTCGGAATTCGTTCGAAATTCGCACTCGCTGCCTTTCTCTCTCAGTCAAGCCGCATATGCCACCGTAGTTTCCCCGTGTGTTGGTCTCATTTTCAGAAAGAGATATCTTGCGTAGTGTTTGTTTTTCTTCGGTGTAAAGTACTCGTCTAGCTTCTTCCTCAACTTTATGTAGTTGTTTGATTCACCAGTTGGGTTCAGTGGGCTTTTCTCAAGTCGGACGATCTCCTTTTACGCCATAAATGATAAGCCCGTCTTTCTTGTCGTCAGGATCCGTAATTCTGAAATAACGAAATTAACATTCGAGTTCTTCGATCCAGTCGTCCCACGCTTTCCCGGTGTTTATATGGTCATCTCCAGGTGTTAATGGGTGATCTCGGAGGTTCTTGTTTCTGTAATAATCTGCATTGGGGCTGCTCCGGTTGATGGTTGTTTAGGTGTGTCAGACAGGATTCTTTTATTTTTATCTTTAATCGCGCTCGAAGAACGCAATTCAAATTTGGTTCGTGATGGTTGTCCTGTGGTTTACATGCAGTAAAATTTGAGATTTTTTGGTAGACGGTCTTCCAAATGGCCGCCCCTATTGCTTTTTTCAGGGCTCATTTCCGCCGGAAGTTCCTTCGAACGCGCCTCCATAATCTCCGATGACTGCTATTCATTATTAATACACGGTAAAAATCATCAGGTACAATAAATTCCTATACAATGACTACCATACTAAAACCTTAAAATCCTAATCTTTTCAATTGTGCGAACAAGTTACGCGGTGAATATCTTATGAGTTAGGGAATATATCATCGAGCCACTCTTGTCGGGCTTCCTATTGCTTTCTCTGCCACTCTTGCTGAGCTTCTTCTAGCTTTTTATGCCGTTTTATCCTCGTTGCCAATATAACAACCAGTCTGAATTTGAAAACCGTAGTTTTAATGCAGCCAATAACCGAACTACATGTGCGATGGCGTGAGCAACGTATCACGCATGCACAAGCTATAAACTTATAGGAATGGACTGGACTGGATTGGATATTACAAATATGGGAAGGGGTAAGGTTAGAATAAGGGAATGGAAGTAAATATAGGGAGGGTAAGGTGAGAATAGGGGAATGGAAGTTAATATGGGGAGGGTAAGGTGAAAATTTGGGAAAGGAAGTTAATATGGGGAGGGTAAGGTAAGAATTAGGGAATGGAAGTTAATATGGGGAGGGTAAGGTGAGAATTAGGGAATGGAAGTTAATATGGGGAGGGTAAGGTGAGAATTAGGGAATGGAAGTTAATATGGGGAGGGTAAGGTAAGAATTAGGGAATGGAAGTTAATATGGGGAGGGTAAGGTGAGAATTAGGGAATGGAAGTTAATATGGGGAGGGTAAGGTGAGAATTAGGGAATCGAAGTTAATATGGGGAGGGTAAGGTGAGAATTAGGGAATGGAAGTTAATATGGAGAGGGTAAGGTAAGAATTAGGGAATCGAAGTTAATATGGGGAGGGTAAGGTGAGAATTAGGGAATGGAAGTTAATATGATGAGGGTAAGGTGAGAATTTGGGAATGGAAGTCAATATGGGGAGGGTAAGGTGAGAATTAGGGAATCGAAGTTAATATGGGGAGGGTAAGGTGAGAATTTGGGAATGGAAGTTAATATGATGAGGGTAAAGTGAGAATTAGGGAATGGAAGGTGGCTGGTAGAGAAATAGACCATTTTACAATTGTGTTTGGTGACCTGGCCTTTGAATGGAAGTGAGGCTGGAGGTGACCTTGTTTTGATACAGACCTTAGTGCTTTACATATGTTAACGAGAAGCTGTACACAGCTTGAACTCGTTGCGCCTTTGACTCATTGCAGCATTGTTTTCCGAGTGTTATGGGTGCTTTTACGGAGAAACATAAGATTAAAATTTTATATGTCTAATGAAAGGCTCCTAAGAGCCAACCCGTGAAGAAGAAATGCTAACGCGTAACGCAAGATTGCCGTAAGCTTACGTTTTCACACTGACACGGTTCGATATATTTAAAAAAAAATAAACGTAAGGATTTTTGAAGACGAAAAAAAATGTACATCACTTTCATGATGTCCAGTCCGAAGAAAGAAAAAAAGGGGAAAAAAAGAACTTGAGCGAGACTCGAACTCGGACCTTCCGAGACTAAGCCACAATCTCAATCCACCACGCTATCGAGGAACTCATGTTCAATAAGGACTAAATGTTATTATTTTAAGGTAGATACGCATCAAAACGCGCGTTTCGGTTGCAAAATCCTTCTAGATCGATTTTAATGTTGCACTAAAAACTCTAAATGCGAAACATCTGTAATCTTATTGTTGTCTATATTCGTTTACATCTAATTAATTACTGTTATCGCTGGATTCACGTTGTTGTTGTTGTTGTAACGAAACGTATTCGTATAAACAAAGCATTTACTCACTAAGTTTACAGCTGATGGAAGGAGCGAGTGAATTTTATTTAGCCACCGTTACCGATAACCCATTCATTACGCTTTCACGTATACACGAGTTTAAAAGTAAGACTACACTACATTCACTACATTCAGTAGCCGATACTAAAGCTCGCTCGATCGCTAAGCAAAAAACTTGCCGGAGCAAAAATCCAACAGGAATAAGCGGCGAACACAATATTTAACGGTCCTATCCATCCATGAACGCCTTGCATTGTCTTGAAAACGTGCAATTGTTCGCTGTAGTTCTCTATTTTGCTTCTCAAGTCAACACACGGAGAGATTTTGCGATATGTATTTCATGGCTGAAGACCATATAGTCGTCGACATAAACTTAAATATGCGTGCATAAATTTGCATGCGCTAATGTGACACGATAAAAAAAGATGAAAAGTCAGAGCCGGATTTACAACTCGTGTGTCCCGCCACGAGTATTAATGTTTTTGTCATGCAAACTAGCTAAATTTACATATGAAAAGCACTAAGTTCTGTATCATAACAAGGTCACCTACAGCCTCGCTTCCATTCAAAGGCCAGGTCACCAAGCACACAACTGTAAGTCTATTTAGAGCAGAATAATTTTTTTTCCATTTTTCCATTTATTTCTTTTATTCCCTTTTAATATATTGTTTCTAGAAAAAAAAAACCTAAAAAAAAAACGCCCATATTTTTAACCACAACCAATAAAGGAAATCCCTTTTTAGACAGTTGATAGAAAAAAAAACCTAGAGTAATAAAACTTGACCTAGGTTGAAAAAAATGACCTGAATTTAACTTTGAACTGTAACACATGTACATATGTGTTCTGGTCATAACATAAAAATTATCGTAATCGAATCCCCAACTGAAGGTAAACACGGCGGCAAAAAAAACAAGCTATTCTGCACTTATGAATAAAGGGGTTGTTTCTAAAGAAACTGTGGTGCGGCATTGGCGAGGAGGTGAAACACGAAAACTTGGTTTTATCAACTCAGAGTTCGTAAGGTAAATTGGCCACCATAAAGGGAATTAAAAGCTAATGATTCAAACCCTAGCCCTTTGTCTTTCGCTCTGACGAAGAGCTGGTGAACAAAACGTCAGCTTTTAATCATTACCGGTATATTGTCAATGGCCAATTAACCCAGGGGTGCAGCTAAGAAAAAACTTCGCAGGCTCATAAAAAAGCCCAGCCAGTTTTTCTCGCTTGTGTACCTTCAAAATCACCCCAAGTCTTTGTTTTCGAGTGAAATTTCAGCCAGTAATAAGTTCTCTTTCAGCTGGAGATATTAGCCGGTAGCCAGCGCTTAGATGTACCCCTGTTAACCTTAACAAATTATCTCAGTTGATAGAACCAAATGTTTGTATTCCGCACTTACTGGCTTTGTGGCAAACATGTAGTTATCAAAGACTTCAAAGTCATTGACCCTTGTGATAATAGTTGTAGCAAAGTTGGAAAAATAATCAGTTTTAACCACATTAGATAGGCCACCTGGTAAAGAAATGAAAGGGTTAATTGTATCAACAATAATACAAAATACATGAACCTTCCCACAAAACAAGTAATAAAAGAAAATAGAATACACTGATGTAGGAATTTGATGTAGTCTTACACTGTATGCTTAGCTAACTTGTGTATGTAAGTTAAATATAAATTTGATTAGATATATATGGCACTTTAGTAGTAATTAAGTGTATTAAGAGTGTTTCAGCCTGTCTTTTGATACCAAAAAGCTGGATGCTGACATATTCATGCATTTGAACTTCATTGGAAAGAGCAACCATCACTTCTTACTAGACAAGTATCCCAACTATTAACTTCTAACCACAGTTGAAATTCCAAACTGTAACCACAATAGCAGACATTCCAACTCTCCCACAAGAATCCCAATTTTAGGTGTCATCTTTCCCTCTCCGTCTCAAGGGAAAATCATTAAAATAAAACCATAAGAAATAAACTGATAATTGAGCTGTTAAACTATTAGCAAAACTACCACATAAACATCAATTTCTCAACCAGGGTTAAATCACTGGACTGCTGCTTCGCCAAGCTAACTAGGCATGGCCCAGTATCATCAGGACTGTCTGTAGCCCTGGAGCAAGAAATGGATTGAGTCTGGGACAAAGAAATGCTACAGTCCCAGAACCCCAGGATTGGAAATGTTATAAACGGGACGTATCGTGGCCAAATTTGCAGGTAAGCATCGACTACTTGCAGGCCTTGGTTGGTTTCGGTTAACAGCACAGAGTCCGGACACGGCTCAACTTGTGTATGATCACACTAAACTATCTTCTGCTTTACTGCTAAATCAGAGTCCTTATATACATATTGTTGGTTAGCGAAACGTGATATAAATATACAAGAGAATATAATTATAATGAGGTTTCTATTAATAATAATAATAATAATAATAATAAAAATTTTGTAAACATTGTAAATTAATGGTTGATGATTTAATTTAAGGAGAAATGAAGGTATTAATAATAACAATAATAATAATAATAATAATAATAATAATAATAATAATATTTATATGGCGCCAAATCCACTAGTTGCCCATGGTGCTTTACAATAAGAATATTAAAAAATAGATAAAAATTTAAAAAATACATTAGTTAATAAAAATTGATTTCAAACGAAGAACGATCGTCGCAGTTATGAACGCAATTTAAGCAATTGTGAAAAGAAGCCTGAAAAAAAAATTCAGTACTTCAACGGGATTCGAACCCGTGAAGTCCTGAATTTTTTTTTTTTTCAGGCTTCTTTTCGCAATTGCTTAAATTGCGTTCATAACTGCGAGGATCATTCTTCATTTGATTTAATTTCCGCAGTTCATATATGATTTATTTCATATATATCATTTCATAAAAATTGATTTAAAAAATACATTATTCGATAAAAATAGATTTAAAAAATGGTTTAATCAGAAATTAATAGAAACGTGTCTCTGATTGTTCTTAAAGTGCTACTATGATCAAATTTGTGAATTCATTTCTGTTTACATATTTTGAAAATATAAGTAAGTATTACCGTGCCAAATTTTGGGTCGAAATGCGATCTGGAAGTGTGTTTATTTGAAATTTTCATTACGCGATTCAGAAAATGGCCGGGACACAAATTTCGGGGAGTTGGGACGAGTCATGACATAGAGGACTCAACGCAGCAAAAAAAAAAAAAAAAAAAAAAAAAAACGGGACAAACGTGGCTAATTTTCCTATTCGATTCGTGAAGTTCTTTTCCGAATTGTTGCCTCTTAAATTCCACTTTATTTCTCTGCCAAATGACGCCAAATGCAAATAAATGGTTGAGTCTTTTACGTCATATCACGTGATCAGAAGTAAGACTGCTTCACCGAAAAGTCGCGGGCTTTCATTAGCGAACTGAGTAATGGCGGACGGTTTTCACGGAGTTTTCATTCAGAAATTTCCAGTGTGGTTACGCATATAACGAACTAATTTATCGCGATTCATATTATTTTGAGCCTATTTGATAGTTTGCTGGTGAAAAAAGTGGAAAACAAAATAACAAATTTTCGTAGTAGTACCACTTTAATTGTTAAAGTTCTTTTTACTAATCAAGATACAAAGTCTCTCATCCATAATGGAGCACGACCTTGTCGTCTAGGTCTGTCCAAAGCAGGTGGTGTTGGATCTTCCACTTCTACTGGTGGTTCCTGTTCTGCTTGTGAGTTTCTGGGAATTTCAACTGCCACAACCGCTACAGTCTCGTCCATGTACATCAGATCCGTCTCGTCAGGCCTGGGGGGAGATGAGGTCTCCGACCTGGTGGGCTGGACGCGTGGCTTGCAGATTGGTCATTGTCATGGATGTTGCTGATCCACTGGTTGGGGCTAACTGCACAGCTTGAGTCGGTTGAAGTGTACCACTTTTCATTTTTTTTTCTAGGGTTGTCTGCTGCTTGGATACGGTAAACTACATCGCTTATTCCCTTTACCACAATGTAGGGCCTTTGCCATGCCAAATGATACTTTTTGGTCTGACTTTTCTTTACTGCGGGCTCATGAAGGAACACTCAATCTCCAACCTCGATTTGCTCTCCAGCAACTCAATGATCGTAGTAGTCTTTCTGGCGTCTCTGAGCGGTCCGCAGGTGCTGTTGGGCTTTCTTGTGGACTTTCTCCAGGATAGTCCTCAGACTTCTTATATAGTCAGACACTTCTTCCTGGTGATGCGGCTGTCGGCCATACATGACATCAACAGGTAGACGAATCTTGTGGCCAAACGGGAGGTAATGCGGTGCATACAGGGTTGAGGCATGGACACTGGATCGGTACACCATCATCACCAAGGGCAGATGTACGTCCCAGTCACGCTGGTGGTCTGAGATGTACTTGGCCAACATGTCTTGCAAGGTACGATTCATGCGTTCCACCATGCCATTACTTTATAGGTGGTACGGTGTCGTTCTGGTCTTGTCTATGTTGAACAGGCTACATATTTCTCTGAAGAGCTGCGCCTCAAAATTCCGTCCCTGGTCTGTGTGGAATCTGTCAGAGGCTCGGTACCTGGAAATGACTTCGTTCACCAGCTTTTCTTCTACGGTCTTGGCTTCTTGTTTTGGCAGGGGGAATGCTTCTGTCCACTTTGAAAAATAATATCCAACGACCAGGATGTACTTGTGACCTGACTCTGTGGTCAGCAGAGGTCCCATGATGTCCATGCAGAGCCATTCTCTCAAATGGGTAACCTGGACAGCTACTGACAAGGAGTGTTCTTCCTGGCTGCTGAGGGGCCTTTTTCCTGGAGCATTTTTCGCACTGACGACACCAATCTTCTACATCATGCTGCTGACCGTACCAGTAGAACCGTTCTCGTACCCGTTCAAGGGTCTTACTGACACCAAGGTGACCGGCAGATGGCGCATTATGGAGGGCGGCAAGGACTTTTGGTACCAAGGATCTGGGAAGCACTAGCTGCAACCGGGTATCACGAACGTCTTCGGTTTCTCCCTGCCGGTAAAGGACACCATTCTCCATCTGCAATCTGTTGCACTGTGCCCACAGGCTTTGATTGCTTTACTGGTACTCTGAACCTCCTGCAGTGCCGGTTTTTTCGTCTGGTTCTGCTTCTAAAGCAACATCTGCTTCAAGTCCGTGTCTGCGGCTTGTCGGGATTGCAGATCGTTCACTGTCCAACCAATTAGCCACGTACCGGTACGGCTGTACTCTACTGCATTGGTTTGGGCTACCTGGTCACTTTTCTTGTCAGCTGGCAGGGGGTTTCTAGACAATCATTTTGATGCTTCTTTCCTGGCCGGTGTTCAATTTTGTAGTCATAGTGGGCTGGTAACTTAAGCCACCTGGCCACCTGACCCTCAGGTTCCTTGAAGCTCTGAAGCCCTCTTAGCGCATTGTGGTCCATTCTGACGGTGAAGGGTCTCCCGTACAAGTAGTGGCGGAAGTGCGTACACCATGGCCAGCATCTCCTTCTTAGTGGTACTGTAACGCTGCTCCCGATCATCCAGCACACGATTGGCATACGCGATGACTCTCTCGCTTCCGTCCTGAACTTGAGAAATGCCTACTCCCAGCCCATTAAGTCTCTCGCATCACAGTCCATAATGAACTCTGCATCAAATGGGGGAAGGCCAACACAGGAGCTGTCACCAGTTTTTTCCTTCAGGGTACGGAAGGTTTTGTCGCACTCTGCAGACCACTTAAACTTTTCGGTAGATTTTGCAGTAAGGCGGTGCAAGGGGGAGGCTATCTCCGCGAAATTCTCGATGAACCTGCGGTAGTACGATGCCAGGCCCAGGAAGCTTCTTAAATCAGTTACTCTTGACGGTACTGTCCATTGCTCAACAGCTTCAATCTTTGCGGGGGCAGTGCTTACATCTGCTGCTGAAATGACATGGTCAAGATACAGGACTCTGTTTCTCAGCAGGAAGCACTTTGAAGTCACTCAGCCGCTCAAGGTGCCCCTAGAAGTTTTGTCCATAAATGATCACATCGTCCAGGTAGAGGAGACACGTCTGCCACTGCAGGCCGGCAAGGACGAACTCCATAAGTCTTTGAAACGTACCTTGCAGAGACCAAATGGCATAACCTGGAATTCAAAGAGGCCATGGCGAGTCGTGAACACTGTCTTTTCGCGGTCAGCGGCATCCATCTCGACCTGCCAGTAACCACTTGCCAGATCCAATGTGGTTAACAGCTGGGCACCTGCCAAGGCATAAAAGATTTTGTCTATGCGTGGCAATGGGTAGGCATCCTTCCTGGTCACGTCACTGAGCTTGCGGTATTCCACACAGAAGCGGGTGGTACCATCTTTCTTCCTGACCAGGACGATTGGCGACGCCCATGGGCTAGTAGACGGATGTACTACTCCGTTTGCAACATCTCTTTCACATGTTGGCGCACAACCTCCTGCAGGTGCATGGGTACCCGCCTTGGCGCTTGCTTTATCGCAGGGCTGCTGCCAGTGTCTATCTGGTGCTTCACTATGCCGGTTCTGCCGAGGTCTGCTGATCCAGCTGAAAATATGTCTGCATACTCGTCCAGGAGTCCAGTCAAGTCCAAGGCACTGAGGTCAAACTTATCGGACACCCCTGGGCTGGTCGTCTGTCTGGTCCTGTCAGTCTCAAGGTGGTGGCACTCAGCTGGTCCCAGAACATTTTCTTCCAACTGACTGATGGTACCAACAGAGGTGTTCTGGTACAGGGTCACATGAGTTGGCGATGGATTAACAAGGCGGATTGGTACTGTGTTTTCTCTGGGTTGGGCTATGACTTGATCGGGCCAGCAAGAGATCATGCTGCTCGGCAAATCCTGTAGATGGCTCCACTATCCCTAACAAACCATCACCCCTTAACGTTAGCATGCAACACGATTTCATGTCTACCAGACACAACTACAGTCTCCGCCAAACTTATCCTAAAAACATTGCTGGCACCACTTTTACCCTTAAGTCCTGAGGGTTGTCCAACACTCTGACAAATTTATGCATAGCAATGTATTGTATTATATGACCATAACAATAGTTTAACAATACATCCTAGAACGGCACACTACAGCACAATGTATTACAGTACAATGCTATGCATAAAATTGTCATAGTATTGGACAAGTATGTAAGTCCTACCACCTTGTCCTTAATTTTAATTGTTTGGGCCTCAAAATCAATTTTACAATTTTGTTTGCTAAGAAAATCAATTCCGAGCAAACAATCCTGGGATACATCTGCGGCAGCCAATACTGAATGGACAACATCCATCCCATTGACACAAATGTGCAACTCACAATTCCCCTTAATGTCTAGAGGTTGGCCATTTGCCAAAACTACCGGTTCACCAACAAAACTTAACTTGAAAATTCTTTTGGGACCTATTAAGCACCCGTTGATGTACTAGATTCACTGCTGACCCAGTATCAATCACCATTTCTACAGGTTCCCCTCCAACTAGCCCAAGCACATACACTGCTGTGTCACTAGAAACACTATCACTCGACCTAATTACTAATACTCGATGCAGAAGTTTCTTGGGCCATTCCGAATTTCTCGACTGACGCTTGACCCACGGCGCCGATGACGTTGAGTTTCCCTGCTGCTTGGGTTTTTGTGGACATTCAGCTATGAAATAGCCCTCCTGATGACACCGGTAGCAACGCTGTTCTCTGCGTTCATTCGTTATTGGGACCCTCGGTCCCAGTCTCCGACCGTTTTGTTGTTTTCCGCTCGAGCCGCTCACGTTTCCATCCCCGTTGGTTTTTTGGCGCTGAAGAGAGCTGGACCATCTGTTCCATGGCCGCTCCATTCTGCCGTAATAATTCCACGAGGTCACTGGTTTGTTCAAGAGACGGCTCTTGAACTACCCGAACTTGACGACCTTTGTTCCTCCGAGACTCCACTTCGAGCATGGCCTCGATCGAGTTGTAATGCACGACTGACAGCTTCATCGAACGTTTTGGGACGGACTCACGCACAAATGCGAATAACTAAAATCATATGAGTGACCATCGGTCCATTTGTTTATGGACAGCAGTCTATACTTCATGTTATACTACATGATCTATACACAACCTATAAATTGCCCTCTGTTGTAGGGCCAATTTCTATGCTTTATCTACATAAAGTACCATATTTTATGTTGGCAAAAATCTGAGGACTAAAAACAGTTACTGTTTTGTCTGATAACTATAAAAATAAAAATCTGCCACAGAATAGCTCTCTTGCTGCACAATTTACCCTGAAAATTCCGCATAATTTTCAATTTTTTAAACATCTTATCAGAAGGCCTGTCATTTGTTATTTCCTAATAAAGGTGCCAATGGAGTCTGACGAGTCTGACCACAGGAGCAATGAAGATGAAGATGAAGGCACGGACTATGTAGACTCAGAGTCTGGCAGTGATATTGAGGATCTACATGTTCTACAATCTGAGGAGGTAGAACTGCCACAGCCTCATCCACCCCGTACTAACCAGCAGCATACACAAGCCATTGTGATTTGGCTTGTTCACTTTATTTTAGTTTGGCAATACAAGAACTATATTAGTGACAATGCCATTGAACAATTATTAAAATTTATGCAACAACTTCTATCTTGCATTGGGGAACTGATTAAGAACCACACAGACTTGTGTTTAGTTCTTGCGACAAATCTACCGACTACCCTATACTCAGCAAGAAAGTTACTGAAAATTGACCGGGATAATTTTCAACAATACGTTGTCTGTCCAAAATGCACCAAGCTGTATGATATGGACAAAATTGTCATCAATGATGGTCGTCGAAGTGTTGCAAAGACTTGTGACAATGTGGCCTTCCCACGATCAAGGCGACCAAGGATTTGTGGCTCACAGCTTGCTCAGAAGGTTACTCTAAAAAATGGAACTACCAAGTTTTATGCTGTTAAGACTTATTGTTATAAGAGCATAATTGAGTCACTGGAAGCCTTACTGAAACGGCCTGGACTTGAAGAACAGTGCGAGAAATGGAGAACCAGAGCTATAAGTAATGACTTGTATGCAGACGTGTATGATGGGAAAGTGTGGAAACAGTTTGGCAACTGGAAGGGTACAAAGGAATTTCTTAACTTACCTCGATCATTTGGATTGATGATGAATGTTGACTGGTTCCAACCATTTAAACATCGCAATGATTTTTCTGTTGGGGTAATCTACATGGTTTTAATGAATTTGCCAAGAAGCATCAGATTTAAGAAAGAAAACGTTGTTTTGGTTGGTATTATTCCAGCCCTAGCACATGAACCAAAGTCACTTAACCATTTTCTTGAGCCTGCAGTTGACGAACTTAATGCCCTGTGGAAAGGTGTTAAGGTAAACACTTTCAATAGCCCATCTACCTCTGTGGAAATTCGTGCAGCTCTTTTATGCTGTGCTGCAGATATCCCTGCAGCACGGAAACTTTGCGGATTTCTTGGCCACAGTGCGAACAGAGGATGTTCGCACTGTTACAAGTTCTTCCCGGGTGGGTTTGGAGAACCAAAAGACTACAGTGGCTTTGATGACCGAGACCAGTGGCCAAAGCGAAATTCAGACCAACATCGTCGGGATGCATACAGAGTGAAAAACTGTACATCAGCAACTGCATCTGAAAAGCCAGCAAGTAAACTTGGCACTAGGTACACAGTTTTATTAGAGCTTCCCTATTATGCTAGTATAGAAATGTGTGTTGTTGATCCTATGCACAACTTATTCTTAGGGACAGCTAAAAGGGTTTTTTCTAAATGGATTGAAAATGACATCATCTCAAAAGCTGGTCTAGAGACAATTCAAAGCAGGATTGAGCAGATTTCTTCAATTTCAGATATAGGAAGACTTCCCGGAAATATCAAGTCCAATTATGGTGGATACACTGCTGCTCAATGGAAAAATTTTGTTCTTCTGTTTTCAATGTATGCCCTGATGGACGTACTTCCAGATCAACACCTTCATAACTGGCAATCCTTTGTGTTAGCCTGTCGTCTCCTCTGCAAGCCTTGCATCACAAAAACAGAGTTGATGCTTGCAGATCGTAAACTTATGGACTTTCTAAAGGAATATGAGAAACTTAATGGAAAAATGGCCATATCTCCTAATATGCATCTCCATCTCCATCTTAAAGAATGTGTACAAAACTATGGCACCATATATGGCTTTTGGCTTTTTAGCTTTGAACGTTACAATGGGATATTAGGATCCTACCATACAAACCGTAAGACAGTTGAAATACAAATCATGCGGAAGTTTATGACATCTGGTAGTTTAGCAAGCATGCAGTATTGTCTCCCAGAAGAATATAAAGAACTATTTCTTGACAATTGCACAGCTCAGTTAGAATCAAGAGGAGTTTCTGGGAAAATCACAGAATTGCCACAATTTATGATGGCCTCTTCTGGCTCATTAACTGGAAAGGAATCTGCATGGAAGGATTTGACATCAATTTGCTTTGAAAATGCTTACAAACTAGTAAGTCTGGACCAGGATGAACTGAGGACACTGCGTGTAGTTTACCATACCCTGTACCCAACTGTGGCAGAATCATCATTGACAATGGCTACTCTATGCAAGAAGTACAAATCTTTATCAGTCGCTGGTGAGAGGTACGGTTCCATAATGGGTTCTAGACTATGTCCATATGCTCATATCATGGCATCTTGGTGTGGTGACAATGGACTTGTTGACCCTGGTATTATGAGGCCTGGAATTGTTCGTTATTACATAGTTCACAGTGTGGAAATTCACAGAAAGCAATTTGTTCATGTTTTTGCAATTGTGAACTGGTTAAAGTCATCCGAACAAGACTTTGGTTTTGGAAATCCACTCTCTGTATGGCTTGCAAAAGACTTTGAGAATGCTGGACCAGCTGTTTTCTTGCCTGTACAAAGAATTCACTCAAAGTTTTTGTCTGCAGAAAAACTTATTTCAGGACAGAGATATTTAATTGTCTCCCATTTGCAGAATAATTTTGCTATAAGGAACTCCATGAGTACATGTGTACCAAAAGACATTGAATTTTACCTACAACAACTTATTGTTATAATACTAAAGACGTGGCTCACATGTATTTCTGAAGTGGAAAGTGTGCATATCGGAACCTCTGGCCTTGCACTGTTAATAATATAATGTCATGATTTTGTCATACAATTTTAGGTATTTTTACACCCAAACTAAAGAATACATGAAACTAGCCATTTCCTTTCTAGACCAACATTGCATTTGTAGAGACTACATGTATGTAGAGAATACATGTAACTAGTCTTTTCCCTTCAAGGCCATCGCATTGCATTTATATAGACTGTGTACATGAAGGAATTTTGTATCTTTTTAAGTTTGAGTACTTTTGAGCAGTTCTAAGCAAGATATGCTTGCAAATGTTTAAAACAGCTTTTACATATATATTTGTATTTGGTAGTGAAATATTTCATGAAATCAACAGTGATTGCAGTCTCAAGTCAGTTAACTGAATTAAAATTTGAAGTTGTTTAATCTCAAGTTTAGCTGTGATCATGTTTCATTTTGGGGCTGTCAGAACTAGCAAATCACAGCAGTGATTTGAAGCAATGACCCAGACACAACACAAAAAAATGTCTCAGCTGCTGCTTCAAATCCAGCTGTGATTGGCTTGCTTTGAAAAAAGTAGATAATAAGTTTAAAACAGTTTAAATGGTTTAAGTGTCCATGCTCTGTAAATGTACTTTAGAAGTTGTGACATTTTCTTGACATTTTTTGTTATATGGTTTCTGTCAACAATAGAAAACAAATGAAGTTTTTCAAATGTCACAACTGCCTTATATCACCAAATGGTCTGAAATCACACAACTGGCCCAAATGTGGCAACCGGTTTAAATAACACAACTGGCTTGTATCACCAGATGGTCTCAAGTCACATATCTGGCCCAAATGTGGCAACCGGTTCAAATGTCATAACTGCCTTAGATCACCAAATGGTCTGAAATCACATAACTGTCCCAAATGTGTCAGCCAGTTTAAATGACACAACTGGCTTACATCACCAAATGGTCTTAAATCACAAAACTGTCCCAAATATAGGGCAACCGGTCCAAATGAGATAACTGGCTGTCTTGACGAAATTTTCTCAAATCACACAACTGGCCCAAATGTGGCAACCAGTTTAACTGACACAACTGGCTTATATCACCAAATGGTCTGAAATCACACCACTGGCCCAAATTGTGGCAAGCGGTTTAAATAACACAACTGGCTTGTATCACCAGATGGTCTCAAGTCACATATCTGGACCAAATGTGACAACCGGTTGAAATGGCACAACTGGATTGTATCACCAGATGGTCTAAAATCACACATCTGTCCCAAATGTGGCAATGGTTCCATTGTCACAAGTGGCTATTATATAAACAAAATGGTCCCAAATGACACAACAGGTTTAAATGTGTGAACTAGTTTAAATGACACAACTGCCTTATATCACCAAATGGTCTGATATCACACAACTGTCCTAAATGTGACCACCGGTTTAAATGGAACAACTGGCTAACATCACCAGATGGCCAAAAACCACACAACTGTCCCAAATGTGGCAACCAGTTTAAATGACACTTAACTGGCTTACATCACCAAAAGGTCTTGAAACACAGAACTGTCCCAAATAGTGCAACCGGTCCAAATGAGATAACTGTCTGTCTTTACCAAATTTTCTCGAATCACACAACTTGCCCAAAATGTGGCAACTGGTTTAAATGACACAACTGGCGTACATCACCAAAAGGTCTTAAATCATAAAACTGTCCCAAATAGGGCAACTGGTCCAAATGAGGTAACTGGCTGTCTTGACCAAATTTTCTCAAATCACACAACTGGCCCAAATAAATGTGGCAACCTGCTTAAATGACACAACTGAGCTGATCAAATGGTCTCAAATCACACAACTGGCCATAATGTGGCAACTGGTTTAAATGAGACAACTTGCTTTTATCACCAAATGGTCTGATATCACACAACTGTCCTAAATGTGACAACCGGTTCAAATGTCACAACTGCCTTATATCACCAAATGGTCTGAAATCACATAACTGTCCCAAATGTGGCAACCAGTTTAAATGACACAACAGGCTTACATCACCAAATGGTCTGAAATCACGAATGGTCTGAAATCGCACAACTGACCCAAATGAGCAATGGGTTCAAATGACACAACTTGCTCGTATTACTGAGTTCTTAAGCCTAAGGAACAAATCGGAAATCCGTTCCAGAAACGTAACGGAAACAAAGAAAAACGGAAATCTACTGGCAGAAATATGACGGAAACATGACGTGAAAATTCCGTTGAGGAAATATGACGGAAACGTGACAAGATGAATTTTGCGCGTTTCCGTATCACGGAAACGTAACGGAAATACGTAGTTCTATGTTTCCGTCACGTTTATGAAATACGGAAACGTGCAATTTCATCCTGTGTTTCATGCGGATTTCGCGATCTTCCAACGCATCGACAAACTGGTCCTTCGCGAGGCTGCCCTGTGGGGATTCGACCATTTCTGGATAAGCTGGATAGGATTTCTGGATTTCTGGATAGGATAAACTTTGTAGCTGGGGCAACACAGCCCCTCGCATATGAACAGCTAAAAACTGTGCTTTCCTCTCGTTATTCCAGCCGTTAAGAACTAGAAGGACTAGTATTTTCCCCTTCGGTAGCCATAACTTTAGCTTAGAAAATTTACACAAAACTCTACCATTAGTGCTACACGATAAACCAAAAACGCAACCTAGCAAATCCCGCAAACTCAATTGCGACAAACAGCTTCCCAACAACTTATCGCCAACAAAACGCTACTTATCTCCAAGGATTGCCGAACTGCTTCGATCCTTATGCCAGTGTTCCGTGAAGACTTGGATCTATCCCACCGCTAGCCACCAGTGTTGTAAACGGGTGGTATTGCGGCCAAATTTACAGATAAGCGTCAACTGCTTGCAAGCCTTGGTTGGTTTTGGTTAACAGCACAGAGTCCGGACACGGCTCACCTTGTGTATTATCACACTAAACTATCTTCTGCTTTATTGCTAAATCAATGTCCTTATATACATATTGTTGATTAGCTATACGTGATTAAATATACAAGAGAATATATGAAATTTTTATTCTGGTAAACAACTTAATTAAGACGTAAGCACAATACATACGTAATTCCTGTAGAACTAGACGTAAGCTGGGCGTTTACATCAGCATATCCCACGTAAAATTATAGGCGTTCGGAGGCACTTAAGTTTTCTACGATATTCCCGGCGGAAATCACGAAGTCCATTGGTACATTCTAGCTTTTACATGTAATACGTAATCAACATACTTTCACGCTTGCTTTAACAATAATGATCATATTTCCGGTTCAAATTATGCAATTGTAATCAGTCTGTTATCAGCTCAAGATCAACAGGTCATGTTTCGATAAATAAAGTGTCATGATTTCTTGAACTTTACTACAGAAACTTAGTTTTGACAGCACTTGCCATTTGCACAAGAAGATCAGACACTTGCCTGGGCAAGTGGGCAAGTGGGCAAGTGCTAATTTCTATCCCTGCATTTCCCCAGTAACCGTTGACTGTGCATGCCTATGGTACACTGAGTCTCCATATGTTTGGTATTTAAAGGTTGGAATGTCTGCGATAGTGGCAACAATATTATTTTGGGCTACAATGTATAACACCCAACTTTTTACAGCCTAGGATTTAATCGGTCAGCTCCTTGGAATTTTTCATTCACATGTACATAGAAAACAGCAACGACTGATAAAGACAAGTACAGTGTACATCATGCATTCTGTATACCGTTTATTTCTTCTCGCTCAATGTACAGAGTATTGGCGTTGTCCCATGGTGGAATACCCCTGTAAAAAAATATCAGGATTATAATTAACTAACAGGGCAAAACTGAAAGGTAAACTGCTGAACAGGTTAGTCTGAGATAAAAACTTCAAACATTTTATTGCTAGTATTCTCACCAGTAATACGAACGAACATTTTCGTCCTTCAAATTCCATGTCAATCCAAAGTCTACGGAATAGTAAAGCTGTTGATAAAACCAATACAGTGTACATGTATTAAACAATCAGTAGAGTAAGGTATAAAGTAAAACGTACTTAAATAGAGTGGCCCATTCACCTCAAAGGCTGGTTTCCATACGGGCCCTATAGTGTGATGTCACAATTAACTTAAGAATTTTGAAATTAGGGAATGTGATGAGCTTTTCTGAGGTATGATGAAAAATGCCCGATTGCCAAAAATCAGCATGTCATTGCATTTTGGAGGTGAGATATTGAAACTTTGATGCTCTGATGATCCCAAAGCCTTCTAAATAATAATAAATAATAATAAAGCTGTTTGTGAAGTTTCAATTTTAGGCAATCTGAGTTACAATGTAAGCAATGAAAATTAAGTAAGTTAAGTTGTAAGTTAGATAATCTGTGGAATTCCAACCCAAATTATCAAAATACATATGTACCGGAGTGTGTTTTAAAACAGCTTGCTGCATGTACTTTTATTACTAACCGTCTTGCTACAAATGTACTATTTTTTTTAAGCATTTGCAAGAACGGAACAATTGAAATGCACTACAGTTAGTAGGCAGTTTACACCCTTCAGAAGAGATGGTCTTAAAGATACTTGTACATGTAAGCTGCACATACGATTTTAAGCCCAAAATGTAAGCAAAAGAGTGAGTGTTTATGGTATTTTTTATCGTATTTGTAAAGCCTCTCTGACGCATAAACATGACATTGAATATTACTCCCGTCTGTACTATTAAAATAACTATGCGATTCCTACCACTCAATGCAATGTACACGTGCAAGTAATTGTCACAAACGAGGACGAGTACATTATCAAGTACAGTTGTATTACCTTTGATGTTTTTTCATCATAGGCCAAAACAACATCACTGCTACTTGGATGAAAGTGAATTTCATCTGGTGAAAAATTATTTGGTAGACTGTTCCTGGAAAATGTTGTGCAGTCATCTGTTGTGCTGAACATCAATTTGTGTTTTTTGTCAACAAAGAGGTACTAAACAGAAAAAACAATTAACACTGAGTTCAGAATGCAATTCATCACCACTGTCAGTATGTCAGTTATCTTTCTTTTAATGGGATAGTTTCACAGTTCGGCGCAATTTTGTGACAGATTAAAATGCTTCATTTGCTTTCTTACCAATTTTATCAGTTAAAAAAACACACTCACATTTACTTCAATAATCACATACTATACTCGTGAATATTTAAAAGACTCAAAAAATATTCTGCACACGTTCAGACCCTCCCCTCTACTAGGAATTTTGCTCCATGGACCACCCACACCTATATTGTATGTCCAACTCCCCATCCCCCCTGATGCCAACATCCCCACCCTCCCTCCCTCCCTCCCTCCCTCCAAAGCTATCCTTTATGGCCTGGGTAAAACAGGTCACGATTAAATGTACATATTGTGGGCTCATTGTTTACAGATCCTTTCCCACTTATAGGTGTTTTGATCCACCAATCCCTCCCCCTTCCCCCCAAATCCCCTGCATCCAAAGTTCTTCCCACCCTCCCCTCCCTCCAAAGCTATCCTTTATGGCCTGGGCAAGGCAGGTGGCCATTAAATGTACATATTGTGGGCTCAATGTTTACAGACCTTTCCCACTTATAGGTGTTTTGATCCACCATTCTCTCTCCCCCCCCCCCCCCCCCCCCCCACAAATCCCCTGCATCCAAAGTTCTTCCCACCCTCCCCTCCCTTCAAAGCTATCCTTTATAGGTATGGCAGGTGACCATTAAATGTACATATTGTTGGGCTCAATGTCTACAGACCCTTCCCACTTATATACGCGTTTTGATCCACGGATTCCCACCCCACTCTCCCCGTTCCCAATTCCCCTGCATCCAAAGTTCTCCCCACCCTCCCCTCCTTCCAACGCTGTCTGCATGAGTAAAGTAATCTCAATGTTTGCAGCCCATCGAGCAAGCAATCAAGTGAAATTTCTATCCTAATAATATACATGAAAAAAATTACTCAATTCTGATTGGCTAAGAGCAGTGCAGTTCAAGTGTAACACCAGTGCAAAAAGTGTAACACCAGTGCAAATTACAAATCGAAAAAAAAATTTGATGCAAAAATGTTTTGCAAAAAAAAAAATTGCAAAAAAAAAAATCCAAAAAAATGGATGCAATTTTTTTCAAGTATAATTATTAATAAGTAATCATACGGTTTTCTCGTTCAATTTGGGATTAATTTGCACTTGTGAGTTTTTCAAAAAGCTCAAATTACACAAGCCGCTTCGGCGAGTGCAATTTGAGCTTTTTGAAAAACTCACAAGTGCAAATTAATCGCAAATTGAACGAGAAAACCGTATGACTACCTATCCAAATGCTATAACTTGTGCAATGCTTTGTGTATTCACGAGTTAAAAAGGGAAGCTTATTAGCTCATTACAGTGTACAAACACAAAGCCCAGCGCTCGAGTCTAACTTTTTCAGCTTACTCAACCTCGTTCTCAGGGTTTTTCCTGAACGTCGAGAAGGTAAGACTAACACTTTACAAATGTCCTTACGTACAAATAAACGTTGAGAAGATAAGGCTTACAACTTACGAACATAAGGATAAGGCTAACAACCAAAACTGAATTTTTACTAGACTTTGGCTAGTTGGCTACCGTTAGTCTCGAGCCCTGAAAGCTCTTTTATCCCTTTTAAGACGAACCTGCGGTATAAAAGAGCAAAGCCCCACACCGAATCTAATGCAAATGAGCAAGAACAACAGATTTTGCACATTTGCATGAGTTGGACAGTCAAGCGATCAGTATCAAATTTCTCTTTGTGATATCAGGGACTAAACAACTATACAATGTACAGGGGATGAGAATTAAGGAAATGATCCTTATATAAACATCAACTGCTTTGATACTAAAACAACGTCTCCCTCCTACATCCTAACGTAGTCCTCTTCATACCTGCTAGGACATAAGGGCCCGCTCCCTACTACAAAGAAGGTACTTGAATGTCTAATAACAAACGTATGGTGAGATCTGGGAAAGAGAAATGCGTTTTGATACTTGGGATAAATTGAGTTAAGCTTAAAATTTAACTTTGACTGCCTTTAACTTGTTAAATTTTATCCTTGGATTTTACAACTGGGCCTTAGTGGAGGGCCTAACATAGGGTTGGCGGGATGCGGGATATGGCTAGAGGTGGGCGGGAAGTTCGTCATTTTCATGGCGGGACGCGGGATTCTTGATTTTTCCAGGCGGGAAACGGGATGAATGACGACAATGCACTCGGATATTTCACGATGGCGTGAAGGAAGACTGTCTAGTCTGAATGTTTACATAGGTGATTTTTCAACTGTTTTCTATCCTGTCTATCCTCTGAAATCATTTCAGAAGTTCTGATCTTTATCAATCAGAGAACGAAATTCATTTCGTTGACACAGTTGTGTTTACTGGGGAAAGATTCACAAAAGAATCCATCCTGGACATCAAAACTTACTTCAAGCCATCCGAAACCTTTCGATATACACATGTCACTTCCTGGTAAAGAGAGGTTTCGTAAAAGGCGAGGCTATTCGACTACTTGAACAAACCTTTCAAAAACAACATTTGAAGAGTGCCTTTCTAACTTCAAACTACATGACTTGTACGCCTCGAAACAAGAGGTTATCCTTGCTAAACACAATTTATAAAAAAACCTCCGATCATATCATACAAGAGGGCTAAATCCATGAAAGACACGCTCATAAGAGCAAACCTGAAGGCTGTAATGCAACGCAACCACAAAACCATGTGGAGAGTCTGCGCAGGCCTGTCTTTATCTTTCGAAACACTGCCAGCTTTTCAGTTTGTTGTGATGGAGGGCCTTCGTCATGGTCCACGCGCTGTTCTCCGATAAAGAAAACTTTTATCCTCAACGCTTACTTAAGGACGGTGCCTCCTAATACCAAGGTATTTTGCCGGGTTTTTGACTATGCGGGAAAAGTAGATCTTAGCAGGGGCTATTGGAATCCAAAGAGAAAATTGGAGGGTAACCGCGAAAAAATGCTGAACTTTCTTCGCGGATTTCCTAAGAATTCGCCTTTACATACACAAAAGCAACAATAATTCTAAAAAATCTCTAAAACACATAACGAATGGTAACATAACAACTGCTGTTTATGTGTTTTTACTTACAAAATCATCACAACGGAGCCATTATCGGCCCTGACATGTACAGCTTTCCCATGTTTACCAAAAATACAGTGTTGTGAAGTGTTTAGTCATTTAAAATGTTATGCTTAAGGTTTCTCTTATGTTTAGGGTTTCTTTATAATTCGTGTCCATATGTTGTGAAGTGTTTAGTCGTTTAAATTAAAATAAAGTGCTTAGTCGTTTAAAATGTTATGCTTAAGGTTTCTCTAAGCTTAGGGTTTCTTTATAATTCACGTTCATAGTCCAAGGTTATTAAAGGTTAGCCCACACTGCTGGCAGTTCTTAGGTTTTTTAGTAGTATCGTCTACTTTATGGATTTGTTAAACTTGAATATCGGTTCTTGAAGAAGGCATGCTTGGATTGCTGACCTTGGATTTTACCTACACTAAGGTTCCTGTTTGGGTGTCTAGTCCAACTTTACAGTTTTACCTCTAGTATTCCATTGGTTCTTTAGTACTGTCACCAACAACCATGCACAATGTAGGTGTTTCTTTTACTTGCTTTGTTAGGCCACAGGATATGCAGCATTAAAAGTTCCCACGGCCAGCAAACCCAAATATGTCTAGAATTAAGGTATAAAGTTGCCTGTAGTCGAGTTGAAAGTGAGTGCAAGAAGAAGCGCCGACGCTGGGCCAATAAAGATGTGAAGAACTAGAATCTTGGTACCTCTGCTGGTTTCTATACGAGTTTGCTGCGCTTCTGCCCACAACATACTTTACAAACAACATACATACAAATTTAGGCAAATCTGAATAACCGACCAATGTTTTTTCATTCAGCCGAGAAATTTGGCTTAAAGTGTCCTGGACCTCAAAAAGTCTAAGAAACGCGACAAAAGCGCGGTTTATCTCCGCAGTATATTTAGAATGAAATTCCATTGTTATATCCTCGTGACACCTGACCGAATTGACGAACTTTTTAAGCTGTTTCTGCCAACCAGTAAAAGGGGTAGTCCTGCACTTGTCCAAATGATGTCTGTGATTCGCTAAGAAAGCAATACATTTGTCCCGCTGGGATAGGGTTTAGGGATAGAGGCATTGTTCAAGTGATATATCAATTGTATCGTTCGCCAATCGTTCGCCAATCAATCGTTTGGACAGCTACGACCCCGCTCAGTAAGAGTGCTATCAACTAACTTCAAATCCTGGGCCAAAATATCCAATTTACTGTTCATTTGAGCCGTAATTTTGAACAAATATACGACTTTGCCGTTAACCATGCGCACTAAACCCTGAGAAATTGACATAGCACGGCTCAGAGTTGTTAAAGTGGTCCTCAAGTTCTTAACATGATTTTCCTCAAATTTAAGGCCTGTTTTAGTGTAAATTGCCCTAAAAAGATTTATTAGAGCCCCTGCGTGGCACATCCAGTTTGAACGGCGCACACGGCTCTTTTCAAGTAACGATTGTCTTTCGTCTACAAATATGCCGCGACAAAACCGCAACGCCCAAGTTTTACAGTCTGAAACAGAACTCCTATACGCTCTCGGACATGTCATTTCTGAAACTTGTCCTACCATGAACTGATAATATCTAGGCAAATAAGTTTCACACTCCACTAAAGTCTAAAAGCCTGACAAAGAAAGAAGCCTACGAGCAACCTTCTTAAAATCGCGAACTGTACGTAACAATTGATCAAAGAATTTATCCACAGGAACAGAACAATAGTTATTGTTCATGGTGAAGCGCTTACCAAACTCAGTAAAATTCAAGACCGTGTGAACATTCACACAGAAGCTTTGTATCCTCATAAAAAGTAAGTGGCCGAGGCGAATGACTTAAGGAGGCTGGATAAAACGTGACCTTTTGAGTGAGGGAATCGAACTTCTGAGAATACGTTATAGAAAACTGAACATAAACGATTACAAATCCCAAAAGTTAGCGCATGCGCAATAGTTGAGCTTTGACGCTGGAATCCATCTACTGAAACTTTTCTAGAACAAAATGCTGTGAAAACAATCTTGACTCCTAAAACATAAAAAAGCAATCTTGTTTAAAGAAAACGCACTACGTTTGTGTCTGGTTGAAAGAATCAACCAGACGTTTATGTAAAATGTTTTCTTCTGGTTCTCAAGTTGACTGATGTTTTGGATAACCATACCACTTAACAAGATAGTTTGTTTTCCCCTTCTTTCTACGAGATTTGAGAATCTTTTCATCACTAAACTAAGTTTCACTAAGTTTCATTATCTATTACAAATGCTCAGGACTCGAATGCGATTGTACATTTCGAATTTCTGATTGTGACTCAGGATGCAAAGCTGCTGCATTCTGCGAAAATACACTGGTATTCGCATTGGCATCAACGGGAATCTCGCGTTCAAAAGAATCTTCTGGAATATCTGACTCATCAAGAAAAGGTGCACTAGCATAATCAAACGGCGTAGTAATAAATGGCTTCGTTTGATTAGCGTGTACTGCAAATTAAAGTAACTTTCTTATTGGTGTTTGTTTCATTCTCGAATATCCTGTATGTCCTAACCAACTATGAAGGAGATTTTTAGACAATCCTTTCTTGGTCCTAAGGGTGTAGACCCAAACACGTTGGCCAACTTCAAAAATAGGCTCCTTTGCGCTCTGATCATAACAATCTTTCATTTTCTGCTGAACACGCTGCAAATTTTCACTTGCTAAATTCTGCGCCAATTCTACCTTCTCAACAATACGTTTATGATGCTCGAAAACTGACGTGGTTACATCGTCAGCAACTGGAGGTAAATACTTCACATCGACGGGTAAACGAGTCTCACCCCATAAAGAAAATAAAAGATGAATCGCCAATTGCTGCCAAAACGGACGTTCTGTGAGCGAACAAAATGAGTGGTATAAAATCGTCCCAATCTTTCTGAATTTTGGCGACATACACCGAAAGAGACTGACATAGGGTCGAATTAAACCTCTTCACCAGACCATAAGTCTGTGGGTGATAACTAGAAGTATTGACCTTGTGAATTTGAAAAACTTTGCACACCTCTGCTATAATCTTTGACAAAAAGTTTGTTCCCCTGTCAGAAAGTAAAACTCTTGGAGCACCATGTCAATCAAAAGACGAGCAACTGCAGTTGCTTCAACACTTGAAACTGGAAACGCTTCACACCAACGAGTAAGGTAGTCACTGAAAATTAATGCGTACCTGTTGCCCTTGTTCGATGGCGGGAAAGGCCCCTAACACATGCATCTACAGCTACCCTATCAAATGCATTCTCGACTGGAATTGGAAGTAAAGGTGCCTTCTTTGAATTTCTAGGCGACTTTCGCATTGAACATTCGGCACACGACTTACACCAATGCTCGATATCTTTGAACATACCTTTCCACCAATACCATTGCTTAACCTTATTAAATGTCTTGTGAACCCCAAAATGGCCACCAGAAATATGGTCATGTACATTAGACAAAATTTCAACCTTAAAGCTGCTGGGACAACAAGTTGAGAAAACGACTCGCAAGCATTACGCTTTCGACTGTTATCCAATATTAAAATAAACCATCATTTCTGATATAAAAACTACCACTTGTGAGCAAAATTTTGCGCGCAGCCCCATCATCAGATGGCAAAACATTATTTTCTAGAAAATCAATGATCTAACTCAATTCGAGATCACGCCTCTGTAGTTCTCGAGTTTTCGCCGGTTGTGGCCCCGCCTTCTGGAGTGAACTCAACTCACAAGATGCATACGGACGCCTAGATAAGCTATCTGCATTACAATACATATTCCCAGCACGGTGAATTATGTCAAAATCATACTGCTGTAGAAGCAAAGACCATCTAGTAAGACGGCCCGATGCGTCCTTAACATTCATCAACTAACGAAGTGAGCGATGATCAGTTACCACAGTAAATTTACGATCATGTAAATAAGGCTGAAACTTCTTGATTCCTTCAACTAACGCAAGTGCCTCTTTTTCAGTGGTACTATAATTCTGCTCTGCGTGATTGAGTCTTGAACTTGACCTAGAGTAAAACCAATGCCTGTGGCACTAGCGTCAACAAACAACAGAAAAGGCTCTTTAAAGTAAGGAGGATACTTGTCAAATGCGACTGAACAAGCATCAGTCCAACGAAAAATAACACCCTTCTGATATATCAATGCATTTAAAGGACTAGCAACGTTAACATGTGAAAAACCCCTAACAAAATGCTTGTAATTCGCAAGCCCCAAAAAATTCCTTAGTTCCTTTAAATTTGAAGGGGTTGAGAATTCTTGAACAACTCGTGTCTTGTCTGGGTTGGGACTCACGCCTTCTGGGGTAGCTACGTGGCCAAGGTACTCTACCTTTTTTTGCAAAATTGCACTTCTTTGGATTCAATTTGACATGAACCTGTCGAAGCCTTCTAAACACTTCCTCTAGATGAGACAAATGCTCCTCGATTGAGATATGTCCAGAAATGCACGCTAATGAATTCATGCTCTGTATGATAGACATCATGAAGTGTCCTCTAGACCTAATTCTCACCTAAACACAAGCAATTCTGTCAAACATGAAGTCATATGGAAATTACAAATAATTATGTGTAATATTAAGTACCCAAGGCCCGAGTTACGTGCATTTCTGGACATAAGTGCCTCGATTGACTTATCGACTCATCGATATAACTGACTTATTGACTTATTGATATAATTGACTTATTGACTCATCGATATAACTGAGCACAAATCGATACTCTAAGCCTCTTAAGATATGTCCCATGAGCCTTTGGAAACTTGCTCCAGAATTGGTTAAACCGAATGGCATGACTTAAAACTCAAAAGGTCAATATGCGTAACAAACCTGTCTTTTCATGAGCTGATGGATGAAGCTCTATTTGCCAATAGCCTGACTTCATGTCTAAATTACTAAACACTTTGGTACCACACAAGGAATCTAAGGTATCTACAACTAGGGGCATACGAAAGCTGTCCTTCTTCGTAACTTTGTTCATTTTACGAAAATGGACCCAAAATCTAATTGAACCATCTGTTTTCTTAACTAAAACAACGGGCGAAGACCAAGCAATAACAGATCCCTGAACAAATCCGCGTACAAGCATGTCATCTACCTGCCGATCAATTTCTTGTTTGCTTTCGGGTGAGGTACGATATCAGCATCAGCATCCCCTGCATGGATCACATGCCTCCCTAACGACGTCCTTCCTAACTCAGCATCAGATAAAGCAAACACATCACGGTATTTGTAAAACGAAATTTCGAATTTAATTCTATCATCATCAGAAACAACACTGTCTGACAAGTCAGGTAACCCAGAATGATCACGTTGGTTGAATTGACTATCGGCAAAACCTGGAGGAGGAGGAGGAGGAGGTTTCGCCCAATGCGCAGAACGTATGCGCAGGACCCCATTGATAACAGTGCTTTTTTGCACTGATGGGTTATCCTGATAAAAGCAGATGAATTTACCAAACTAAATTAAACTGACTGCTGCCGTATACCGTAAACAAAGATCGAGGTTGTAATGCAATAAACCGCAGAAATCGTGTCTCGTCCATAAAAAAATACTGCGACTTGTCATTCAAAAGAAGTATTTTGGAAGCGAGATCAGGATGACTTGTCCGAAGCAAGCGGGATGAAAGAAAAAATAGTGGCGGGAAGCGGGATGGGAAAGCCTATTTTAGACCCTCTTGGTGGGTCGAGAAAAATTCAGTGTTGGAAAGTGAGGAGTAAACATTGTTTTAACCAAAGAAGGAATACTAGTATATCTCCTGTAAGGATCTCTTAGGAGTAGTTAATTTTGACAAGTGACACGGCTTTGAAATGGCGACACGAGGGCCAGGAACTAGCGACAAAGGACAGACTGCTTTGATAAATTTTATGAGAGTGACACCAATGACAAAATAAATTGACAGCAAATTTCGTAATTGCTTAGATCTTAAAGCGTTTGTATCTGCTCTTAGCGCACACATGATAAAATCAAGTCATTATTTTACTGAAATACATAAAGTCATCATAATAAAGACCCAACAAGGTGAGTTGTAAGTTAATCTCGTTAATTAGTGACTTTGATTCAGTTACATAACTGACTTAACGTGCGTCATGTTCACGTCCCCATGCGTTCAGTTTTGTTTGTCTCAATGTCGGCTCAGTCGCGATCGATTTCATCAACTTCATCAAGGTCGTCAGGTAAAATTCAGGTCAGTTCAGAGTTTTGATTGTCAGATCAAATGCTTGGATGCCGTTGACATCATGGCTATAAAACACACAAAAAAAAACACGAAAAGGTAAAGAAAAAAAAAACAAACAGACAGACAATACAAACCGAAGAGGGAAAGACCAGGTGAGTACAGTTGTCAGAGTTTACTCCTTGTCCTGGATAAAATTTTATTGACAGAGATAAGACAGATTATTTGCATTAGAGGTCATAAGAAAGATCACAGAGAGCTCAGCATGGAAATTTTGAAGGAAGCTAGTCTAGGTCTTGTGTCTAGTCCAATACAGTCACACAATGCTCCTATATAGGAGCGCTGCCTGACAATAAACTGCCTTTTACTCTTCAGGAAGTATCGTCAGTATCACTCAGACAATTCCGAATTGGAGTGTGAAACAAAGAAAAGAAAGCGAAATTCAGCAAATGAATCTTCTCCTGGGACCATCCATGAGAAATTGGCAACAGCTTGTCCAGAAAAGTTAGAAACAACAACAACGTTTATTTGTAATGTAAATTACAGAGCTGTATATATAATATATAAATTAAAAATACATACAGTAGCTGGTTATAACCCAAAATAACTAAAAAGCTAAACTAGTTGGGTGAACATCATTTATTAATTAAAACTAATATACATGCGAGTAAATAACTATGGTTCAGTTTATTCATACCATGAAATTCTCAGAGATTCGTTATTCTCAGAGATTCGTTATCTTCACTGAGCAATTTTCTCTAGGAAGTAAACTTAGGATATAACAGGATATAACTCAGGATATAATCCTTCTCTAGGAATTAAACTCAGGATATCAACTCTGGATTTCAGGATATATGACTATATATCGTCGTCCCTACGACGATTGGCTAAACAAATACGTCGCAACAATTTTTCCACAATTCGAAGAAGGTATCGTCAACCGATGGTATTGCCCCGTTTACTCCACCAACCCAGACGACACCTACAAAGTCACTTTCACCATGATGGAAAGCGACCAATGCCAACAACCAGTGCCAATCATCAACACAGATATAACTCAGGGATATAACTCAGGGATAATAACAGATATAACTCAGGATATAACAGGTCGCCACCTTGACATTTGTAGTGGAGAACTTTTATAGCCAGATGCTCTCTAGAAACGACATGCCAACTGCCTTGGAGTTTGTGTACCTTTTTGTGCCCATTTTCCGCGAGTCCTTGAAACAACTAACAGACACCAGTTTTCTATACTACACATCTCCGCACTCTTGCTATGAAGTACCAGAGGAGATGAAAATCAGGTTCAGGGACTTACAATCGATCTCTCCCCGTCATCAGTGGAAATAACTAAAGAGGAGCAGAAGCTAATGAGAGACTGGAGGGACAGCTTTGGAAAATCAGTTCGTCAGCTAACCGTCCGAAACCACTAATTACCAAAGACAATGTAGGTACGCCTCAACTGTTTGCATACACAACACCAGATCCTACTCCAAGGCCTGTGGTTTGTTCCACCATGGATGACTGTCGTATTCGCCGATGGCCGGAATACACGATGAATTTAACAGATTGAACTTCAACAAATACACTTTAATGGAGCCAGCTCGTGGCCATCTTCACAAGTGTCCCATCATGCATTGGGACATAAAGATAACATGGGGGGACTGGTCACTGAATTGAAAACAAGTACACTACATCCCTTCCCTTTTTTGATAAAGACTGGTAACAAAAAAAAAACGAGAATGACTTAGAATCCGACAACTTAATAAATGAATCTCAACAACATGAGCTCAAATGTTCAAGAAAAAATCAGAGAATGTCACATGTCACAAATCAAGTAACATAGTCTTTGTAGTATTGGGGTGAACTCTGCGTCTCTCTGATCTTCGGAGGGTTGGACTGCTCCGTTGCTGGGCTGGGTTGCTGCTGGGCTGCTCCTGGTCTATTTTGTCCATTCGGTCCTTGTCCTGCGGCAACACCACTTCCTTAAGGATGATAGGCAGCTCACGAGTTTCATCTTCTTTCTCACTGGGTTGTAGTTTCTTAACATGTGAGGTATTGCGCGAGTACTCAGCGCCGTCTTGGGACTGCACAGCAAGACTGTTTCCATGTTTGCTCTCCACCACGAACGGGTTTGGGTTGAAGGGGGTTGAGAATTTGTTTCTTTTCTCTTGATGCACCAGTACTTGACATCCTGGGAGTACATCTGAATAGCTAGCGTTCCTCCTAGCATCAGCATATGCCTTGCATTTGCTCTTCTGTTCGCTGTCTCTGTCGCGTACTTGATGTTCTACGTGCACGTCACTCAACTCTGGGAGCTTTGTGCGTATTTTCCGCCCAAATAGTAGCTCAGCTGGACTGACGCCAGTTGTGAGGTGGGGCAGACTTCGATAGGCTGTTAGATACTTGGTAAGTTCTTTCTTCCAGTCCTGCTTCTCAGCGTGCGCGATTTGGATTCTCTTGAATAATGACAATTTTTGGCGCTCCACTTGTCCATTTGCTTGGGGCCACTTTGCTGTGGTTCGATGGTGTCTTATTCCTTGCTTCTCCATGTACTCTTTAAACTCTGCTGAAATAAACTGTGGACCATTGTCCGACGTCAGGCTCTCTGGTAGACCATGTCTTGAGAACATCACTTCGAGGCTTGATATGACCTTTGCTGTAGTTGTCGATTTCAGTATGTCCACCTCGTAGTAGCGACTGTAGTAATCTATGATTACCAGGATAGATTCACCATCAGGGAGGGGTCCCATTAGATCGACCGCCAAATCCCTCCATGGTCCAGTTGTAGGGGTGTAAACCTGATAGGCTCAGGTGCACTGGGTGGGCTTGTCAGTTGACATCCACACATGCTTTGCAATGTTTTTCAGCATCCTTTTCCATTCCTGGCCACCATACTTTGCTGCGCAACTTCTGCTTAGTGCCAACAATGCCAAGATGACCTTCATGGGCAAGGGAGGGTACTCTGGGTATAAGCTTCCTTGGTACAACAATCCTCGTTCCTCTCAGTATCAGTTGGCTAATAGCGCAAAGTTCTCCAGCACATGAAAGGTACTTTTTGTAGGCTAGCTGCTCCCATGGTTTTCCGTTTAGACATTCCCTGACTGCACAGAGTTCTTCATCAATGGCTGAGGCTTCTTCCACTTCTCGAGTAGTCATAGCACTGTGGGTGTCATTTACTGCTACAAATCTGATATATTCTTCGGCTTCTGATAAATGGCTGCTACTGGTTTTCTGTATACCCACTAGCCTTGAGAGAGGGTCAGCGATGTTTTTCGGGCCCGGCTCACATTTGACTTTGAACTTGTAGGGCTGCATTCGTAGCACCCATCTTTCAATGCGCGCGCAGGGTTTTGACTTTGGGCCGTAAATTACCTCCAATAGCTTGTGATCTGTTACAAGTTCAAACGGCATGCCGTACACATAGGGATGAGACTTTTCGCATGCCCACACGAGTGCCAGAGCTTCTTTTTAGGTTTGCGAATATCTTCTCTCTGTGTCTGTCAGGCTACGACTTGCATAGCTGATGACTCTTGGTCCATCCTTTTGCTTTTGGGCCAGCACCGCTCCCAGTCCAACGGGGCTTGCGTCGGCAATCACTTGGGTTGGGGCGTCTCTGTCAAAGTACCACAAAGTTTCAGCACTAGCCAACCGCTCTTTCAGCTCTTGAAACGCTTTTCTCTGTTCACCTCCAAACACGAAGGGTGTTCCTGACTTCGTTAGGCACCGTAAGGGCTCGGAAATGGTTGCCGGGTCAGGTATAGATCGGCCACAGTAGTTGGCAAGCCCAAGAAAACTTCGGGTTTCTGACACCGTCCGGGGTTCTCTTGCCTCAGTCACGGCTTTCACTTTCTCTGCTGTGCAACTGATTCCATTCCCGGATAACAGCATGCCAAAGAATGTAAGCTTGTCCATGCTGAACTGGCACTTTTCAGCGTTAAGGGTTAGCCCACGTTCCTCTGATCTCTTGACCACTTTCTCCAACCGCGAGTCATGTTCATCCTGGTCCTTGCCATGAATGATAATGTCGTCCGAGATGTTCTCTTGCCCCTCAATACCTGCCAGTGCTGTCTGTAACTCGTATTGGTACTGTTCGGAGGCAGAGTTAACGCCAAACAATAATCTCTTGTATCTGGATAGACCACAATGAGTCGCGAATGTCGTAATTTCTCTGGATTCCGGAGAAAGTTCCAACTGGTGATATCTTCATTTTGGGTCAAGCTTTAAGAATATCTTGCTCCCGCCTATGCTCTGCGAAATCTCGTCCACTGTGGGGATCGGGTGCCTGGCTCTGCGTATTGCCTCGTTGGCTCTTCGCATGTCAATGCATAGACGGATGTCAACCCCCGACTTCGGGACAACACCAACAGGATTTAACCATGGGGTAGGACCTTCCACAGGCTCGATGATGTCCAGGTCAACGAGTTCTTTAATCTTGTCTTCTACTTTCGATCTCAGACTGAAAGGGGTTCTGCGAATCGGCTGCGCAATGGGTTTTACATCTGTGTCGATGTGTAGCTGTACGGTGCGATCCTTCAATTTGCCTACTCCCTTGAATACTTGTGGGTATTTCTGCTGTAACAATTCGCTAATGACCTTTGAACCAGTGCTCACTGCGGCAACATCTACTCCCATTTTCAACACACCGAGGCTCACGGCTGTGTCTCTCCCAGAAGGGATTCCCCTTTGCCATTGATCACACAGAATTCTGCTCCAACTGTGGTATTCCCGACTGAAGTTTCACAACAGAATGTTCCAATCACATCCAGTGGAGCTTGACATGCATACGAGTAAAGCTTTTTTTATCGGCGCGAGTTGATTCACACTTCAGCTTGTTTCTTTTCAGCCACTCCCATGTTTGTTTATCCACGATGTTGGTACTTGCACCAGAATCTATGACCATGTTCAACCAGCATCCTCCAACAGTGACTTCAATCTTCTCCTGTGTTTCAATGCCTACAGCAAATGCATATTCTGGCCCTTCATCCTCTTCTTCGGAGTGAACCGCATTGGCTGTATTTTTCCTGGGTGTCCTGTTGTTCCTGGATTTGCCAGCTTTTCTTTGTTTTTCATCGCCCCTCTGTCTTGTACGGCACTGTGCTTGGAAATGCCCTTCTAAACCACACGTGTGAAAGAAATTGCCTCTTGCCGGACAATCTGGATTCTTGCCAAAATGTCCTGTTCTACCCCATCGATGACAAGACCACCCTCGGTTCTTCCTTGATTCGCGCGGTTGTTTTTGCTTGTTGCCATCACCTTTTGATCCAATAATACGGTTTACGCTCTCCGAATTCTCTCCTTTTTTTCCAAGGACATGGCTGTGAATTGGGAGTCGACTTTCTCACAGTTTTCCTGCGATCTGGAGTGCCTTAGCGAGAGTAAGTCCGCTACCTTCCTCGAGGAGTTTTCTTTTCAAGTACGTGTTCGTACATTCGCACAGGATTTCATCACGTATTTGATTTTCGGTATCTTCCACGTAGCCACAGTCCTTTGCTGCACGTCTAAGTCGCGTTGCAAACTGTTGCGTTGTCTCTCCAGGTGTTTGTTTTAGCTGTCTAAAGGAGTGGCGGGCGAACGTTGTATGGGTCTTCGGGATGAAATAGGTGTTTAAAGCGTCGACGGCTTTTTTGTAATCTTTCGCATCTCCCGTGTTCGGTAGCGTTGAAAATATGTCCTGTACATCGGGACCTGCAAGGTGAAGAAGGAGTGCTCGCCTTCGTTGTCGGTTGTTGGCATTTTCTTCGTTGATTATTAGGCCCTTGCCGTCTGCGAAAAGCTCGAAGGCTGTAAGCCAACGTTTCCAGCGAAGTCCCAGCGTGTTTTGATCTCCGCCGAAGCAGTGGATTGTTCTGATGTGATTTCGCTCATTGTCTCCATTATGACGGTAAATTGACTTGCAAATATGTTTCTTCAGGCACATTTTATCCTCGTCGCCAATGTCGTATTCGCCGATGGCCGGAATACACGATGAATTTAACAGATTGAACTTCAACAATAATGGAGCCAGCTCGTGGCCATCTTCACAAGTGTCCCATCATGCATTGGGACATAAAGATAATATGGGGGAGGACTGGTGACTGAATTGAAAACAAGTACACTACAATGACCTCACAGCTAGAGACACAGAGATGCCACATGAAGCTACAGCAGCAGATGGGCAATTCTATTTGAAGCCAGTAGTGTCGTGGTACATGTAGTGAAGCATAATCACATTCCTGGATTTCCGAACAAAGGTCCCCCTTTTTTGAAATGTTGAAGCTGATGTCACCGATGAGGAACTTAATTATTTTTGTGAAGTTCAATAATTTGTTCCTTCATTTTAAGACTGTCAAAGGTGGAAGTGAAAGAATCCAACGCGATGCTATAGTCAGCAAAGTGGAGGAAGAACATTTCGAGAGACTGCGATTTCATCAAATTAAACTGACATATCAGAGATGTCATAAGAAACATTCCTGAGCTACCAAAACGATATGTGGAAGATCTTCTACCAAAAAAAGGAAGCTGTGAAGAGTCCAGCAACCACGACCATGACTTTGAAGATGAAAGTTCAGCTGACGTGGTCTTTAGCGGAATTCCGTTAGACACCTCATCGAAGTGAAGTATCATCCGCCCAAATCATTTGGAAATCTAGCACATGTTTCTTGTAACAAATCATCTGTGCGACCGGATGAATCAAAATCGTCTCATGACCAAACCAGGGACTCCAAGGAGAAGAACATTTGTCAACTGTTCTTGTTCCTTACGAGTGTGATTGTGCTTCCTCCTCTATTGTGCAGAAGATCCTCAAAAAAAGAACAGCCCCTAAGAGAGAGTCAACAGAGCCCGTGGTAGATTTTAAATCCACCGTCGTTTTACCCTATGTCCATCTAAAATTGGAGCTTCTTTGCTGCTCCCCTGAACAAGAACCTTCTTCAAGTCCGACACAACACGTAGGTCACACTTGGTAGAGTCTTAGTATGACCGCAAAGACACCCTCAATGCGGCCAAACAAGACGGCGTGGTCTACAGGATACCCTGTGAGTGCAACAAAGTCTACATTGGGAAAAACAGGGAGATCTATTCAGGAGGGAATCAAGGAGCATGACAGGGCTATGGCACACGCCCTATGCCGTTTCTGGGCCACCCACGGGACCGGCAACTATCCGCATTGGAGATAGGTAGCTTTTTATATTGATAAAGACATAATCTTTAAAAAACATTGAAAAGCGTTGAAAACAGGGGCTAACTGTAACTTCTTCAGTTGGTGTCGACAGTCAATTCAATTGTCGTTTAAGATCGGCGAAGAGCTATTATAAGGCATTCATTTTAAATAACGTCACTTTGCGAAATTCCAACGGGCGTCACAAGCACGTCCCGAAATTGCAACATAGCTGCTTGTGAATTTCGGACGATGGACATGGGTACCCCCCCCCCCCCCCCACAACAGGGCCTCCCCTTTAGGAACTACAGTTTACAAATCAACACCAAGAATGGCACTGTTCCTTAGCTGACAGTAAGGTCAAAATGAGGCCAGAATAATGCCAAAATGAGGACAAAACAATTTTTATTTTTTTGGTCTACAGGAACAAGACGAAAAACTGGAAGGAACAAGAACAAGGAACAAGGAACAGGAACAAGACGAAAAACTGGTGAAAGGAATGCTCATCTCTTCAAAATCATGACTTTAAATTCACCTTTTTTTAGTAATTGATCATTCTCATTGTTAAAACTAAACAACATGCAACATTTGATTTGTTCAATTCCCGGCAAGCTGTTTTAACAAACAACCTGGAACACATTTGGCAAAATTCGATATTAGTCAAAATATGGCACTCTCTTGGCATTGGTTAAATGCTGGTGAAGTCAACACCAGGACACCCCCCCCCCCCTCCCCCTCTCTCTCCCTCCCACTAAACAAGTCAACTTACCCTTGTGTAATCCACTGGAGAAGCATAAAACATGTCAATCAAGGCATATGTGCTGTTATTAACCATGAAGGATGCTGTGCGGTTCTGAAAGGTGTGACCATAATCCTTAGAAACCCACACATGACTGTTGCTGTCTGATTCAGGATTTTTATCCAGTGTCAACATCAGAATAGTATTCCTGTTGTAGTGCACATATGCCATAAAGTGAGTGTCATTCAGCTTACACTGTAAAAAATAAATATGCATGTATTACGTTAAAATGTGTACACTAATAACTTGGACTTCTTGCTACATGTACATGTTACTTGGACCAATTGTGACCATCCACGCACAACTGTATGAAAAAGGGGCTTGAACTGATTAGTTCCAGTATAAAAGGAGCTTGGCCTGGCCACTCACAATTTCAGTTCCCGGGGGGGGGGGGGGGGGGGTCTCTCATATAAAAATGACCATCATTAGACAGTAAAACTACTTCAAACACAAAAGTAAATAGTGGACCACAAACAGAATCCTAAAAAAAAAAAAACGCAGTCGCCCAACAGGCGCATGTGACTACTGCTAAGATGTACATGTATAAGGTGAAAAAATGCGAAATGTAGTATTGTCCTACATATGCGGTTCTGTGGATAAGAATCGAAGCAAATGTTTAAAATAATGACGAATCTTGGGGATTAACCTCCGATGAGGTTCAATTACCCTCCGAAGAGTCAACATTTAAGTCAGTTTTCCTCATACGAGGCTTTTATGTAAATACCGACCTAAAAGCTGAAAGTTACTAAGGAAACCTTTCATCTGAGTAGTTAGAAACAAAATATGAAAGCTGTGAGAAGTAAATGTTGTAAAATTAACAGGGCTGGAGACTAACGGTAGCCAACTAGACATAGTCTAGTGAAAATTCAGTTTTGGCTAGTAGATTTTGGCTTTCACTAGCCATTTAGGTTAGTGAAAATGGTAATGAACCGGACAGAAACAAAACTGGAAATTATTTCTGATTAATCGCAAAGGCAAACTTGAGAGAACAGAAACTAAATTGAAACTAAAACATAGACTGTAAACGGAGGTCATCATATTATTTAATGCCATAAAGCAATAATTTGAAATAACTAAAATGCGATTAAATGTTTTGTTTATAACCTCCATTAACTCAGCTTATAAGTACATATAATGCAAACAATAACTTTCAGCTGATTCAATTTTGTTTATTTTCACGGCTTAGGCTGAAGAATTACGTGACACATTTAAAACCTTTGTAAATTGGAAGCAAAACTTCGTTAAAACCTGAAACGTTTTGTAAACGATTATAACACTTGTATCCACATACCATGTTAGAAACAGCTTTGTAGGACATATACTTAAGTTTTTTGAATTTTTAGCGGAGCACTCGCTAGCCTAAGGCTCGCTGCGTAGCCCCATACTCATAGCACCTATGCCCGTCATTTTTCATGGTCATGGTCAGCGGAATGTTTCGCGGGCGGCGTCTGTCAGTGTCCGTCCGAACGTTAGGCTCGATTACCAGCAACAAAGACCGGACTCGAGAGATCGGCTGAAATCGAGCCTATCCGAACGACCGTTCGCGCGGCTACACAGCCGTCAGCTCGGTAAACACTTTTACCATGTTTAGCGGAGAAGTAAAGTCGTTATGTTTCTGCAGTTTTTCGCGGTTTGCTACTCAAGACAGGGATACTCAGAAGCCACTTTAAATGTTGGAAAAAGAACAGCTTTCAGGGATAAAACCTTGCTTCGACGAACTTCGTACGTTTTAATCTCAACGAGGGAAGATGTTTGTTTCTATTACGGATTTCAGAACCAAAGAAGCGGAGATTTAGGGCTTTTTCAAGTTGAAACAAATTACATTTTTTGATGGGAATTTATGCTGATATCAATCTCTGATTGACTTTTTCTTTGTGTCTTGTTAGTTTTAAAACGTGCTTAAATTCAGTTGTATCGATTTCTTGAATTTCATCGAAGACAGCTCGAATGCGCTATATAAATTGTACGCGTTTTGCTTTGAAACATAAACTTATATTTGAATAAAATTTTTCGAAAGAAGATTGTGTTTTCGTGTTTGTTCATTCATTAAATAGATTGAAAAGCGATTTTATGTAAACAAAACAAGACTTGCATTTTATAATTCTATCCTCACTCGCGTCGCCTTATTATGCAAATAAGTTTGTGTGCCTGCTTGTGTATTGTTTGCAATTTTGATTCCCAAATCAGTTTCTTGGGCAATTTTTGACAAGCAACAAGTGTATTTTATTCGGAAAGTAGTCGTACTAGTTATTCTATACGGAGAAAAAGTTGTTTTTGTGAACTTTTGTACGGTCTAAATGTACTGTGCAGACGGTCGCGTAATACTGTTTTTGAGAATTGCTAAAATTGAAAAATAGCTTAGTCGTCAATCTATCAATCACTTAGTCGTCAATCAATCGTCACAGCTTACAGGAGAAAACTTGTAAGTGAAGCTAACAAACGAAGGCAAGATGGAACACTTCTCAGTGTTTGGACATTAGATGGTAAGGTTTATGTTAAGACCTCGCCCGATGGCTCTCCTGTAAGAATTTCCACTGAAGATGATTTAGATAACTTATAAATTTAAATGATCAGCAAGCCAAATTCTATTGTGTCTAGGCTGGAGAGAAAGCGCCTCTTTAAATTTAAGAGCTGTTTTCAACTAAAAACTTAGTTTCTTCTCGCTTTAAAATTATTTTAACTCTAACTAGCCTTCTGTCAGGACTTTTATAAACTGACAGTGTCTTCTTATTTAATTTAATTCTTCTTATTATTCTATAGATTTATTTATTTACTACCGTAGTACACATAGTCTAATTTGCTTAATTTCTTTAATGCCTAAGTTTTGCTTTATTTTTTTGACACGTCACATACATGCTATACTGAGGCACGCATATTTTTCTCTAGAAAATAATACAAGGCACGAAATTGCGCTGCACAATGGACTTGAAAATATTTTCTTTGAACGTTAGGGGACTTAGGGATGGCTCTAAAAGAAGAGAGCTATTTAATTGGCTCCGGAAAAAGGAAGCATCAATTTGTATGCTACAAGAAGTTCACTGCATCGATAAAACAAATCACTTGTGGAAAGCAGAATGGGGTTACGAAACCGTTTTCACCTCTTATGAAAGCAACAAAGCAGGTGTCTGTTTTCTTTTCAATAATAACTTTAATTTACAATTCAAAAGAGTTTATATAGACCCCTTGGGGAGGTTCATTATCTGCGACATCAAAGCCAACGAAAAACTGTTGACTCTCGCTAACATATACGCTCCGAACGAAGACAACCCTGCCTTTTTTCAAAACTTTTCTGATCATCTTTTAGACTTTAAATGCGAAGACATAATTATAGGTGGAGACTTCAATCTTGTACTGGACATTAACAAAGACAAAAAGGGTGATGTTGCAAAAACCCATCAAAATAGTCTAAAGATTATTAACGAAATTAAAGAAAATTTCGACCTGGTTGACGTTTGGAGAATATTTAATCCAGATGAAAAAAGATATACGTGGAGACAACGGCAACCAACGGTTCAATGTAGACTTGATTTCTTTTTAGTAAGTCAAAGCTTATTAGGTAACGTCACTCTTGCCGATATTATTCCAGGTTATAAAACAGATCATTCCATGATCACTATAAATCTGTCCCTTCATACAAACCAAAGAGGTCCGGGGTTTTGGAAATTGAACACTTCGTATCTTACCGAAACGGAGTATGTCAACCTTATTAAATCAACAATCACGAACGTTCAAAATGAATATAAAGAAGACGACTCGGTTAACCCTGCATTACTTTGGGACATGATTAAACTGAAAATAAGAGAAACATCGCTATTTTACGCCAGAAACAAGTCTAAACAAACTAGAGAACGCGAGGCTGAATTAGAAAAGATGATATCGAAACTAGAAAAAGATATAGATCAAGAGACTAACGAATCACGAAATCACGATCTTTTAGAACAACTTAGTGATCTAAGAAGTGAACGAGAGAAGATTATTGAACATCGAACAAAAGGCGCTATCCTAAGATCGAAAATTAGATGGTATAATGAGGGAGAAAAAAATACCAAATATTTTCTAAATCTTGAAAATAGACACTGCAAACAAGGAACCATAAGCCAGATAAAACAAGATGCTAACAACTATGTTACCTCAGATCAGGAAATACTAGCCGAGTGCCAGTCTTTCTATAAGAATTTATATACTACAAACGTAAGCTCACACTCGTTAATCGATTCATCTGACTTCTTCAGCCATGAAAATGACACGATCCTAAACGAGGAAGAACAAAATAACTGCGAAGGCCCTTTAACAGAAACGGAATGCCTTGCAGCTCTAAGAACTATGGAAAATGGGAAAACACCCGGCTCTGACGGGTTACCAGCTGAATTTTATCAGGTTTTCTGGAAAGATATTCAAAATACTTATAAGAGCACTCAACTTTTCATACGATACGGGTCAACTGTCCATTACTCAGAGAAGGGGTATTATCAAACTCATTCCCAAGAAAGACGCAGATCCGCACTTCATCAAAAACTGGAGGCCATTAACCCTTCTCAACTGTGATTATAAACTAGCTGCAAAGTCTATTGCAAATCGCCTGAAAAATGTTCTTCCCGATTTAATCAGCTATGACCAGACTGGATTTATTAAAGGCAGATTTATAGGTGAAAACATTAGGCTTATAGACAGCGTTATTCGTTTCGCCAAAGAAAAAAACATTCCCGGACTGCTCTTATTTCTTGATTTTGAAAAAGCGTTTGATACGATAGAATGGCCTTTCGTTACAAAAACGCTTCAATATTTTGGTTTTGGTCCTACTTTGATAAACTGGGTAAAGTGTTTTTACAGTAACATAGAAAGCTGCGTCTTGAATAATGGATGGACGAGTAGTTTTTTTAAAGTCGAAAGAGGAGTTAGGCAAGGTTGCCCTTTATCTCCTTATCTCTTTATTTTATCGGTGGAAATTCTAGCCAAAGTAATTAGACAAAATCAAAACATTAAGGGAATCCGTGTGAATCAGAAAGAAATTAAACTAAGTCAATACGCAGACGACACGACTTTAATACTCGACGGCTCACAACAGACACTATCGAAAACATCGATCGGTTGAAAAGCGGTAGTAATGAAATTCTTGCTCCTGAAAGAAATTTTAGATGGAAAAAAGATAAAGTGAAATCTCTTGGCATACAGTTTTCCATAGACCATGACACTACTGCCTTCTTAAATTATAAGGAAAAAATGGAAAAAATAAGAATCAAACTTAACAACTGGAAATACCGCAGACTAACCTTAACTGGGAAAATCGTAGTACTAAAAAGCTTAATAGCTTCTCAAATTGTCTACATTTCTGCGCCTCTCTGCACAAATGAGTTCATAATCAAAGAGATAAATAAGCTATTTTACTCTTTCTATGGAATAGAAAACCTGATAAAATAAAACGTGACAAAATGGTAAATAACTACCCAGACGGTGGTCTCAAAATGATTGATATACATTCTTTTAACAAGGCCTTGAAGATATCATGGATTAAAAAATATTTGGATACTGACAACCATGGCAAATGGAAATTGTTTTTTGACATTCACATTAAGAAGTTTGGCTATGGCCTCCTTTTTACAGGCAACCTTAATGAAAAAGATACAAATAAGATTTTTAATACAACAGACAATTTCTTAAAAGAACTTCTTTTAATTTGGTCAGAAACAAATTTTGAAGAGCAATTAACATCTGAAAAGCAGTTTCTTGAAATATAGTATATCAGGTTCAACTCTTTGGTGCGAATTAACAACGCCCCAATTTTCTACAAGGAATGGGAACGTAGAGGTATTAGGAAAATAAAACACTTAAAAGATAGTAATAATAATTTTTTCACCTTTCAAGAGCTGCAGAAAAAGTAGGCTTTAAAATCAAGTCCTTAACATATTTAGGACTTATTTCTGCCTTAAAAACTCTCCGGAGAGCAAGTAACCTACGCGACCTACAGATAATGACAATGAATATGAAAGCTTCTTGACCAAATTAATCAAATCTCAAAAATGAAATAGACTTGTGTATGATAAACTCGTTGCGAAGAAGGCCTCTGCTCCTACCCTCAGCCAACAGAAATGGCTTAAAGACTGTAGTTTGAAGCAAAACGATGTAAACTGGAGCGCTGCTTACCTACTAGCCCCCCAAATCACAGGAAGCACAAAACTTCGTGAATTCCAGTTTAGACTTCTGCACAGGAGACTACCGACAAATGATTTTTTAACCAAAATGCGAATAAAAGAGAACCCGCAGTGCTCTTTTGTCAAAAAGAATGTGAAAAACTAACCATCTTTTCTGGAGTTGCCATACAACAACACTTTTCTGGAAAAGCGTAATAGCGCAGCTAAGGGCCTTTCAAATCATTCAAGATCATTTCTCTTTGGATATATCTTTGGCACTTGGCTTAAAACCTGATTCATCAAAATTTCATCACCAAATCAACTTTTGTTTTCTTGTAGCCAGACACTTCATCTGGCTCTGTAAAATGAAAGATTCTACTCCATCACTCCACGGTTTTCTTAAATACCTTAAATCGATCCACAGTATACATGTTCACGGAAATGCAAACCAACCCTTACCTAAGGAATGGTATTCCTAAACGGCATCTCTTAAGAATATTTGACTATTTTGGAGCCATCTCCCTCATGCCACTACTAACAAAAGACCTTTTTAGCTACTTCCATTGTTTAACTGCTATAAAGTCTTTTCTTCGCCTCACTCCTTTTTTTCTTTTTAGTATTATTTATCTATTTTATTTTATTTTATTTTATTTTATTTTATATGCTTTTTTTTGTAGTTTCTCAATTTCTTTTCTTTATTGTTACTCAACATGTGTAGTAAGATATTTTGTTTAAATAACGCCGCTCTTTGTAAGTATCTGTTAATATGTAAGAGGAACACTCAATAAAGGAAAAAAAATCTTTATTCTTGTGCTTCCGACCTTTCACCTAAGTTAAGCTTATCATCAGCTTTCTTTTCAGAGTGCGACGCTCTGTTAGACTCAGCCTATCTATAAATATTATGACATCATGTGAAAACCAAGAATAGTGACTGCTGCGCATGCAGGCGCAGTAGTCACAAAAATTAACCCCTTAGGGCTCAAATGCCTACCAGTACTTCTTTGCCACAAGAAGTAATGTTTAACAATTACTTGTTAATGGTCAAATCTCCTGCTGCACACCACCTGGGCGAGTCCTAGTGAGGTGTTATAATATGCCGTATAACGTGGTCCTACACTGTAAATCTCAAGACCTTGAGTGGGATCTTACAGCAAAGCACCCAAATTTAAAGTGTGATCTCTCTCAATTAACTTGAACATGATTGTGCAGTGTGTCCAGTCAAATTAAAGATACTTCAATGTAAATAGAACTTTCTTACAGATGTGTAAATCTGAATGAACTTTTCATTCTGTGGATGAAATACTTAAGCATGACCATTCAACTGGTCAGCTGCATGTATTACCCCTCCTTGGTGGTGGTAGATTTTGATCAGTGAAGATGAATTATATTTTTCATTAACTTTAAATATAGCCTTCAACAAGACACCCTTAGATGTAAAGGCGAAAACGTTTCCTCGAACTATTGTTGACTAAGATACATCAACAATACATGTAGTTATAAAAAGATACAAATAGCAGTCATGTGGAGCTTTCTAATTGCATTGAGTTCCACAACTTAAATTTCATCATGTGAACTTCTTTAAAGCTTATAAACTATAGACATGCAGCTTGTAGGTCACTTGTAATCTACACGGTAGTCTACTTCTGTGTACATGTAGTTGGTAGACTGAACCTATTTTTAGAGAGCACTGTTCAAAATTCCCAATACATGAAGCATGAAACCAACCATGAAAGTTTACCGAAAGACTTGTATGATTTATGCAAATATGACCATTTACATCTGTAACAGTATTTCTTTTTCTTGTATTATAAAAGAAGAAACAATTTTCTGATCTAAAGTTGACCAATACACAAATGTAAGTGCTCACTATATCCTATGTACAGTCAATCACTTGAAAGTATTGGTCTACTTTCAAGTCATCACTTCACTAATAAGACATGCCGAAATGATTAATGACTGACACATAGGCCAAAAACAAAATCTACAGTTCAAGCTAATAACTGCTTGGTAATAGTCCTAAAGTTGTGACAAATACATGTGGCTGTTATTGTCTAAGCTTAGCAGTTTCAAATTGCAGTTGTAATTACAGCCTTCCAACAGGTCTGCATATAATTGATGACGTCGGAGCAATTTTAACCATTCTATGTCTTTTCGTCCAAATGAGCTGAATTTTTGCATGTGGTCTCCAATTTAATACAAAACCGCAGCCCTGTATTTTTCTACTGTTTTGCGCTTTATTTACTAGTACAAACGGCACTTTTGGAGATATTTTGTTGGACGAGAAACAAAAGAAAACTTTTGTTTTCCTTAACAATGAAATCCTGAGAGAAGTGTCACTAGCCGCTTAGTTGTTCGTTTCGATTGCATACGTTTTTACTCACGAAAAACGAAGCGCAAACCAGCAGAAAGAATCATTTCATGGATTTAAAATGCTTAATCCGCTACAAGTGTTGATTCGAAAGAGTACTATTTAATAACGAAGCACCTTTAGCTGGAAGACGTATTATAAATGCGGAAGTTTTAAGGAAACACCAAATGGAAGCATGACGTCACTCAAAAATAATATATTGCGTTCAAAGTCATTACAACATCACGTTTGAATGAACAGACACGCAAATGGCAGCAACGTTCTAAAAGCCCAAATAACAACTTGGGCTCTTACCTCATTAACAAGGGGTCTCACATCTGGACTGAGCGATCGTCGAACTCGAGAAAACAGCTTCTGAAAATTTTGATCGCCGCTGGACTGAGCTTTGTTTACAACTTGGTGTTCCAACTCGAACAATTTTCTCGGAGTACCGGGAAGTGGCGAATGCCTCTGTACAAATAAATGCCTCACTCTCGACTGTTTGATTGCTTCTCCCTGTATTATCCCAATCACCGAGAACGATAAACAGGCCAAAAACACGACGATTTTCTGTACATATCGCTCCATCTTTGCGGAGCGAGCTGAATTGGATATCGCTGAGCTCCCATGCAGCCGTTATTTGTCTCATCACGCAACGCTTCTCCCATTCCCATTCCTTGCCATTGTGTTTGCGATAAATTCAGCGAACCAATCATGTATCAGCAAAATGAAAATGACGTACGTAAGCGAGAAAAAGACCGGTATGTGCCAGACATCCTAGATCCTAGCTCAGTACTGAATTTTTTATAAAAGGTGACAGGCCTAGCACAAATCCTGCTCGTCACTAGAAGCATTTTATCCCAGCTTTAGAATAAGTCTAACCCATGTACGTGCCTGAGAGATTTTTCCTTTTAGTTAAAAATGAAGATATAACAGGCCTGTTGTTCTAAATGTTCTCGTTTCTTTGATCTTGGGAAAAAATCTCTAGCTGTGTTACTGACAGGATCTTCCTGAGACAGGAGGAATTTACGCTTTCCAGAGCCGTTTAGAATATTAAGGGCCTAGCTGGGTTACCCTTCTAGAAGGGTCAAAAGATAGCCCCTATTACATGTGTAGGGTTATCCCTAGGGCTATCTCTGTCAACAAAGCCGCAGAAACCTGAAGCCATCGATAGATGAGCCTTGAAGTCGACGCCGTTGAATTCGCCCTTCGTCTTGTACAAGTCTTGTACAATATATGTACAGTTATTAAAAGATATCAGTCATGTGGAAAAATATCAGTCATGTGGAGCTTTCTTTGCATTGAGTTCCACAGCTTGAATTTCATCATGTGAACTTCTTTATAAAGCTTATAAACTATAGACATACAGCTTGTAGGTCACTTGCAATCTACACTGTATAAGTCTACTTTTTTGTACATGTATACATGCATGTGTACATGTAGTTGGTAGACTGAACCTTTTTTTAGGGAGCACTGTTAAAAATTCCCAATACATGAAGCATGAAATCAATCATGAAAGTTTGTGTATAATTTATGCAAATATGACCATTTACATCTGTAACAGTATTTCTTTTTCTTGTATTATGAAAGAAGAAACAATGTAGTTATACAAAGCTTTTTTATAACAAAAAATGGTCATCTTTTTCTGATCTAAGGTTGACCAATACACAAATGTAAGTGCTCACTTGTCCTAATACTTGTACAGTCAATCAATTGAAAGTATTGGTCTACATTCAAGTCATCACTTCACTCATAAGACATGCCGAAATGATAAATGACTGACACATAAACCAAAATCAAGCTAATGACTTGGTAATAGTCCTAAAGTTGCAAGCTGCAAAATACAGGTGGCTACTATTGTCTAAGCTTAGCAGTTTCAAATTTCAGTTCTAATTACCGCTTTCCAACAGGCCTGCATATAAATGAAGACGTCGGAGCAATTTTAACCATTCTATGTCTTTTCGTCCAAATGAGCTGAATTTTTGCATGTGGTCTCCAATTTAATACAAAACCAGTAGTATATATAGCGTCAAAATTTGTAGAGTTGGCTATAAGCTTTGCCTCATCGCCCCGCTCAGCACGTACTTCGCAGGGCGAATAGGTGAGCAAAGCTTATAGCCAGCTCTACAAATTGATTGACGCTATATATACTACTAGAAACAAGACGGCAGCCTCGGAGAGCGCAGCTATGTCGTAAAGGCTTAAAAAACTCTACAAAGTGCTTGACTCTATCTATACTACAAGGACCGGCACCCTCGGTGCGCGCAATTGAAGAATGAGAGCACTAGAGGAAATGGAGGAATAAAAGTTGGAAGGAATATATGGCTGCAGAACCAGCCTTTCAAACTGTTAACGAATTGTTCGAAAGCGTACCCACCCTTTCAATGCGGGACTTTTTAGAGACAAAATGAAGAAGGTCATAGCTTCGTTGAAAATGGAAAACCCTGGCTATCGGAGATTAGTTTTAGGTTGTTTATTGAAGTAAGGGACTCATTTTCGCGCGAATTGCTAGGAAAAATTTCCTTTTGGCATGATGTTAAAGAAACAAGAGAAAGCATGGAAAGAGTTATGCTTGAGTTGGAATATGTGGGCGTTTTTTATTATGAGTGGAATGCGGTTGTATCGGTAAAAGAAATAAAAAAAGAGGCATTGTTGAAAATTGAAAATAAAGCTGAAAGAATAGTTTATATTGACCGAAACTGTTCAGAGTATGAAATATTTTTATTGACGCGTTTGTGAAACCGGCGCTTTCTCGGCAGCCTTTTATGAATTATTTTGTTATAACGACTTTTAACCAATCATAGCATTACGCATCATTTTTATCAAAATTTGGTAAATTCTGCTAAAACGCGCAAGCGGCTTATGCGCATATAACATATGTTAAATGAATGTATAAAAAAAGCAAAACTAGTCCACTGGTGGCCACCAGAACCTCTCAAGAAGGCCCATTCACCCATTCCACCCACAACAGAGTTGCGTGGTGTGGGATTCACACCGCTTACAATATTCTGACTTTAATCAAAGGGCTCTTAAAGCCATCTCGTTAATGACATTATAGAACAATTCGGAAAATGCTCGGGCCTTCGCATCAATTATGACAAAAAAGAAATATTTTTTCTAGGTAATCAAACTCCAATGCCTGCGCATGATTTCGAAATAACGAAAGTTAAAGTTAAGAAAACAGTGAAAATTTTAGGTGTACATTTTACCTATGATAATATCCTCCGACAGAAGTTAAACTTCGCAAAAATTATTGATTCAATCAAAGAAAAACTAAAGTTGTGGAGGTGGAGAAATTTAACTGTTATCGGCAGAATTCAGATTGTTAAAAAATTCGTTGTTCCAACCATCATGTATCGCGCGGGGTTAATTAGTCTAGATAAAGAGGTGATAACTGAAGCCAATAGTATAATATTTGATTTTATTTGGAAGGGCAAAGATAAGGTAAAACGGTCGTCGCTATCCGTGATATTGAAAATGGTGTACTCAAAGCTCCTCACTTAGAGTCCATAATTAAAACGCATAGAATATTATGTTTCAAAAAATTCGCGAGTGAGGACTCAAGCAGTTGGAAATATTTTTTATCGCACTACCTTAATCCCGTAGGAAACAAATTTGTTCTCTGTTGCGACTACGATGTGGAAAAAACTTCCAATAAGTCTTCCTAAGTATTACAAGGAGTGTTTTGAGTATTTTGCAGAGTGTTCGGCAGCTAGACAGACAAATGAATTTAACCTGTCACAGAGGAAATATCTAATACAGTTGTATTGAACAAAAAGTTCATTTGTATTAATGGGAAGTCCGTCTTTAACAATAAGCTCGTTGGCAAGGGGATAATTAGAATTGGTAATTTAATAACACAAGAAAATCGACTTATTACTGTGTGCAATCTAATTGAGCTTGATTTCTCCCCAATGGATGCCTTTGAACTTATGAATTTAATAGATGCCATTCCTGCACAATGGCGTCGGTCATTGAAGATAAATGGCTATATTGAAAAACAAAGTTTTGTTCTTCAAGACCAAATTCAATTAAATTTGATGGGGAATAGCGTTTTGATAAGTAAAGCTATCTCTAAAGGTACCTGTGCAGAATTAAGATCTAAGATCACAACTTCACCAACAGCCCAGCTGAAGTACACAAAAATTTTCAGCAATGAAACTCTAGAATGGAAAGAAATATATAAATTGCCATAAAAGGTTGCTTTAGATATAAAATCGAGAGAATTTCAATATAGAATACTAAATATAATTTTAGCAACGAACAGCCTTTTGAAGAAAATAGGAATAATTATAAAAAACTCTTCAGTTTGCTCCTTCTGTGGTACGGTGGACGAATCCCTCGAACATTTATTTATATCCTGCCCCGTTATTACAATACTTTGGACAGATCTTATTGATTGGTGTAATAATAGGAATATTGAAATTACATCACTTTCTGATATCGATAAAATGTTTGGTCTATGGAAAAGAAAAGATGATCTCTTGCTGTTAAATCACATTGTAATTATTGCGAAACAATATATCTATTACTGCAGAAACAACACTTTAAAACCGTCTTTTAATGTTCTTTTATCAAGAATCGACTCAATTTATCAACTTGAAAGTAGGATCGCCAAGTCAAAAAATAAATTAGCTGTACATATTAATAAATGAGGTAAATATATTTAAATATATATTGCACTGACGAACATTAATTATCGAATATAAACCTTGGAAACGCTCATGTTATTTATCAATGTTACCTAGTTACTTACTTAGTCTTAATCTGAAACTTTTTAATTTACGACTTGTTTGTAAATGTAAATGTTAATGTCAGTAGTAAATGTAAATGGTGTATGTGAAGTATAATGTGATGTATCCAAATAGAGTTATAAACAATTTTGAAATACAAAAAAAAAAACCCGTTAATGCGATAGAACGTGAGGTTAATAAAAAAATAAGAAGAATTGATAGTGAATATGGTAAAGATGTTATTTGTTTCATGTAGTCTGGTATAATATAAATGAACCGTTTTGAAACGTCGATTAATAAGGAATCCGGAAACATTGAGTCGGATATTGAGGTGATCGAAAAGATTGGGTGGCTTGGATAGGTAAATAAAGTAAAGATGTTCTAGGTAATATGTGAAGGTGTATTTTTTGGCGGGAAAAGTAGGATAAGTTTAGAATGAGTTTGACGTGTTTGTCTTGGCGGATTTACCAAAACTCTCTGGCTTCGCTGTTAACCCGCTGCATCAAGCCGAAGAATTTCAGCGATATCATGAACAGCCAGCTACATCATTTTGCAGATGCGTCAACCAGCGGTTACGGAGCTGTGACTTACCTGCGCTTGACCGATCGATTCTATGGTAATATCAGCTGCACCCTGATGACAAGCAAGTCCAGAGTCGTCCAACTCAAGCAAATCACCTATTCCCAGACTAGAATTGTCAACTGCTTCAATAGCCATTAGACTGGACAAGATGATGAGAAAGGAACTTGAGCTCCCCATTGACGACTCGGTGTTCTGGACCGACAGTACCTCTGTACTCAAGTACATAAAGAATGAAGACAAAAGATTTCACACATTCGTGGCCAACAGGGTAGCTCTAATTCGCGACGGTTCGAGCCCATGTCAGTGGAGATATATCCAATCCAAACAGAATCCCGCTGATGACGCATCAAGAGGATTAACAGCAGATGTACTCCTTGGAAGTTCGAGGTGGTTACTGGGGCCAGAGTTCTTGATGAAGACAGAAGACCATTGGCTAAAGAGCACGGAAACTCTTGATAAGATTTCAGAGGGGGACCCAGAAATTAAGAAGGAAGCTAAAGCAAGTGGAGCATTCCGAAACGAAGACCCTGAACTGGTAGAAGAAATGATGAGGCAGTTCTCCTCGTGGCACAAATTGAAGAAGTTTATTGCCTGGATCTTGCGGTATGAAGAGAACCTGCGAAGTGCTGGCGATCATCTTAAGAATCCCAATAAGTCGACCAAAGAATGATGAAATCTGTAAGACCGATCACAGTAAAAGAAACGCAAGTTGCTGAAAGAGAAATTCTTAGGTACGTTCAGAGAAGAAGCTTCCCTAATGAAATAGAGATCTTGAAGAGCACAGGGGCAGCCAACGAGAAGATCGGTAACCAGCCTCAGTCACGGACGAGTCTGATTAAGAAGTCCAGTGCTATCTGCAAGTTGGACCCCAGACTAATTGATGGGCTCTTGTTAGTCGGCGGACGCCTCAGATCTGCTGCAATCCCAGAACATCACAAGTATCAAGTCATCCTGCCTAAGGACAATCACGTATCTAAATTGATCATTCAATATTGTCATTTGGCCTCGGGACATTCAAGCAGAGAGCATGTTTTATCCTTGCTGCGAGAAAGTTTCTGGATCATCATTCAGCTGTCCGGAGACTACTATCAAGATGTTTCAGCTGTCGACGCAGATAAGCTCCCGTCGCTGAACAAAAGATAGCTAATTTGCCTGAAGACCGCGTCACTGCAAACAAGCCACCATTCACGTTCGTGGGTGTCGATTTCTTTGGACCATTCATAGTGGAAGAGGACGCTCTAAGCTAAGAGATATGGCTGTATCTTTACTTGCATGACCATCAGGGCGGTACATGTCGAAGTGACTCACTCGCTTGACACCGACTCATTTCTGAATGTCTTACGCCGATTCATGGCTAGAAGAGGGAAACCTGAACAGATCAGAAGCGACAATGGTGGAAACTTTGTTAAGGGCAGCAAGGAGATCAGCAACGCAATTTCCGAGTGGAACCATCAGAAGATTGATGCCTATCTTCTAAAACACGAGGTTCAGTGGATATTCACCCCCCCCCCCCCCCCCCTGCGGGATCCCATCATGGAAGGGTATGGGAAAAGTGTATTCGAACTGTACGGAAGGTGCTCAATGCAATTCTCAATCAGCAGATCCTTGATGACGAAGGTCTAACCACTCTCCTCTGCGAAGTTGAATCAATCATTAACAGCCGACCTATCACACAGGTCTCAGAGGACCCAAAGGATCTAGAAGCCCTGACTCCAAATCACCTACTACTACTCAGATCAGAAATCCCCCTCACACCTGGAGTTTTCCAGAAAGAAGATCTCTATTCAAGAAGAAGGTGGCGCCTGGTCCAATATCTGGCAAATCAGTTTTGGAAGCGCTGGTCAAAGGGGTATCTTCGAATGCTCCAAACAAGATTGAAGTGGCATCGCGAGCAGGGAAATTTGAGCGTCGGTGATATCGTCCTCGTGGTAGACGACACTTGTTCGCGTAATGCATGGCCTCAAGGCAGGATCATTGAAACCCTTCCTAACAGTGATGGATGTGTCAGAAGAGTCAAAGTGAAAACCAAAAGTGGAATCCTGATGCGACCGATCGACAAGTGTATGCTGCTAGAAGCTGAACAGGAGAAGACACAGTGACTTAGAAGTTCAGAACTTAACTCAAGATTAGTTCAGGACTACGTTTGGAACCATTTAGGATTTGGTTAGTAAATACAGTGCTACCGGCGACTACGTGTATTTACCGGGGCCGGAATGAAGGTTCCAAATGGACATTTCGTGATTTTAACATGACCGAACTTTTAGTTGTTACCAGGCCGACCGAGCGATCTCGGTGCTTCGTTCATGATGAATTTCGTTTTCAAAGATTGTAAGCGCAAATCGCTTTCCATCCTATTGATGAACTTTTATGGTATTTGAAGAAGGTACCCTCAAATTGTTTGTAGGTGACCGTTATTTCGGTTTATTTGGACTTTGTAAGCTTTCATTTTGCTTTATTTCCCTTCGTGTTTACAAGCTTCGATTGTGTAATTTTACTTTCAGAAACATATCTGTACGCCGTTTATTTTGATGAATCTCGATTAAAGACTTATAGATTATCTACTGATTCAGCGGCTACATTAGTAGCACTGGTGGTATTCAAATCAACATTTGAATATGCCTGACTAGAGGTCGATGCACTGCTGACAGATTTGTTTGCCACTGCAGTACCCTCCTGGCAACTGTCACCAACTTTGCCTGACATTTCGTCAATATTATGAGTTATCAGTCTAACATACAGTCTTCCGTTTACTCATAAATGCTTGACATGACTAAAATCCCATGTATGGTTGTCTTTGACTACTGGAGTGGTAATCACGTTCCGTTCCTTTTTTACAGACTCGAAATCGTACAGACCAATGCGAGGATATCGTTTCTTAAAAACTGCCTGTAGTTCGCTTATGATGGCGTCTTAGTTCTGGTCACTCTTCAGGTCAATTTCAGCCTTTAGTAAGACAAAATCATCGGTTATAGAGTAATCACTGTAACATCCACCATCTTGTGTCTGAACATCATGATTGGGTCTCTCCAAAAGCTATACAGTCTTGGGAATTAACTGGACATGCTTCGTCTCTTCTTGTTTTGTCTTCTTTGGCCTATTCCAATGGCCCGGAATGTTTTGTTGTCTCTTTACAGCCGGTCGAGAAGATGGCCCAAAAGAGCTCCTTTGTGCAGTTTGGCCTGCAAAAGCATTATTTAAGTCGTCTACAGAGATTGAAGCCGCCGAACGTATTAAATTTCTCGTCGTGGAGACAAGATTTAGCTCTATTAAACTCCTCTCGGACACATCGCCTGATTCTCTCCTCTTCTTCCGCCATGTTTGTCGACCTCGTGGTCTCTATTTCCCACCATGCCTCGTTTCACTTGTGTAGCAACATAGCTTGTCACATGCCGACATGACTGACAGGTTTCAGTGTATTGCTTGCATTTTTTTAGAGAGAAACAGAAGACTTTTGTGAATGTTCCTAAGAATATTTGCCAAAGGAGACTATGATCCCCTTACTGTCACTTGAAGCAGCGAAACTATGTTACTTAGTGCTTCTAGTCAAGGACATATTAAAGGGACAGTGACATGTGGATTTGGTGTCATTTCGAAAGCCAAAAGCTCCTTAATTTATGTTAACAGAAACCGAAAAAATGGTCCAGTTTTGTGATAAATTACCACCCTAGTTCCTAGTATGTCAAAACTGTCGATGATTTTTTCTAGTCATTGACGACAAGGACATGAATGAATTGCAACTTCAAAAGTTAGCCTAACGTTTTTCAAGTTGTCAGGTTTTTAGTTATCAAAATGGGTTACAACAGATATACAAAGAACTGCAGGGCTGATCTGGCTACGTAACAAAGTAGACTTCGCGAGACACATCACGACAGAAACCGATAAAGTAGGATCGCAACCGTGGACAGCCGTTTCGTTGTTATTGCAACTCTTCAGCACAGTACGGTTCATTTATGGCTGATCAAGTCTCTCGCAGATCTTACGTACCCGTTAGCAACATTATCGTTTGCTGTCCTATGCAGATTTTACTTTTGTTACAACAGACCATGATTTGTTCCTCTTTCAAGAATTTCTGTTTAACTGGTTTTTACGTATTAGTAAAGGTATTATAGCATGGTTTTGACCAAAACCATCGAAATCCCGTGACACTGCCCCTATAACTAAAACAGAGACTGTTCAATAAAAGAGTGTACAAACTCCCAGAACCTATTTATTTATTTATTCTTTTATTTATGTACATGTCTTTTATTATGGAATTGTCTGTATTATTTTGTCTAATTAATTATTGTTAAAAGCAAATATATAATAATAATAACTGAATTATTCGTATGATTGCTTATTAATGATTATACATCAAAGCATTTACTAAGAGAAAGTGATGATCTCATTGCAGACAGGAAGTGAGCATTTGATGCGTATTTGACACTTTATTTAATGATTGGCTGATGAAGATCAGCCCATATAATATGATAGTGTAGCAGCTCTCAGAAACCTCAGGCCTTGAAAAACCCACAGCTGCTACTGTTTTTAGGGCTAGGGTCCATTGTTGTGTTGTTTGTCTTCTGTTGTTCTCTCGGAGGGTATCGAACCAATGGTGTGAGACCTTACGAGAGCTGCTACATCGCCCATATAATACCAGAAACTCGTTCGCTTACACATGAAATCCTTAAAGAACGTTTTTAATAAGATTCATAAGAACGTTTATAAAGAATTTTAAGATTTGTAATTTGCACTAGTGAGCAAGTCTCCAAGACCAATTGTGAAGCCTATCAAGCGCCGTCGATCTTATTGAAAATGTTCTTTCAGGATTTCATGTGCAAACGAAGCTTTGAGTTTCCATTCACGGGTGATCTTCATCAGCTTGTGCAATTTGAGCTTTTTTAAAACTCACTTGTGCAAATAAATCACATATTGAACTCGAAATCGTATGATTAACATTACTAGAGGGTCTGGATGGGGGGGGGGGGGGGGGAGGGTACAAATGTCAGTTGTCAGTTAAAATTTTGGCCATTTGTCAGTTGTCATTTAAATTTAAGGCCATTTGTCAGTTGTCAGTTAATTCACTGTTAATAATTAATTAAGTAATTTAATTATTTCTTTGTTTATCCAAAATTTAGCTAAAAAGGCACATAAAATGCAAAATTGTATCACTAAATCGAAAATTGCTACACTAATAACTTTTCTTTTTTCAAATTTGGAGTTGAAATCATTACAAGTGGCTTTCTATCGTTACTCTCCTGCTTGCCCGAGCATAACATTCCTTTCTAACCCTTAGACCCTTAGCTCATCAAAATTCACCTTCAAAATATTTGAAGTATATCATGAGAAAGACAAACAAATATCGGAAGAGTTCTTTCTGTTATTTGTTCGTTTGATTTAAGGTGGCTCGACTGGGGTTTTGAGCGACGATACCGTTTAGCTTTGAGAAACGTGTGTACCACCACAAACGATCCAACGGAAAATCGATTGCCACAGCTGTACTAGAGAAAGATTAAAGTTTCAGATGAGGTTAGTTTTATGGAAATCGGAGTTGCCAAAGCAACGTTATGACGTCACTTCCGGTTTTACATAATACCGAATTACTTGTCATCAAGAGATAATTTTGGAAAACGCTCTCTGGATCTTCGACCTGACGTACTTGTCCTTAGGTCTTCAAAATTTTGCAAATTTCTATGGAAGCGTTTTCGAGAAAACTTCGAGTGAAGTTTTAAGGTGTTAAAATACAACAAAAACAAAACAATTTTGAAATGTTATTAAAACTTATGTCTACAGGGCTTGATGAAATAATTTTTTGGTCTTACATGAATTTCATACCATCCAAATATCTTAGGTGAAAATCTCAAGGAAATCGCTCCGTTTGGATTTCAGAAATATTACCTTGAATATGAACTGGCCTGGAGTGTTATTTCGCTTTTACATCAAAAATTGACCCTACATTTATTAAAATTGTTATGAATTAAAAAGCGAATGATGAATTTTCTTAAAACTTAGTCCTCATGAAGATTAATTAATGTTTAATACAATCTCCAAGTTTCAAATTCATTGAAACATTCTAAGGCTGTAAATTTTTAGCGCCAACTCAGGAAAATATTGAGCTGATTTTCGCGCTTGAGGCTTGTTGTTTCATTATGCATCTCCATTGTCTCAAATCGCCGTGGAATTGTAGCTTTCAGTACATCATGAATTCATGTAACACTTAAAACAAAGCAATGAAGTGTTTATGAATTCATTATGTACTGAAATTTACAATTGCATGGCGATTCGAGACAATGGAGACACATAATGAGATCAACAAATCACTTTCGTGAAAATCAGCTCAATATTTTCCTACGTTGAGGCTGTAAATTGACAGCCTTAGAACGTTTCAATGAATTTGAAACTTGGCATGTTGTATTGAATATTAATTAATCTTTATGAGGACTAAGTTTTAAAAAAATTCATCATTCGCTTTTTAATTCATGACAATTTTAATAAGTGTAGGGTCAATTTTTGATGTAAAAGCGAAATAACACTCCAGGCCAGTTCATATTCAAGGTAATATTTCTGAAATCCAAACGGAGCGATTTCCTTGAGATTTTCACCTAATGTATTTGGATGGTATAAAATTCATGTCAGACCAAAACATTATTTCATCAAGCCCTGTAGACATAAGTTTTAATAACATTTCAAAATTGTTTAGTTTTTGTTGTATTTTAACACCTTAAAAATTCACTCGAAATTTTCTCGAAAACGCTTCCATAGAAATTTGTAAAATTTTGTAGACCTTAGGACAAGTACGTCAGGTCGAAGATCCAGAGAGCGTTTTGCAAAATTATCTCTTGATGACAAGTAATTCGGTATTATGTAAAACCGGAAGTGACGTCATAACGTTGCTTTGGCAACTCCGATTTCCATAAAACTAACCTCATCTGAAACTTTAATCTTTCTCTAGTACAGCTGTGGCAATCGATTTTCCGTTGGATCGTTTGTGGTAGTACACATGTTTCTCAAAGCTAAACGGTATCGTCGCTCAAAAACCCAGTCGAGCCACCTTAATTGGGTTTTGTTTGTCAATGGTTCATTGTGATTGGCTGGGATGAAGCGATCAGGGAATATTGCACTCGCGCAAACAGGGGCGTTGGGAAGAGAGTAACAAACAAAATATGTTTTCTCCTGTGAAACATGTATGAAACGTATCTACTATAAGCGTACCTTTTACAAATGAAGGCGGAAATGGGCACGTACTGGCCGCCCAGATCTTGAAACGGTAACAGGCGCAATATCGTCGTCCTCCCTATCAGAAACGTCATCTCCTGAGTCGGTGTCATATTCATCTGGCGTAGGTCGCGCTTCAACAACTGCCACTGCAAGTAGACAGTCGTCCACAAATGTGACTTGTGGCGCATCTCCAATTTTATAAGAATGAACTAGTGAGCAGCACGTCTGCGAACTCTTAGAGTTATAAAACGTAATTTGTATGAGTATAGTAAACTTTCAATATGATTTAATACCTCGTGTGAGCGAAATCGCAGGAAATTAGTCTGTCCACAGATGTTTATTTTTTGCAAAGAGTTATTTTTCTTCGAGCGCGCGAGAGCGAGCGCGGAGCGCGACAGTGGCCGCGAAGCGGGCGCAAAAAAGAATATATTTGTCTTTCCCCAGGGCCACTCCCTTCCGTTCGCGCGCTTTCAAATTCCCCGCGGTTTCTATTTGCTTGCGATCTCGACGAACTCTAGACAAAATAGAGGGTCTATGGACAGACTAGCAGGAAATAAGCCCAGTGACTTACTCGGTCTGCTCGGCATGAATTAGTATTTCATTTGAAGGGCTGAAGTGTTTCGTTTCTATAATATTTTGCTTTTTAGCTGATTTACTGCGTGTTTTAATGCATGAATTTACATATGATCAACCGACACCACTAACATCTGACGTGTAACGATCGCTCCAATGTAGTTACCCCCCCCCCCCCCCCCCGGGGGTAGTTATATACTAGGCTACTGTAATTATAACATAAATAATTTCAAGAAAAATAAATATTACATGGTGCATTACGTGAAAACAACAACGAAAATATTCTGAAAGCGTAGCAATACCCAGAAGGTTTTTCGGACTAACTGGCATGCTTACATTTATACCAATACATGTAACAAATACACAAGCACTAAGAATACATACTGCTCATTTCGCTTGCTGAGTCATCCGGCATACTTGAAAGCTCCAGCTTCCACTGGTCGTCCGTTGTGATGGCGAAGTTATCATTTTTCCCGCCCGGTTTCGGTGACATCCGATAAAGCTTTATATCGAAATCTCCAAGGCCGTATTTAATTGTTAGTTCCTTCAGGCCAATGAATTGAATAAGGTGCTTTTTGAGAGCATGTACCGTATTTAAGCAGGAGCCCGGCTCCTGATTTAAGTCATTTATCGGAATACGGCTTCTATGTCTTTCAAATGCCGTGTCCGAATTAACGCGGTGAAAGCTTACAATCGCTTTAATAACGCCAGCATTAGCAGCCATCATTTAGCAGCCATCATGTAAGCTGGCGCGTGCTCGGGACTGGTTAGCGTGAGTTTGTAAATTCGAGATCATAGGTGACGTCATAGGTGGACTCTAGGTGAAATGCTGGGTGAAATGGGTACCCTGATGTACATGGGTCATACAGTAAATTATTAACGAAATATTACAATCAGGCATCCTGCTGCTAAGATTTAATATAAAACGCACATTTGTTTGACGAAAAGTGTAAAACATTATTATTTACAACGGGATTTGAAGGATATTTAAGACAATAAGATCTTTTGTCAGTTGTCAGTAAAACCCTCTACAAATATCAGTTGTCAGTTAAATTTTAGGCTATTTGTCAGTTGTCAGTTAGAATTTTGGCCATTTGTCAGTTGTCAGTTAACCCCATCCAGACCCTCTTACTAATTCATTATCTTTTTTACTTACATTTGTATTTGTATTTTTTGACTTATTTATTGGTTCTCCTGGGTTTTAGCCATTGACTGCACTTTCTAACACTTGTTAGTAAGTTTGCGTTATCAAAAAAGCAAGTGCAGCCGGATGCCGGTTTCTATCAATGTGAAACTGAGAAAGACGCTATATAAACCATGATGATTCAACTGGACTAAGCTGTGATCAGCGTTTCATCATCAGTGAGGTTCCCAAGCATCAGTGGCATTTCATCTTCTGCAAATAAAAAAGAAACAAATAAAAAAAGAATAAAAAACTCACACCGCAGTTATTTTCTTGATACAGCCACGCCATCGTTTGCTCCACATTGCCACGAAATGCACAAGCTGTATTGCGTATAAAGTACAACTCCATATTTGTAACAGTACTAGTACGTAAATACTGAAGGTTGCGTCAAAAGAAGAAATGTATAACATAGAAGCGTGTTGTTCTAATAACTTGTTTTGAACCTGACTGAATTGAGTGAAGTCTATCGGCACGTTACATTATCAGTATAAAATGTTCATTTTATTAAATAGAACAACAATAATAATCATACTTACTTTATTGTAATTATTAATTTAGTAAGGGGGACAGTTCATTCTGTACTGAATGAACATTTATTTTCCAATTACGTTTTATATACTTGATATAATATCCTGTATGTAAATCTATTTATATTTATATTATTTTATATTGGTTCGTAACAAAGCATAGACAAAAACATTTTCACTCAGGCATGAGAGAAAACAGTGTTGAGAAAATACCCTAAACACTTGTTATGAGAAAAGGACGAATTCAGCTTAGTTATAGCGGAGCACTTGCCAGGCCGAAGGCCTGGCTGCGCAGCTCCATACTCATAGAACCTACGCCGTGATTTTTCATGGTCATGGCTAGCGGAATGTTTCGCGGGCGCGTTGTCTGCCCGCCGACGCCCGTGTTGGACAACATCCGGGATCTTAGCAATTTTGTTTTTCGCGCGGCCACACAGCCGTGAGCTCGGTAAACACTTTAGTTGTTTTCTTGTGCCTAGCGGAGAATTAAACTCGTTATTTTCCTGCATTTTTTCGCGGTTTGCTACTCAAGACAGGGATACTAATTAAGGTATACTCAGAAGCCGCTTTAGTTGAAAAAGACGAGCTTTCAGGGATAAAATCTTGCTTCGAGGAACTTCGTGTATTACGTTTTTTATCAATGCGGGAGATGATTTCAGAACCAGAAGCGGAGATTTGAATTTCCAAGCAAGCGAGGAACTTAAAGGTAAAACAGATTACAGTTTTCGATGAGAATTTATGTTGATATCAATCTGTGAGTGACTTGTTATTAGTGTTATTGTTAGTTTTGGCGAATTGATTTTAAAACGTGCCTAAATTTAGTTGTATCGATCTCTTGAATTTCATCGAAGAAAGCTTGAACTCGAGCTATAATTAGATGGTACGCGTTTTGCTTTTAAACGTAAACTAATGGAGATTTGAATAAATTTTTTCGAAAGAAGATTGTGTTGTCCATTTTTATGTGTTAGTTCATTCATTAGATAGATTGAAAAGCGATTTTATGTAAACAAAACAAGACTTGATTTTATAGTACAGTTCTATCTTCACTCGCATCGCCTTATGCAAATATGTTTGTGTATTTTTGCAATTTTTGATTTTCAAATCAATTTCTCGGGCAATTTTTGACAAACATAAACTGTATTTTATTCGGAAACTAGTGGTACTATTTATTCTAGACAAATAAAAGTTGTTTTTGTGAACTTTTGTACGGTCTATAAAAATGTACTGTGCAGACGGTCGCGTAATACTGTTTTTGAGAATTGCTAAAATTGAAAATAACCCGTTCGTCAATCTTAATTCTTGTGCTTCCAACCTTTCACCTTAGTTAAGTTTCACCTTAGTTAAGCTTGTTCAAAGTGCGACGCTGTTAGGCTTGGGCTATCTATATATATTATAATATATATAGATAGCCTGAGCTTAACAGCGACGCTCTTTGAACAGAAAGCCGATGATAAACTTAACTGAGGTGAAAGGTCGGAAGCACAAGAATAAAATTGACGACCGGGCTATCTTTTAATTTTAGCAATTCTCAAAAACAGATTTACGCGACCGTTTTCACAGTACATTCAGACCGTACAAAAGTTCACAAAAACAGCTTTTTCTCCGTCTAAAATAATTAGTACGACTAATTTCCAAATAAAATACACCTGCTGCTTATAAAAAAAAAATGTCCGAGAAACTGATTTGGAAATCAAAATTGCAAAAAATACACAAAAATATCTGCATAAGACCACACGAGTGAAGTTTAGAACTAATATATATAGATAGCCTGAGCCTAACAGCGTCGCTCTTTGAACAGAAAGCCGATGATAAACTTATTTAACTGAGGTGAAAGGTCGGAAGCACAAGAATAAAATTGACGACCGGGCCTATCTTTTAATTTTAGAAATTCTCAAAAACAGACTTACGCGACCGTTAGCACAGGACATTTAGACCGTACAAAAGATCACAAAAACAACTTTTTCTCCGTCTAGAATAATTAGTACGACTAATTTCCAAATAAAATACACCTGCTGCTTATAAAAATTGTCCGAGAAACTGATTTGGAAATCAAAATTGCAAAAAATACACAAACATATTTGCATAAGACCACGCGTGTGAAGTATCCAAGTCTTGTTTTGTTTTGTTTACATAAAATCGCTTTTCAACCTATGTAATGAATGAACAAACACATAAAAATGGACAACACAATCTTCTTTCGAAAAATTTTATTCAAATCTCCATAAGTTTGTGTTTAAAAGCAAAACGCGAACCATTAAGAGGCCGAGATGTCTCCGATGAAAGAAATCAAAACAACTGAATTTAATTGAGCGAGTGTTATAAACAATTCTCCCGAAAACTAGCGAGAACACAGAAAAGTCAATCACAGATTGATATCAACATAAATTCCCATCGAAAAATGTATTTTGTTTTACCTTTAAGCCCATCCACTGCTTGGAAATTGTTTAAATCTCCGCTTCTTCAGTTCTGAAACCCGAAGTGACAAACATCTTCCCGCATTGCTCCCATCCTCGAAGCAAGATTTGCTCTCTGAAAGCTCTTCTATTTCCACTATAGCGGCTTCTGAGTATCCCATAATTAGTATCCCTGTCTTGAGTAGCAAACCGCGAAAAAATTCAGGAGAATAACGACTTTAATTTAAACGGTTTTCTCCGCTAAAACACAGCAGTGTTTTCCCAGGTGACGTGAAAATTGCAAAGATCCCGGTGTGGCGTCATACGCGCATGTTTTGCGACGGTCTACGCGCCCGCGAGTTAGCCCTAAGCGACGGCGGCGGCGGCGGCGGCGCCGGCGGCGGTGTGACAACGCGCCCGCGAAACATTCCGCTAGCCATGACCATGAAAAATGACGGCCATGGGTTCTATGGTTCTATGGTTCTATGAGTATGGGCTGCGCAGCCTGGCCTTCGGCCAGGCAAGAGCTCCGCTATAAAATCCAAGTCTTGTTTTGTTTACATAAAATCGCTTTTCAACCTATGTAATGCGGAATTAACAAACACATACATGTAAAAATGGTCAACATAATCTTCTTTGGAAAAATTTTATTCAAATCTCCATAAGTTTTAAAAGTTTAAAAAATATAGCTCATCAAGGCCGAGATGCATGTCTCCGATGAAAGAAATCAAAACAACTGAATTTAATTGAGCGCGTTTTATAAACAATTTTCCAAAACTAGCGAGAACACAAAGAAAAAGCCAATCACAGATTGACATCAACATAAATTCAAATCGAAAATTTCCCTCCACTGCTTGGAAATTCTTTAAATCTTCGCTTCTTCAGTTCTGAAACCCGAAGTGACAAACATCTCCCGCATTGCTCCCTCGAAGCAAGATTTTATCCCTGAAAGCTCTTCTTTTTCCACTATAGCGGTTTCTGAGTATCCCTTAATTAGTATCCCTGTCTTGAGTAGCAAACCGCGAAAAAATGCCGGAGAATAACGACTTTCATTTAAACGGTTTTCTCCGCTAAATACAGTAGTGTTTTCCCAGGTGACGTGAAATTGCAAAGATCCCGGATGTTATGTCGCGTCATACGTGCATGTTTTACGACGGTATACACGCCCGCGAGTTAGCCCTGCGCGTACGCCGGGCACACGACGCGCCCGCGAAACATGCATTTCGCTAGCCATGACCATGAAAAATGACGGTCATGGGTTCTAGGGTACGGGTTTTTTCCATAAAAGGATTTAACTTCTTATAGTTATCTGATTGTCAAACTAATGTAGCCGTAAACATACAAGGGTAGGGGTCAGTTTCCAGCAGGGGCGCACTAATAGGGGACTTAAATATTAGGGTTACAGTTTTAATGGTTGAAGGCAAAACAAGTACAGTGGAACGTCCATTCAGGGGACACCCTCGGGACCAGGGCAAGTGTCCCGTGAGTAGAGGTGTCCCAAAGGAGAGGTTCCACTGTAGTATAACTGTTACATTTATATCTTTCCATCCAGTTCCAGCGGTGAAGATTGAAGCATGTAAAAATTACCCTTATTTGCTGACGGTTAACTTCATTGAGACCATTGTGAAGACTTCCGGAAGATACCCAAGATGTTTTTCGGTGCTCCTCGAATATCTCCTTATTTTCAACCATCGAGTTTTCTAAAGCAGCATTTCGGATCTAAAAAGTCTACGGTCCCAAAATATAAAAAGTCAATAACAGCTGTCCAGGGTTGCATTTTGGCTTTCAGTTTGGGCTCTATCATGTCGTTGTCGCGTTAAATGTTCTACGTAGTATCAGCCTTGCTCTATACGTTGATTGTATCTCTATTTTTGGCTGACTAGATCTGTTACAGATCCCACGTACACCGGCAGCATTTTCTTTCGCGGTCCTTTGCTTCTTATATTTACATAGAATACTAGACTGAGCCTCATAACCATGTCTTTTTCCGGTTTAGTTGAGTGTTTAGGGACTGTAATTTAGCTGACCACCTCAAAAACCATACCCTATCCCGCGGCACATACCTGTATAGCATACATATGGGAGTACCCACCCCTTCTCCCTGGAGATTAAGCATGGCCGCTAACTCGCTTGCCCTAACTTACCGGAAAGGTGTGTTTTCTCAGGTTCGTAAATATCGGGATGTTCTCGTTCTCAAATTTTTACACTATTCACGAGAGACGTGTCTCGTGGCGGAACAAAATCCGCTTTGTTTACGTGGACATGGGTGGCCGTCAGGAATGATCTCTATTTTATATTATCGAATTATAAATAGCTTGTTAAGATACAACGAGAATTGAAAAACACTCTTGTGAAGGGATTCAGAGCCACCTTAAATTTTCGGAGATTTAATGTGGCTCTGAACCCCTTTCCAAGAGTTTTTTTAAACTTTGCAAAAAGTTGTATCTTAACAAGATTATTATAGTTCGATAATATAAAATGGGGGTCACCAAGCTGGTATTTTTAATTATAAGCACCTTAACAGGTTAAACTGTAATTATGGTGACCTCTTACGTCATAATAATGAACATAACTTGTTCAACAATGACTGGGCATTTGTTTGATACCATTATTGTAGCACTTACTGATAAAGAGTGGTAGAAAAAGTATAAGTATTGGAAACTACTGGACATTGTTGTTATATATAGCCACCTAAGCGGAGAATATCTGGATACGCGATTAGATGTAGCAACGGCAACTTCATCAACTATCTTCTGACGTACCTTCACCGACGTTGTCCACATAATCTTGAGCGTAAAAAGGATAAGTCGCAACACTTCTGTTATGTTTCTGTCGTCTGCATTTACGAACAAGGAAAATGATGAGTACGACAACGATTATACCAACAACGATTATACCAACACCGGTCACGGCGATTGACCAATAGGGAAATGACTTTTTGTTCTGATGGCCTATGTGTGGAAATGACGAAAACGGCTTGGTTGGTAATGTAGTTATAGTTGAATACCGTGAAGTTGTCTGCCTTGTTGGTGTTATCACCATTGAAGATGGCCGTGGTTTCGTTGACGAAGGTATAATCACCGGTGATCGCAGTGGTTTGGTTGGAGTTGTACGCGCAATTGTTGAAGATGAGGATATAGGCGTGTTTGACGAAGGGATGACCACCACTGTGAAGATTAAAAGTTTGAAAAGTAACTTTAAACATTTAACTGTATAGTTTTCCAAACTAGTTTGTATCTGCTGATTTGTTACATAATTGATCTAGACGAATTCATCACAAATTGTCTTTTCACTCTTTCGCAACCAAAGTCAAATTTGGTCGACATTTGCGGAAATGCACAATGAACCACTTGAAACTTAGCCAACTGTCAACAAATACTTCGTACGCGCGCTGTTTTCAACGAAATCCCAAATAGCTATATAACACTGTAAAGCTAATGCATTGTTAATTCCGAAAATAGCAATTATTTTTCTTTTTTTGTTTAGGTAAGCGCGCGCAAGCAGTAGTTCAAACACGAAACTGACGGTGTTTGCTTCACTGAATTACTATCCTCCGTGTTAGCGCCAACATCAAAACAAACTGGTCTATATCACTCAGGAGTTAATGGGCTAACAAAGTGTGTGAGGTTTTTTCAATATCTTAACAGCTTACTCGCGAGCATTTATTGCTGATACCAGCGCGTGTTTTAGGTCAATTTCTACGGCCACCTCGATCTGTTGTGTTTTCATTTCTCAGGAAATTTTGAGTGGCCTAATTTTTCGCTCGTTTGTTTCCCCGGAAATTTCGCTGCGTTTTCGTTTTTTTCCGCTTTCCGCTCATTTGGGTTTGCAGTTGCGCGAAATTTCTCCGCTTTCTCATGATTGTTACGGTACCCTGTTAATAACTCCGCCTACAGGCTGCTGTGTCACGATACCCTTCAAGGGGGTTCTATGTTGTATTTCATTGGTTGGCGATACGACCACGATGACAGCCGTTAAAATGAGGTGCGAAAACTGTGAAAATCATTCGAAGCTAAACACTCGAGATCCCAGTGTTTTTGCGAGAATTGCCTCTATTCAAATGGATTAATAAGGTATGTAGACTTTCCCGATTATCACGCTACAATGTTCGTTGGATAGTAATGCACCAAATTGTGTGCGGCTTTTACCAAATTTAAAATATTTTTCTCGTGGCTCCCCAAAGTGTGACGCGCATAGAATTTAACTTTTATTGTCCAACTTCAAAGTGGATTTATTTGGGAACCTATTTTTTCATAATTGGATTGCGGTTCTTTTCACTCGTTATCTCTACAATTCTGTTAACTTTCTATTTTGGTAATTTTCAGGTGTTGGAACAACCACGACCATGACGACCATGTGAAATGGTCGTGACTAGAATGGATACTCCAAAATCAGGTTGGACCACCTCGGACACTTACTTAGAATTATATAACGTAATGTCGACACTTAGAATTTATTTTCAATAAATTTTTAAGTGTAAAAAAGAAAATCTAAAATCCCCACTCAGGATTGAACCTGCGACCTCAGCTATGGCTAGGCTTACATAACCTACCGTACCAAAGTACCACCTAGCTTCTCGGATTGTTTAGGCCTAAATTTAACTATATAAACTGCTAACCCCAACCTCAACTGCAAGCTAACCAGTTACTCGGTTATATAAGTCTCAATAAGGCGTCTGAGGTGGTCACCTATGTGAAATATGGAAAACCGCCGCGGAGAATATGCTCAAAATGCGTTCCGGATTGCGATGTAAACAACATATGCAAATAGCTGTAATGCGAGATCCTTGATGAAGTTTATTGCCCAGAAATGTACAAGAGGGCGTTGCATTCCGGAATGGGATCATCGGATTATCACACCCATGGCTTTTTATCAATTATTTCTTTAAAACTCTCTTTTAAAAATATCTTGCGTTCTTTTAATGATTTTCAATATTTTCCAGATTAATGCTATATCTTAAAGGCGAACACCTGCGGTAAAAAAGGGCAACGCCCCACGCCGTATCTAATGCAAATGAGCAAGAACAATAGATTTTTCTCATTTGCATGAGTTGGACAGTCCAGCCGCCTTTTATATCGCGGGTTTGGCTTTAACAGAAATTTGAAAACCAAAATTGTGCAAAATTTGACCAAAAATGGTTGACAGTACCCTTAACGTCACCTCCTTTTTTCCCCAATCTCTCCATTTCGTTCCTCGCTTTTCTCACCTCGTTGTAAATTTCATGAGGTAAATGGTCAAGGGTAATCGTTCTTGTTGGCAGCTGGAAGGGATCAAACTGCCTTGTGTAAACGTTTGAGGTGTGTGATAACATGTAAGATGAGCGCCCGTAATAGGCGCTAATACATATCATTTGGTGTATAACGTTTTATTGTAATATCAGTCCCAATATTGTAATATCAGCCAATCCCATTCATGACATTCATGACGTGGGCGGCACGGTGGTCTAGTGGTTAGTGCGTCGAACTTTCAACCTGAAGGTCGGTGGTTCGAGCCTGGTCTCTGCCGTCGTGTTGTTTCCTTAGACAAGATATTTTACTCCACACTGTCTCTCTCCACCCAGGTGTATAAATGGGTACCGGCGATAAAATGCTGGGGGTAACCCTGCGATGGACTAGCATCCCATCCAGGGGGGAGTAGCAATATTCCTAGTTGCTTCATGCTACAGAAACCGGGTTAAGCTCCGGCCGTGTGAGCCATTGTGGCTCGAGTGCGACTTTATTCTACCCATTCATGACAAAAACTAACCAGGATATTTAATAGTAAATCTTGTCCATGCTCCTAAACCACAAAGAGTTTCACAAGCGATTCCAAAGGTGTAGGTGTGACCAAAGATAATATCACGACTCCTTCGAAATTTGTACTGAGTACTCTGTGTTGTTCCTTTCAACAAAACACGCCATCCTTCTGTCACAACGATTCTGTATACCTGAGTAAAAGAAAAAAAATGCTATTGTTCTTTGCAAAGAACTTCTACGCAGAGATAGAACTCATTTAGAAATGATTTCTGTTCTTTTGTTTAATAAAGACGGTTTCTTGGCTCTAATTAAGAAGAGTTTTTCTGTGAGGCACAAGTGGCACCGCTTGCTTTAGAGCCAAGAAACCGTCTTTATTAAACAAAAGAACAGAACTCATTTCTAAATGCCGCCACGAGAATAAGTTTTACTTAGCAAATTTCATAAGCCGCCAACAATAGCTCTATAGAATCATTATTTCACACGTTGATCATTTCACACGTAGAGCAGATTAGCAAACTAGCGAATTAATTAGCCACTCGCCTAACTTGTATATAAGAAGGTATGCTCTTAGTTGAATAAAGTTCTGTCTGACGAGCGCTTAGGCGCGAAACTCAGAGTCACAGAGAATCGATGCGACGTCTTTAATCCTTCAACTTACGTATACTTAGCTCTGCTACCGCAGCAGTGAGCACTTTATGCCAAGGTAGACTTTACCTCCACATTTATATATACAAATTAGTGTGGGAAGGGAGATATGGTATGTTGTGAAAATTTATGTTCTTACTTTAATTGTCTATGTATATATTTCAGAAATCGCTCTGAATCGCCTTCCTAACGAGAATAGGTTGGTGATCCAAAGATTATGAGGCAATTAGTTGTCCATATCTCCCTTCCCACACTAATTTGTAATTTAATTTCCTTGGGGAGTGGACTGTGAATCGCTGAACGACTGGGTAAAGTGACGCGATCCTAATAGCAGAATTTGTGTAAATGTCTCCCAAGAGCTTTCCACTATGAAGCCACAAATGTGTTGTGTGTGTTTGTGTAAGTGTGGTTGTCTCAGTGGCCTAGTGGTTAAGGCATCTGTCCGGTCACCAGGAGACCAGGGTTCAACTCCCGGCTGAGGCACTTTTCACTCATAATCTTTGTTGTGAAAATTTCTGTTCTCACTTTAACTGTCTATTTATATATTTCAGAAATCGCTGTGAATCGCCTTCCTAACGAGAATAGGTTGGTGATCCAAAGATTATGAGGCAATTAGTTGTCCATATCTGCCTTCCCACAGCACTTTTTCACTCATAATCTCTGTTGTGAAAATTTCTGTTCTCACTTTAACTGTCTATATATATATATATACCCTTTTGCAAAAATATTGACACTTCAAAATATATATACATATGTATTCGTTCTTTGTGTTTATATCGTATACGTGACGATAGGCTGCAAATAGTTTTTGAGGTGGGTACAGTAGAGTATTAGTACCCACCTTAAAAACTATTTGCCGCCTGTCATCACGTATGTGATATAAACACAAGGACGAATATACATTTATATATATTTTAGGTGTCAATATTTTTGCAAAAGGGTGTATATATATATTTAAACAATAGAACACATTTTCTATGACTTTACCGGCGTAATAGAACCACTTGGGATGTTGGGAGAACACGAGAAAAGCTTGTAAACCACGAGCCGTAGGCGAGTGGTTTACAAGCTTTTGTAAAGTCTAAAGTCTCTAAAGTCATAGAAAATGTGTTCTATTGCTTTTATGAAATAACTATGAAAAGCGTTTGGAAAGAGAGAAATTTGTTGTAGTTTTGTGCCGATCGAGTAGCTTGTTCTCATAGCATTCATCATATGACCGGGAAAACCAATCAGAGCCGCTGAAAGAATGAACTTTACACGATGCCACTGACAAAGCTGCACTGACAAATTCACGGGTTCAACGAAAGTGATGAAAAGTTTTAGCGCTTTGAAATTCGTCAGTTGGAACTATCAGCTGAAAGAAGAAAATATATTCAATGATTCAAAAGTTCTTTGAATGGGAAATCCAGAAAATTGTGTCCGGAATCTGCCGCCGCAAGCATGAATGTACGAGGAAAGTTTGAAAGCCTAAAATTTTAATGCCGTATGTTGGATTCAAAGATTGTCTTCCCAATTCTTGTCAAGAATTTTTCAATTGGAATAAAGGTTAGTTCCAGAAACTCAGCTTCTGAAAATGTTTTCGACTTTATCTACTTACTTTGAAGTGTACAATGAAGCCCGTACTTCTCTACATTTTAAGTTCTGAATTAAAACTAAGCTCATTGTTTTTTAAGCCTACAGTTGAATTGTTTGATCATTCCATGCAAATAATTTGTTTAACCATAAACGTATAATTTTTGTTAGCTTCATTTTCTTCTTGCTAATTGATCATTCTTGCTTGGACACATAATCAGAATTTAAACTGCATCGGGTACAAAAGTATTCAATGAAAAAATCTCAAAAACAAAACACGATAAAGCGTAAGATAAAAAAAATGGAATCGGCGTAAAATAATTATCCTAAACAACAAAGCTATAAGCTTAAGCCTTGCTTTTTAATTCCACTGTGAAAATCCGTCTTATTTAGAAGTTATCTTAGGATTTGTAGGAACATTTATAAACTTCAGTTCAGTGAATTTCAATCGAAAATTCCTCAGTTTGAAAGCCATTGTTTTCTCTTTGGGATCCCTAATTTTTGAGCTTTCCACTAATAGCTAAACCTTCAGTTCAATGAACTTCACAAAGTACATATCGAGGTTGTTTTGATTGTCATTGATCGCTGCATGTAAGCCTTTCCAAGCCAATGTTAAATGAAAATATATTCCTGTTGTTGATATCAGTTTTAAAATATTAAAGCTTAGTGTTCTTTTGTCGTTAAGCCGTTTTTTGTTTGCGTGCGTGGGAATTTTTTTTTTATTTTGTAGGTTTGAGCAGCAACGTATCGTTTACAAGAAACATATCTTCTCTTCTCATCTTCTAAGAGACCACAATATGCAATAAGACACTAAACCGTCTCGAGTTGTGAAATTCTTTCTCCTCACGCTTGTGTTGATGCAGTGGAAAATTGAACTTTGTTTACTTTACAGTTTCGCTTGCGCGGTTTTCTATGAGTTTACCGGCACAATAGTTAATAGGTCTTTGACCAATCAGAACGCGCGTAGTATCTCAGTTATTTTATAAATATATATATATATATATATATATATATATATATATATATATATATATATATATACATCCTGTGCCCAAGTTCAGGAGTTGCCATAAAGCCATTATGGTAACAACCGGGAGGGCACATTGTATACATAATTGTATATATATATATATATATATATATATATATATATATATATATATACAATTATATATATATATATATATATATATATATATATAGATCAGAGGCTTAGCCTAACAGCGGAGCTCTCTGAACAGAAACGATCTTAGGTGAAAGGTCGGAAGCACAAGAAAAATTAGAATTAAGATTGACAACCAGGCTATTTATCAATTTTAGCAATTCTCAAAAACAGTATTACGCGACCGTCTGCACAGTACATTTAGACTGCACAAAAGCTCACAAAAACAACTTTTTCTCGGTCTAGAATAACTAGTATGACTAATTTCCGAATAAAATACACCTGTTGCGTATCGAAAATTGCCCGAAAACTGATTTGGAAATCAAAACTGCAAAAAAATTACACAGACATCTTTGCGCAAGGAGTGAAGTTAGAACTATAAAATCCAAGTCTTGTTTTGTTTACATAAAATTGCTTTTCAACCTGTGTAATGAATGAACAAACACATAAAAATGGACAAAAAAATCTTTTTTTGAAAAGTTTAATTCAATTATCCGTACCGTTAGCGCATCGAGGAGCTGTCTGGCTGAGCACATACGGCGGAATTCAAGATGTCAATCCGACTGAATTTGAGCACGTTTTATAAACATTTCTCCAAAACTAACGAGAACACAAAGAAAAAGTCAATCACAAATTGATATCAACATAAATTCCCATCGAAAAATGTAACTTTTTTACCGTTAAGTCCCTTAGCTGCTTTAAAATTCTTTAAAACTCCGCTTCTTCGCGGGTTCTGAAGTTCCTCGAACTGAGCAAGATTTCATCGCTTAAAGCTCTTCTTTTTCTGAGTATTCTTTAAAGCTTTCTCTTTCTATTTTGAATATTTTAAATGTGTGCTATTGCAAAACTGATCGCGGCCGGTTTTGGCCGGCACGGCCGTAAATAGGTTAAAGGAGTTTAGCTCTGAACAAATGCTTCGACGATATACTAGCTTAATCAATTGTCCTAAGACGAAATCAGGTTTAAATTTTAGCACTTTTTTAATAGCTCTATATTCCTCCAAAAACGCTTGACTTGCAGAATTACGCAGCCTCAATTGCGGTCTTAACCACTGTTTGAGAAATGTGAAACCTGTCTTGAGAAGCAAACCGCGAAAAAATGCAGTAAAAAAAACGATTTTGCAAACCGTTTTCTCCGCTAAACACAACAAAAGTGTTAACTGTAGCTGAAGTACATTGGCCGTGTAGCCGCGGGAAGCGCGCGAAAAACAAAGCCTCACTTTGGTTTAAAAGTTGCCAAGATCCCGGATGTTGCGCGACGTCGAATACGCATGTCGCGCGAAGTCATACGTTGGACGGACTGATGGACGCGCCCGCGAGCGAACCCTGCGCGAGTTCGCGCCCGCGAAACATTCCCATAACCATGACCATGAAAAATTACGGGCATAGGTTCAATGAGTATGGAGCTCCGCGAGCAGGCCTTCAGCTCGCGAGAGCTCCGCTCAGCTAAAAACTCTTTCCTGTTGAGTTTTACCTACACTAAGTGTTAATAACAATTCGAAATCTCCTGATTAATGACGCTCTTACGTACTTTTATTGCCTGAACAAACACGAACAAGGCATACAATTGCTTTCGTCCGGTCTTGTATGGTTTCCAGGTAAGTGGTAGAACTCGTTAGGGGTGTATCGTTAGTTGCTGTTATTTTTACATTTTCGTGTACAATTAGACTTTCTTACACATTTTGCCAAATTTCAATTCGTTACGAACATCAGAAGTCATTTTATTTTAACATTTATTTGCGAGAACTTACGGCCGCCATTAATCAACCTTGTTCCAAGGTTTGGTTGCGAATGGGAGAAAGTGACGTCAAAGACTCAAACATACTTCACGGGTTGAAATTATAATAACAATCAGCATAGAAAATTGCACGAAGAACAAGTCCAAAGTTTTTGTTGCTTTTCGCGTTTTTGTTCCTTTTCTTGCTACTCAAGACAGGGATACTAATTAAGGAATACTAAGAAGCCGCTGTAGTGGAATCAAAGGGCTCTTAAAGCCATCTCGTTAATGCGTTAGAACGTGAGACATTTAGTTATTGAAGCAACGGATGAACAGGGATGAAGTTCACTTTACAGTAGAACAGAAAGTGGAGTCTTGCTAAATAAAGAACGTAAAGGCTACGGTATGAAGGCTTTAAAATTCATTTGCCGGTGACTGCAGAAGTGGTTAGAACTAGTGGAGGCTCATCAACGGTTTTTGACTGTGAAATGAGTGGTTGTAAGTGAATGTTATAAATAGCATTGTTGTGATCATCTACTGGTGCATTTGTAGGACATAAATAGGAAATATTCATAGGATAATTTTTTTCTTTTGATTTTACATTAAGAACTCTTCGATTTAAAATGGCAATATCATGTTAAGTATGTTTTCCCTTTCTCATGCGATTAAGTAGCTCTGCAAATTTTTTGGCATCTATTTGTCTCATTATTTCTAAATTCAAACATGGTTGAAACTGGAAAACTTGAATGTCGTGTGTAAAATGTATTGCCTCTAATATGGAAAGCAGCTTTACAGTTGGAGCTGTTTTAAAAACTTTAATATCATCTGGATTTTCTCCTGAAATACTATTGAAATATTTGACTGATGAGTGCTTCATATGGCAATGATTCAATATTCCAAAACGGACAGAACAAAAGCCAAATCCATACTCTTGCATAATCAAGCCGAAAGTTTTTTAGTTAGCTTAATCGGCAAAATCTTACCTTTCTAACATACTATTACATAATCATGACACCTCAACATTTAATACCCATTTAAAATTGAAATAACTCTTTCATAAATCAAACAGTAATAGCAATGATTCAGTATTCCAATGACTACTAAAAAAGAGACATTTACGTTAATTGTGCGCAAAAGTAAATCCATTGTATAATGCAATCAAATAAGGCCCCTCCACATATGCCGAATCTAATATAAATGAGCAACAACAACATATTTTGCCAGGAGCCATAGTCACCGAAAGAAACCGTGAGCGTTGGCCCCACGCATGCAAAGCCATATTAAAGACGTCTTGAGCTATTTTTCGCAGAAATTGCGCCACCATTGACGCAATGAGAGCGCCGGCACTTACTACCTTACAATATTTGGCGAGAATACTTCGTATTTAGATGCAACCGTTCCAGTTTCTTTGCAATTTGATTGGACCACATTTAGTACAACAAGACACAAATATGCGACGAGAGAGGCATGAAAATAGAACGCTTTTTTTTTCCAATTTGACAGCCTTGTCTGATAAATGACCACAACTGGCTTCTCATTGGCTAAAATTAATTGCCAAATCGCTTAAGCTACCTGCTTTCGTGCCTTAGTAGTTATGTAAGGCACTATACGGCACTTTACATCATCCATAAAAGTATCGAATTTTGTCCGTTAGATTTCCTCGTTAAATTTTTCAAGATTTTTTCAAAAAATCCTCGTTAAATTTCCAAAATTGTCGTTAATTTAGTGTATTTTGGAAATTTTCCTCGGTAAAAACCCAGTGGGTAACCATCTTACCCGTTTTTGAAAAAATTCTGGCTCACTTTCCAAAAAAAACACACATCCTCATGAGGCACTTTCCAAAAAAAACACACATCCTCATGAGGCATTTTCCAAAAAAAAAAAACACACATCCTCATGAGGCACTTTCCAAAAAAACACACATCCCTCATGAGCCATTTTCCAAAAAAACATCCTCATGAGGCACTTTCCAGATATAGTGTTTTAATCGATACTCATTAATATCCGTACGGAAACGTCTCGATACCAGATTCAGTCTTCACCATACACCGTTTATCGTAACACATCCGAAAGTCTTTTTTCTGGTATTTATTTACAACCTGTTTTGTTAAAGGATCCCGAGTTATCGCTCGTTCGTTTACGGTTGTTATCTGTTCCTTTTGACCTTCGATGATCTGCTTCATCGTTTTTTGATTTATTTTTTGACTATTTTTGTGATTCAGAGTGAAACCTTTGACCTTACATTCCATCTTCCCATTACTTGTACTGTAACTGTATGATTTTGGACCAGAACCGCACCAATTCGTAATGTAATGTCCGTTTAACTCATCGGTTAGATCACCGAGGCTGTCACCTGTTTCGATACGCTGTCCTCCTTCACGTTCGATATACCAACAGCTGTCGGTGTCAAAACCGAGAACCTGATCACCGAGTTTATCCAACACTTCATACAGCATCATTCTAGCGTGGCTGGTTGTGAAGGCAGCAATAAATATGTTTGTGTTATTACTATTGTCAACGAACTGGTCTTTCAAGTTGTAAGTCATTTCAACCATCTCTTCGTTTAAGAATTGAATGTTCAGATCGTCTATGCTTTCATCTAACAAGATCTTGTAAAATTCTTTTGGTTCAGTGACGTACACAGTCTGATTCATGTTATTACGCTGACCAAACTTTCCCCATAAGCTACACAGAGAGATCTTACTTATCGCCCTCCTTCCAGGATTGAACTCAATCTCACCAAGCTCGATTCCTAACTTTGATTTAACAATAGCCTTGTACTCATCAACACTCTTATATGTACAACCTTCCCCAACCTTCAGCTCACTACTCTCCATCTTGATCTTCATGAATTTTCTTACATAACTCTTGAAAAGATCAGATGATCTTTTAGGGAAATGCCACACCTCGTATATCTTTACAACCTTGTACCCTTTACAGATCGCCACATTCAGCTCATTTGTGCACCATGTTCCGATGAATGATCGTTCATCATCTGTATGTGTACATTCCTGAATCTTATTTTCAGCGCACACTCTACAGAGCGGAAATAGCAGCTTTTCAGCCTTATCGCATCTTATTTTTACCGGTAACACAGGATGATAAAGACCTCTTGGAGGTAAAACTTTACATTTCACAAAACCAAACCAATTCTCATCGTACTCTTGAGGAGGATTACATATCTTTGTAGGATGACCTATCGGATAATGCTTGAAGAACTGTACCGTTGAATATAAACTAACAAAGTCAACATATCTACCTTTCTCACCTTTTTTGAATGTGTAGGTCGGTTTTGTTATATTTGTTCGTCCACCAAAAAATGCGTCCCTAGGGTTAAGAGGTCCTACAAATTCCCGATTCCACGTTTTTAGAAACTTATTAAACTCTTTCTCCTTTTTCAGTTCACATTCGTAAACCTCAACCAGTTCATACCCGGCAGCTCTAATCTTATCGTTTTTCGCTACCGTCCTCTTTCTTAGAGTTAACATATCCATCTGATTTTTTGTGTTGATTGTGTCGCATGTATAACACTTCTCACAACCGTGCCAAAAACATCCTTGAAATTCGTAGACCGTATTCCCACAGAAACCATCAACCTTTCCGATATCTGGTAAAGTCTCTTCACCACCGTTCAGAGCGTGTTTTATTTTAATACCATCTCTCTGAGAAATCCAATCTAACCATGCGATGCTACTTTTACTGTAGTTCTCTCCACGTGTAATTTCCTTTACAACAGCGATCTTTTTACGACGCATGTGGTTACTTCTGTACATGGTCATGCATACAGAAGCGATGGTTATATATTGAAGAGGGTCGATGTTACCTAACTCGATATACTGTTCTCGAAAAATCAACATACCTCTTCTGAGGATGTCTACATCACTATCACAGTAATCTCTCAGCTCCTTCTTCATGTCAAACACATAGTTTTCATCAATACGTTGTTGATACCATTTTAAGAATTCCTTTCTCGCTGAAGGTTTCATCTGATCATAATCATAGTGTTTCTTATCAGGAATCGGTCCTACATAGTTTTGGTTACACTTTGTGTTGAAATAATGTGGAAAATACCCTTTTTTCAACTCTTTCAAACCAAATGTCTTTGGGAACGATGATAACCCCGCAGCGATAAAGTTTATAGAATCAATAAATCTAACACCCTCAGCCTTCATAGACATAATCTTTGTTCCGTTGTAAATAATATCGGGTTTCACTCTGTTCTCTATACACCAATTTCGAATAAACTGAGCATCGTAACTTTTTGCATTGTGAGCTATGAAGGTATACCCCACATGATCATCCTTGTTAAAAATAAATTTACAAAATTCGTCGACCGTTTCAAATGTATATTTATTACCATAAAAATCGTGACAGACGACTAAATTGACCTCATGAACACCGGTCTCCTGAGTTGCCTCAAAATCAAAGAACATGTATTTATCGGTTCTTGTCCGACAAGAATAACACAGATTTCCATCCTTACATCCGTAACCTTGACATTTTCCACCCCTACATTCCGTTTGAGACATGAAACAAAGATGTTCATTCATATCACAGTATTTCTTACAATTACTACATTTTGAATATCCGCATTTGTGCTTTTTTAGGTCAAAATTTTTAGAAGATGTAATTGTACGTTCGCATTTCAAACATTTACCTACTTTTTTACACACAGTGTCATTAGTTCCCCATTTACATCGTTCACGTAGATGCTCCATAAAACAATCTACTCCAAAGAAAGACCTATTGCACTTATCGCATGGAATTGGTGGTTTAGAACATTTTTTCCCATCAGGAAAGTATTTAAAACATGCTGTACATTTTGCGGGGCATCTATGACAATCGCGTTTTGTGTACGGCTTTTTGCAGGTGTGACAATAATAATCTTTACTCAAGAACGCTGGCATACTTGTGATAACGTCGAAGTGGTTTTTGTTTTTGTAAAGGTATATCATCTGTCCATCGTGCTCATTTTCAGTAGTGAAAATCAGATCATTGAACTGATCACCGTCTACAATGTTTATCTGAATCTTAAGATGTTCCGCGAATCTCTTTGCATCTTCCAGATCTGAACCGGTTTCCTCGTTAATTTCGACTCCAGCTTCTTTGTGAAGTTTGATAGCTTCGTCTTTCTGCAATTTTCTCGACCTATTGAACCCATCCTGTAGCTGAGTTTTTGTCCATCTACATTTATTTATGTTTGCGAGAGCCGTCACTATTGCTCGTGCAAGACAGGTCGAGTCACTATTTTTGATTGTGATGATACTCTTTTTGGTGCTGGCATTTAATTTTGTTACACGTAATCGACCCGCTCCCCGGGGAACCTTTACCGATTGAATCTCTATTTTGACCTCGGAGAGCGGTACATCCTTGTATTCAATGAATTTAGCTATCTCTTCGATGAGATCCGTATCAAGATCACCTGTGATTGTGATCAGTTTTGTACTGACCGGTTTATGCCAACTCGGATGGCTAAGTATCCATCGAATCTTATCACCATTTTGTAGTCCTCTCTCTTTTATTACTTTCAAACCGATTTCCAACAATAATATATCGATATCGATTATTGCACGTGGGTTTATTATTTTTACTTTGAATGTGTCGAAAAACGATTGGAACTTTCTACTTTCCTTTGAAAAGATCTTAACGATCTCATACGAAACTTTATGTTCAACCCCTTTCAAGTTGTCAAGCTCGTTGTTGAGTAGCTCTCTTTTTGAAAACAACTGTTTTCTCTGCTTTTTGTTATTTTTCAACTTTCTATTAACCTTTTGGAGTTTTTTCTTGACCCGCTTGATCTGTTTCTCTTTTCTTTTATTATCCACCAATTCAACATGTGAGGGTGCTTCAAAGTTTTTCTCTTCTCTTTTCTGCCTGCGGGTTTGTTTGGGTTTTATCTGATAAGGTTTTGGTTCTGCTTTTCGTGGAGGTGGTGTTTGTTCTCTTTCCCTAGGTGGTGATTCTTCTTCATCTATAAAATTAACGATACCGCGTGGAGGGGAAGTATTTAATCTACTTTCGATGAATTCGATCAGCGCCGCTTTCGTCCTATGACGTGAAAAACCTTTCATGCGATGCTCACGTGCAATTGCCTTAAGCTGTTCAACAGTTTTTGACTCCATGTGTAAGCTTAAGTATCTTATATCAATATATTTTATTTTTTAATACCATTTTAAATTTTCATTTCACGTTCATGAAATGAAAAGAATTCTATTCACCGCAGATCTTTCAGTTCTTTCAGATCTACCCAAGAGTTGAATTTATCGCTATACCCGCTCCACTTCACTAACGCTTTACCTTTTCGAGCATCTCGTCGAATCACTTTCTCAATTCGAAAGATGGTCTGTTTAGCCTTCTGCAGCTCTTCCTTATAGAAAGAACCCGTTATCTCCTCACCCAACTCATCTTTCAGTTTATAAGTTATAGGGTTAGTGTATCGAATCTTATCGATAGTAAAAATCTCTTCAGTCCAATTCGGTGTGTAACCTTTATCGAAAACAGGACGTTTATATTTTGATATTCGAACTTTATCCCCAACTTTAAATTTCGGGTTAGTATATATCCGTCTCTTCTTACCGTACAGATTTAAGTAAACAGCACTTTCGTTCTTTTTCTTCGACGCTTCCACAGGTGTCATACCGATGCTTCGATGTTTTGAATTATTGTATTCTTTCAATATCATCGGTAATATATCATAATACACAGTATTGTTTTGAACGGTAAATTGTTTATACATTTTCTCTTTTATCGTACGGTTCCATCTTTCACAAACACTAGATTTTTCTTCATTCTCTGTCGAATACATCACTATCTTATTTTTATCCAACAGTTCTTTCATATTCTTGTTGTAATACTCTTTACCCTTATCCACCCACAGCATTTTCGGTTTTCTTCCTTTCTTGAATAACGAATTGAACGCTTCCCTAACGGTCTCTCCCTTTTTATTCTTCAACGGTACAATCCAACCGTATTTACTGAAAACATCTAACACCATGAGAAGATATCGATATCCCTTATTCCACTTACTTAATTTCTGCATCTCGACAAGGTCGGAGCACCATATCTCATCGATTCCGTTTACAATAACACGCCGCCGAGTAAACTTTCGTCTTATGGGTTTATGCAGTTCGTCTGCTAGCTTTTCTTGCCACGTCTCTACGTTTTTACTCGGCGGCCTTATCCGTTTCCCAACCCAAGTTTTTGTTTTACGTCGATAGTATTTCTAGCTAACCAATGGCCCCATTGTCGATCACTATAGGGCACGCTATCCAAAGCTTTCACCATTCTTCTATCCGCATCGTTTTTACATTTACGCGGTTCCGGTTTATTTGCACACACAGAATAATCGACGTCATGCTGCATCGCTATAGCATCCGTTTCACCCGTCGGTTTATCGTAGATCTCCAGTATTTTTCCTGTTTCCGGATCATACGTCAGTTGTGTATCCAAGTCATTGTATGGTCCTGTGTATTTATGTCCGGGTAATGTCCAACCGCCTTTTGGTTTCGGAAGCTTACCGATCATTTTATGAATGTCGATTCCGCTACCACGGTGAAGCGGATCGAGTCTTTTCGATAAGTCTCCTGTGAAACTGTCCAAAGCTTGATCTATATACTTATTAGCGGTTGATTTAATCTTTTTCTTTACAAAGTCTGATTTGATGGCTTTTGACGCTCCTATTTTTCCTAAATTGTAAAGGCCTTTCATACCGGCTTTCATAGCTATCTCTCCAAGACTATGACTACCTTCCACATCAAAAAAGCCCCCACCTTGTGGGGGCTGAACTAGTTTTCCGAACTCTTAACGAAACGGGTTTTCTTGATTCCACAATTAGCGCAAGTGCACCAAAAATAAGGTCTACCGTTTGAGGCTGTCATATAACCGGACGGTTCAGTACAACCGGTTTTTATTTTTTCCTTGACGCAATACGTTAACGGTTCCATTTTATTATACGATCTGTATAATAAAACTTTTTAATTTTAATTACATGAAATATTTTTTAATAAACTTTTCATTATAGTTTTGATTATCGATTTTGAATCTACTTAAGCAATCATAAAATGATTTTTTGTAAATATTATCAAGAAAATATAAACAATAATAACCGCATCTTACTGATTTTATAGCTTGAAACGGGTAACCGATATTATATTGATATTCCATACCTAAATTATTAGCATAATCAATGAAATCTTGTGGTGGCGGTAAACAAAACGAATCAAAATAATATATGAGATTTTTATTTTTTACATAACTACTGACCCAGTGTGTACCATTCCCTATCTTATCATCAAGATTAATTATACAACAACCTGTTTTATGTATATGATTTACCGTTTGATCTCTCGAAAAAATACCTTTGAAATCGGGTATTTTTAAATAATTTATCCATTCAAGGAGGTCAAAATTACTTAACGGTACATCCCTAAATTTGGGTTTTTTTCACCCCATGATCCGTAAAAAGGTGGAGGATAGTATGGAAACTTTGGAGAAATCTGTAATCCTCTACCTTCTCTTTTCGGTACCTGTAATCCTCTGCCACCAACGTCCGTTGGTGGACTTACAGATAATCCTTTTCCAAAAAGTTTTGAAGCTAATTCGATAGCCATAGGAATTCCGATTGCAGCAAGTGTTCCTAAAAATCCTCCATTTATCTGTCTTTGCGTAGGTTTGAACGTTATTCCGCTACCGCTTTGCATACCTTTTCTCACCGCTTGCGCTTGCCCTTGTGTTAATCCTTTTATGCGAAGCAGTTGAGGAAGAAAATCAAACGGTACCGTGATTCCGTTACCAAAAATCTTATCGATACCGAGACTTCCCAAAGCGCCTAGCGCTCCTGTAGCTAAATGAGGTAGTACTTTTGTAGCTGCTTTTGTAGCTAAAGGTACTACCTTTGTTGCCGCTTTTGTAGCAAAAGGTAACAACTTTGCACCGAGTGACATCAGTGAACTCCATAAACTTCCCCCTACGGTGATCGCTTTACGAATCTGTGTTTTAGATATTTTGATATCGGTACCGGTACCGTTTTTTAGCGCTTTATTAATCTTATTAATCTGGGTTTTTGTCAACATCAACTCATGCGACCCTTTCAAATTATTCTTACTCAACCTTATCGTAATTTCTGAATTATCGTCATATGCTTTTTTGAGTTTATGCAACTGTCCTTGAGACAGATCTACTCCATATGCAAAATACGTTGTAGCCATTTTTAATTTTACAAAATATAATTTTAATTAGATTTACGCTTTTATTAATATTTTTCCAGATGATGTGTATAACTCTATCTCTTTTTCATGTAAAACTAAAGCATTTAATCTATAATTTGTTGGATTTGCTCCGTTCAATTCATAATTAAAAGTAAGTGCAACTACACCATCTTTTACATCTTCTTCTTGGTTTCTAAGATTAAAGTATAGAATTCCAAAAAGATTTCTGAAATTTGATCGGTCAATTATTGTTCCGCTTAAAAAGTCGTTGTAAGCGGAACTGTAGGATAACAAAGCTCTGTAAAGTCTTGACTCCTCATCTGATGTCATCTCTAATTGAGGATATTGGATGCTGTTATTTATTTGCAAGTGTGCTCTAGAAAAATATCGATTGTTTGCACCGATTCCAAATGTTTTGAAAGTAAATATATTTTGCTCCTGATTACTATAACTTGCCTCGGGAACAACCCAGATGAAAACATGCCTCGGTCTCCTAATACCTGTACTTATTCGAAAGGAGCTATTTACAGAGGATGTTTGTAATATTTCGGTGTGTTCTCTCAAATAGGTCCATTTTTTGGGTTTCAGATAATCTTCAAGATACTGTTTCATACCTAAACCGTTGAAAATAATTTTTGGACACCACAATCTTAATTTTGTTAAGATCACCTTACTATCTGGAGCAGCTCCTTTTCTGAAAATTATATTGTTGTCGCTTTCAAGTTCTATAAGAAGATTTGTCTTGATATTCGGGTGAAGATTATTTTTGAAAGCTGCAAAATAGCTGTATAGATTTAGCGGAATCGATATCTTATTGATAGCTGCAGCATCCGTCAGGATCTTTCTTCTAGCAAAACCTTCGTTATATAGCGCTTGAGCTGGTCGCGCTTCTGTTGTTCCTGTGGATGAATCTAAATATAAAAACTGATCTTTACCGATCGTGTCGGCATAACTTTTTGTATATTTTAAGAGGGAAAGTACGTTCGATGTTTCATTAGCTCTTGAGTTATTATAAACTGTCATCCCGTTGCATTCAACCTGTATCTGTCTTATAAATGTATGACCATTAGTTGTAGTACAATCTTGATTACCGTTATTTGGTCCTGCTGTTATACCGGTTGTACTATCAGCAAGCGTAACAAGTTTGAAATCTACCTCCAGATAAGCGTTATACCAATCGATCGGATTTGCTTCTGAAGAGTTATCAACTGTGAATCGATAATTATTCTTAACCTGTCTATTATTATTTGCGACATTATCGATTAGCGGTGTTTCCAAATCGTAGCACACGTATTCATATCGTTTGACCAGTTCCGGATTTCTGAAACTCATTCTTATTATGAATTATAATAAGAAATTATTTTTAAAATTAAATCAGTTCATTTACGATATTTCTGATATATTGAAATTTGTCTTCTTTCTTCTCTTTCTTAGCGTTTTCTTCGTTTAAAAATTTGATAATATCGACTCCTTTTGTTTCACCTGAGATTTGTGGTGTTGGTGATGGTGATGGTGGTGCAGGTTCTTTTTTACCTCTCGATGAAAACTTGTCATAAATTTTTTCACCAAGAACTTCACCAGTTTTTTGACCGACCTGTTCAGCACCTTTTTCAATAAGTTTTTCTGCTGCTTTACTAGCCAATTTACTCGCTGTTTTTCCTGTTATGGTTTTTCCGATTTTTGAAAATATATCGAAGAAACCGGAACCATCAATATAAGAATTTTCTCCCGTATCAAAATCTCTTACTCTTCTTTGTTCTTCCATGTGTAAGTCTAAGTTTTATAAATTCTAAATAAATTTCTATACTTCTTTTAACACTACAGTTATGGAAATATCGATGTCGTTCAGATCAACAATTCTATCTTCATCGTCGGCCAAGTAAAAGGTTACTTCGGATATGTCTTTTCTATTCATCTTATGCCATAAATAATTTACTCTCGGGTAGATTTCAAAAGGTAAAGACCTTGTTTTTGTATTTGTTGAGAATGTGAATAGCGTATTGCTTCGCTTTCCTGAAACGATCGAATCGCTCAACAAACTGCATTTTAGGTAAAGATTATCGATGCTGTTACTGATATTAGGGAAATTTTTTCCGTAGGCGGTGCTCGTTAAAACTTTCGATTCGAATCCGAGTAAAATATTAAAATTTCCACTCGAACGGAAATCGATGCGGAAATTTTCATTTAATTGAATAAATACCTTGTAAGTTGTAAGATCAAACAATACGCTAATTCCATATTCGTCCGTGTTGGGTATTTTTCCAATCGTTTTGTGGATAAAATCATTTATATCTTCGTAATCATAAACCCCTGATGGAAAAGTAATCGTTTCATATGTTTGACCTTTATCCTTCGATATTTTTAGTTTGTCGTTATCATATTCAGGACGAATGTTATGCCAACTCGCAGTCATGCTAAGATGATCCAATGCTAAAAAACATTCTTTATTATCGTCCAATCTCAACTCAGGAGTAAACCTTACAGTAAAATTTCCCGGTTTATTATCAGGATTTTGTTTTCTTGCATCTATAGATTTGAAAACTAGCGTTCTGTTAACATCCATTTTTATTATACGAAAACCTTTTTAATTTTTTAATTACGCTAAATATTTTTTAAACAATTTCTCATGAGCTGTCTTATCTATCGCTCCTATTCTTAACAGCTCATCGTTAATTTGCGATAAATCATTTCTCAAAACAGGTGAATTGTTACCGGCGGCCATCGAACCGATTATTATCTTCATCCGGTCTGCCAATTGATTCGGATCATTATAATAAACTATACTTGAACCGACCATTTTCGATTTACCCGATGATTTATGAGGAGGTAAATTACTCAACATATTTAGATCATTAAAAACTTTTACAGCGTTCATACTATATTTTGTTTTAGGATTGTATCTTTTCGTTAGTAAATTAATCAGAGATTTATCAGCATCGGCTTGATAAATTAATTTTCCGCCGCGATAAGCGTTTAGTTTCAGATCTTTCATTAGCTTGGGCATGTCGATCAATAGACCTCCGTATTGATTATTTTTCTGAATCTTATAAGCGTTTCGTCTTGGTTGTTTGTACTTGCGTACCCCTTCACCTTGTTTTGTATATTTTGGTAAAAGTTTTACATTCTTAATCGTTGTTAAATATCTGTCTAATATATCTCTTGTTCTTTCATATATTTTCAGATCATAATCGAGTTTTTGTTTTTCTTCTTCTGTCTTTGGTTTTCTCCTTTTCAAACCACCTATCTTTATTCCGACACTTCTGTTTTCATCTTTGGCTTCATTATAAGTTTCAGTTAACTGTTCTTCATTCATTTTAAGTAGATCATTAGGTTCATGAAAAGTTTCTTTTAAAAATTCTAATTCGCTTTCTGTGAACATCTTATTTGGTTCAGCAGTTATTATTTTAGCCGATGGTGGTGCAGGTATCGGTAGCGTATCCGTTGGTGGTTGGTCACCACCAGGAAATGGTAGCTCTTTATTCAATGTTAAAATATCTTTGTTAGTTTCAACCAAATCTTTGAAACCGCTGGTCAAAGCTAATTGATTTTCTTTTAATTGTTGAATTACTTTGTCCTGTTTTTCATCTGTTTTTTTCTGTTGTTCAATTAGTGGTTCTCTCAGAGTTTTAAAATATTCACCCATCGCAACATCGCGAACCTGTTCTTTATTTTTCACCTCATTCTTTACATCGGTAACCGCTTTAGCGATTTTGAATCCTTCAAATTCTAAATCGGCATATTTTTTAACCCTATCAATATCCATATCTGTTAAATCAACACTTATTATTTTTTAAAAAATCGCTTTAAGTTTATTTACCCTATTTAACAAAATGAAAATACCGAATTATGATGTGATAAAAAGTAACGATAATAGTCGTTCGTTGAACGATTTTCTTAATGAAGATTTTCGTATGCTGATAACAGGCCAAACTCGATGCGGAAAAACAAACACCTTAATGCATATTCTTAGAAAGCCGCTCATTTACTACGATAAGATTTATCTATACTCACCAAATCAACATCAGGATAAGATTCAAGACTTGCAAAAATTAATGGAAAACGCCAGTCAAAGAGTCGGATACGATATTTTAGAACTTTACGGAGAAGATGATATTATGGACACAACAGACTATCCGATCGATAATAGAAAGGTGGTGGTTTTTGATGATCTTATTAACGCTCCCCAAGCAGTTCAAAACAAAATCGCCAATCATTATACCGATGGTCGACATCATAAAATTTCCCCGATCTATCTATCCCAATCCTACTATGATGTTCCCCAAAAACTTCGACAGAACTGTTCCCACATGATTTTGTATCCACCGACGACTAAAAAGCATCTGAATCTGATTGCGCAAGAAAATCTAATAGATCCGGTTCTTTTTGATAAACTTGGTCCATATGAATTCTTATTTTTAGACAAAGAAAAGAAAAGCGTTACTAAGAACTTTGATGAGAGTTTTTAAAAATTATATGAAATAAGAATAGAGTATGGGTATTTTCAATAATATCAGAAGATTCACCGATTTCGATATATCGGAATATATAAAAAATTTCAATCAGCAAGTACAGGCGAATACCGGTTTGAAATTAGATGTGAATAACAATTACGATATTCAACAAAAACGTCTTGTAAATGTTGGTGAAGGAGTGGGAAGCGATGATGCGATAACAAAACATCAGATGGACTTACAGATATCAACAAAAGCAGATCGGACAGATGTTATTCTTGTTGATGGGTCGACTCATATGACCGGTGATTTAGATCTTCGAGGAAATAAAATCATTCTTCCCGGAGAGATCAACATGAACAGAAAACTTATCACAAATATGGATACGGACGAAGATAACGATTTGTGCGCTGTCAATATGGTGACTCTGAAAAAATTTCATCCTAATACACCTGAACCAACGCATGAGGTCGTGAAAAATATCGATCTGAAAGAACTGTATAATGTTGTTCAATCGAAACAACAGACTTATCACGATTTAGGGGCAAATTATAACAATCTTGTCTCTTACAACGATGTTAGGAATATCTTTTTATCTCGCAAAGAGACGTTTCCGATGGAAAGCGGGCTAGATATGGGAAATAATACGGTTTACAATGTAAAGGACCCGACGGTTGCCGACCAAGGGGTTAATAAAAGATACGTGGATGCTGAAACAACCAAAAAGCTTTCTTTGACAGGCGGTTCAATGACCGGCATTTTGGACATGAACAATATACACATCAACAATATAGCAACACCGACTCTTAATCATCAGGCTACACCAAAATCTTACGTCGATAGAGAACTTAGACTCAGGATAGGGGGTGTGGTAGTTCATACGAACGAGGTAGAAGAAAAGCTCAAAAAATATATCGATGAATCGCATATTAGTACTTCGGAAGATATGAAAGATGAGTTCCGGTACATAATGGAAAATGTTGACGAAAGCTCTTCCGAGCATGATATAACCGTTACCGGTATAGTCGATCTGGTGGAGTCGCCGCATACGCTAAACAAAAAAGTTTACAGTCTTTTATTACACAAACATCCGTTAAATAGCTACGCCTCAAGAATCGGTTTTAATTTATATAAATTACCAGATGGAGAATATACCGTTTGTATCGAATTTATTCCGCCTACAATGAGCGGTGTCAGCGTCGATGTTCAATCGGCTTCTATAAATATCGGTAAACAACCGACAAAAAACTTTACTAATTACAGTAGAAGCATTATCCATCTACATAAGTGGAAAATTTCACCGCCGGAGTATATTAGGGTCGATTTAAAATGTAGCGGTTCGACAACATCAGCTTCGCAAGCTCAAGCTTACCTTATAATTTACGGAATAAAAGGAAACCACTCAGATGTTCCGGCCAGTGTTTACGATTCTCCTTATATTTTGGAGAGTAGGAAAATGGTTATGCAGACCGATCTGGATATGAACAATTACTCAATTCTCAATTCACCAAGTCCCAGCGGTGGTGCGTTTGTAATTCACGGTCTTTACAATAGAACTGAAAACTCAACATTTGCTAAATTTTCAGGAGATGAATATGTTATGGTTCCGGTTAAGTGTAAAATTGTAAAATGTTGCGTTAACATTCTCGATACGCTCAAAACGTACCCTCATATCGCCGTGTTGATAAACAATGTAATAGGAAGAGGAGAGGGTGGTAAGAAACAGGTCTGTCACTTAACTAACGATATCGCTCTGGTAGAATGTGATGAATTTCGTGTGAGAATACAAAGTTTACAAGGAACTACCATCAATAAATGTTTGGTAAGTCTATGGCTTGAGACGATGTAAAAATATGGTATTAAAGAAATATTTTCTTGTATAAAAAGACAATGGATAGAAAACGGTTACTTCGTGTTCCAACCGAGCATCTTGGATCATTATCATTGAACGATCTAATGTTAATTTTGGAAGAATATGGTGAGGATCCAAAAGAGATCTTGATCGATTACATTGAAATTCACCGTCGTTGTTACGGGGAACCTGTTGAATTTTACATTTCATCTGAATCTGAAGATGAATCTGAAAGATGAAGCGTAAATACGGTCAAATTTAAATTTATTATACGAAACGTATAATAAATTAGATGATCTTTCACACACTTGTGTGTTCAAGCGCTTCTACAACCTCTCTTGTGATTTCTCGACATTCTTGTAACCATTGAGGTCTATGACTATGCTCGTTTATAAAAGAGACATACAATAGTGTGAAAATGAATGCGATCATTTTTTAAAATTATATTATTATTCTTTATAAAATGAAATACGATCTTTTTGCATTCAATCACATCGATACATCGATCGACGAGACAAAATTAACGGTGATCAAATCCCTTTACAGTTTTTATCACAAGAAATGGTGGTGTTATAAAAAAACTTTTAGACATCTCAAACGGATGAATCTCTTGTGTAAACTGAGTTCGTCGTCTCTTATCGCAGGCGGTACGATTGCCGGCGGAATTACGTTGAACCCTGTTATACTAGGTGTCATTTCCGGTGCAGGCTTGTTGGTCAAAACATTTACCGATTATAAAAATTATAACCGACGGATCGAGATGAGTAAATTTGCATTTACGACATACCAGAAAGTTTTGGTCGATCTGCGGTCTTGTCTGCGAGGAAAACAGTTTGATCACGAATCGTTTGTTAACGATATGAGGTTGATCGATGAGATAATCATCGATTTATGCCCAGCAATAAATAGCCGAATCGAAGATCGATATGATAAAAAATTCAAATGAACATAAAGATTTGGTATTAAATAAATAAAACAATGGATGATGGATGGGAAAGGCCGTTGATTAATCGAACAAATTATACCTTCAAAGAATTACGCCATTTAGCAAAAGAGAAGAAAATCAAAGGTTGGTATCTAATGCGAAAAGCTAAACTCATCGATGCTTTGACTGAATTAGATATATATGAACCTCTAGTAAAAGTTCGTAAAGATGATCAACAATAAATAACCGTGTTGAAAAAGATACGATCATAAAAAAGTGCAAAACCCTGGTCGGGGGGTGCTCGGTTGGCTGTTTCTGTGCCTCACCGAAGTGAGGACTTTTGCCTCACCGAAGTGAGGACTTTTCCCGCTGACAAAGCGGGTGTCATCCCATTTTATACCTCTGGGTGAGGTTAAGTTCTCCGAAGAGATCTTTGAGCACCCCCCTGTTATCAGTTGGGCCGAGGCTGGTTCACCAGAGCGTAGTCAACTGACTCAACTACACTGCTACCCCGTAGGTCTGACATTGCATGAACCGTAAGCAGGGTTCTGACAGTGGCCAACCGTCTCCCCCCTGAGTTCTACCAAATTACAGACCTATTAATATATATAGTTTCATCGAACTATTTATATAGGAATAAGTTATCGCGCTCACACATGTGGTACGTGTCAAGTGTCACGCGTGACTGCGCATGCACTTTAGAAGGTTTCACACTTGAATGAACACGTACGCAATTCTCGGAAAAGATGAATAAATTAAGACCGATTTCTCGGAAACGTCGTGACTCGAAAGCGCTTGCTAATCAAAAAATGGTATTAAAAATATAAAGTACCTTATAAAACAAATGGAAAAGTCTGTGAAACAGTTGAAAGCTGAAGCAAAAGAGCAAAAAATTAAAGGATGGTATCTAATGCGGAAAGCCGAACTCATCGATGCTTTACAAGCTGTAGAATTGAAAGAACCTGTGAAATCACCAGAACGTAAAGAAAAACTTTGCCCACACGGGAAAAATAAATACAATTGTAAGGAGTGTTCGGGATCAAGGATTTGTGAACACGGTAAACGACGGTATTTTTGTAAAGATTGTGGTGGAAGTGGAATCTGCATTCATGGAAATAACAAGTACTATTGCAAGGAGTGTAGTGGAAATCAGTTTTGTGAACACAATCGAGTGAAATATTATTGCAAAGAATGCGGTGGAAACGGTATCTGTATTCATAAGAAAGATAAACGCTGTTGCAAGGATTGCAGGTAGGAATGAAGCTTGAATATTTTTCATTTCTTTTACTAGAAATGAAAAATGGTCTTAAGGAAATAAATTTGTAATAATAACAACATGCAACTGTCAATTCTCTCAGATGTTCGCAATGAAGATATTATTTTCAGCAAACCGATAAAAAATGACCTTTACAATTATCAAAGGATTAAAATACAAATCGATTACGGTGATAATAAAAAAGGTCCTTTAGTCATTGAAACACCGTTTCTTTTCAGTTTTGGTGTGACCGAAAGAAGAAGTAAAGAAGACGCAAGTAATTCAAATTTCATTGGTTATTCTATTCCGGTCTGTTTATGGTCTAAAGACGATGAACCGACACCGGAAGAAAATGAGTTTTATATTTCTTTGGAAAATTTTGAAGAACTTTGTTACAAGCGTTTAGAAGAGGCTTGTGGTGTAGAGATAGCTGATAAATTAAATAACCTTTTATATTACAAGGACAGTAATATAGGAAATAATCCACCAATATTATATGCTAAACTCAATTATTCAGAAAAGTCTGATAAATTTTTAACGCTATTCAAAACAAAAGGAAACAAAAATGTTGATCCGCTCGACTATCTTAATTCATATTGTCATGTCAAAATGGCTCTGTTAATTGATAGTATTTATATTGGTGAAAAAGCTGTTTCAATTCAAGTAAAGGTTCATGAGGTATATTTCAAACCGTTGCCACAACGAGAATCGCTATTATCGATACCTGAAGAAAGCGAAGATGAAGAAGATTAAATATCTATTTATTTTTCATTTCTTTTTCTAGAAATGAAAAAAATCGTCTTAAAAATAAATGTGGTAATATAACAACATGCAACTGTTAAGTCCTTCAAAAGTTTTAGAATATTCATCAAATATTATTTTCCATAAACCGGTAAAAAACAGCAAAACCGGTTTTGAAATAATCAAAATTGAAACCCGTTACGGACCGTTAGTAATCGATTCACCATTTCTTACAATTTTGGGTGTAAAAGAGACATATAGTCAAAACGAAAGTAGTAAACTACTTGGTTACACCATTCCTGTTGAATTATACGGTGAAGAAGGATGCAGTCGAATGTCAACGGAAGAAGAAGAAAAGTTTGTTGATTGTATGGTTTTTATTAGAGACATCTGTAGGCGACATTTAAAAGGTGTTTATGGTGAAAAAATAGCTAATAAGATAAAAGGTATTTTTTATGGTTTTCAGTTTGAAGGTATGGGTACAAGAGTTACTGGGGGTTCAATAAGATCTGAAATGTTTAATGTTAAACTACTCAAATATTCAAAACAAAGGGATAAGATCTTAACAAGAATCGCAAAGAGAAAGCTAGAAAAAGTCAAATTGGCTCTGTTAATCGATAGTATCTATATCAGCAAAGAAGAAGTTTCATTTCAAGTTACGGTACATGATATATATGTTAACCCACAAGATTCACCACTTACAATACCTGAAGAAAGCGAAGAGGATGAAGTTTTTTCTTCAAACTGTCCTGTGTTAACAATGAGTATCGATTAAAACACTATATCTGGAAAATGGCTCATGAGGATGTTTTTTTGGAAAGTGCCTCATGAGGATGTTTTTTTGGAAAATGGCTCATGAGGGATGTGTGTTTTTTTGGAAAGTGCCTCATGAGGATGTGTGTTTTTTTTGGAAAATGGCTCATGAGGGATGTGTGTTTTTTTGGAAAGTGCCTCATGAGGATGTGTGTTTTTTTGGAAAGTGAGCCAGAATTTTTTCAAAAACGGGTAAGATGGTTACCCACTGGGTTTTTACCGAGGAAAATTTCCAAAATACACTAAATTAACGACAATTTTGGAAATTTAACGAGGATTTTTTGAAAAAATCTTGAAAAATTTAACGAGGAAATCTAACGGACAAAATTCGATACTTTTATGGATGATGTAAAGTGCCGTATAGTGCCTTACATAACTACTTGCCTTAAATTTAACGAGAGTTCAATTCAATTTAGCTGACTCGCTTTAATAACTTTAAGCGAGTTGAAAAGCAACTCTTTTCACGAAATTTCCGGTTGTCACTCGCTAATCGACCACATCTAGTACAACAAGACGCAAATATGCGACGAGAAAGGCATGAAAATAGAACGCGTGCTTTATCTCCGATTTGACAGCCTTGTCGGATAAATGACCACAACTGGCTTCTCATTGGCTAAAATTAATTGCCGACTCGCTTTCCTGCCTTAAGGGGCGGACCATTAGAAATCTTGGGAGGGGGGGGTGACAATTACCAAAAAAAAAATCCTGCAAAGGAAAATTGTCTCAAAAAAAATTCCTGCAAGCAGTTGACCATAAAAAAATAAAATCCTGCAAGCTAACTGGCTATATATACATATATTTATTTATTTATTTTAAACTGGAACATATGAGAGTATGGCATGCTCTCTGGTAGTAAAATTCATCAAAAAGCAACTTCAGGTTGACTCAAATGCTGTCAAAAATTACCTGCCTCAAAGGTCTATCTGGTACATGTACCAATATCTTAATATAACCAAAACCTTGTTTATGTACATATTTGAAAGCACTGTAAACATCATGAAATATGTAACCTGCTCTACTACACACAAGTATTTTTTAAATACATTACAAGATTGTCCAACTGTCCTGATTTCGTCGAGATTACCCCGATTTTGCTTGAAAATGAAATTCTGTCACTTCGTCAAATTCTCATAATACTTACTATACAAAAAGACGAAATTGCGTATACTCAACTCTGATATCCAGATAAACTAAAGAAACAGCAAGAAAAATAAAATGAAATCAAGTACTTGTATGTGGAGCCACACAAAGAGACGCAATGCGACGAGAAGCCACATCAATTTGCCAAACATTTTTGACAGAAATTGTTGTCTCAGAACACTAAAAATGGAGTTTCAGAGCATCAAGATTTCATTTCCATCTCAATTCTTATTTCTCCCCATTTTTTATGCAAAGGTTCGACAGTCTCACTTAAATCTACTCTCCAGCGTTTAATACCAAAAATGGATTGGGCCATTAGTATAAAAAACATTTGGGGCTTGCACGCATTTATAAAGAAGATCTCAAAAAAAAAAAAAAACCTGCAGGCTTGCACCTCCCTCAAAAAAAATCCTGCAGGAAACTCAGGCCGAAAAAAAATTTCATACACTGAAAAATTTTTGACCCCCCTCCCAGGATTTCTAATGGTCCACCCCTAACTTTAAGCAACTTTTCACGAGATGTCCGGTTGTCACTCGCTAAGCGACTTCACTTTAATATATTTTAAAACATCGATCATTCATATATTCCATAGGGCCCGGTCTGTTAAATGTTGTTTGATGTTTAATATTTTTCTTGTAATTTATTCAGATGTGGATCGGCTGAAATATCTCTGTTTTCCTTTTTTCGATTAGTGGTACGTCTGTTAGCGTTAAGTGGCAGTCCCGCTAAAAGCGGTCCGCTCGATTTCGCGACCAAAAATAGTTTTCCTTTATTTTTTGCTGGTCAAAAGGCTTTGGTACACATGTTTGAAATACACAATTCTTTTTTTTTTTTTTTCAAATTCTTTATTTTCGCCCTGCTACGAGCAAGAAACGAATTCAGGCCGTCTCGGCCCTTACGACGGTACTATAAGAAGCAAGGGCTGACAACTGCGTAGAAAAAGTAGCGCAACAATGGCATGATTGAGACCAAACCGAAAGTTTTAATGCAACTGCGGATAGAGCGTTTTCACTGACGTCATATCAAAATTCAGAAGCCGTTTTCGATTCCAAAATGTTTATGGAATTGTAGAGCGTGTAAAACTACACATCTGGGCCAAATTTTGAAGCGCAAGAGCATTTAGTTCAAGAGTTATAGGCGAAAGAGTGTTAGACATTTTTAGTAAGAAATGTATGGAGCGGCCATCTTGGTGTACCACTTTGGTACACCAACATGGCGGCCAAAAATTCAAAGCCTTAATGACACCAAAAATCTCATCACAAAATGTTGTATTCACTATAAATTCCATTAAATCGGCTCATAAGCATCTATAATTCAAACATAACTTTCAACTGGTTCAATTTTGTTGATTTTCACGGCTTTTTTGAAGTAGCGTGACAGATTGCGTGACACATTTAAAACCTTTATAAATCGATAGCAAAACATCGTTAAAACCTGAAACTTTTTGTGAAAGATTATAACACTGGTATCCATATACCATGTTAGAAACAGCTTTGTAGGATGTATACTTTAGATTTTTTAATTTTTATGACGTCATGTGAAAACGCTCTATAGGTATTTTGCCGTCATTGCGGATCGTCAGCAGTGTAGCAACAAGTTCGAGTAACTAACCTGACTGAGTTAGCACTTTCAAAAATGTCCACTTGGTTTTAAACTCCGGATATGACCCTGTCCACGTGTACAGCTTATGCCATACACAATGAACAAAACAGTTGAGAAAATCATGCCACTGTTGCAAAACTATCTGCCAGAGAGAACATGGCCAAACCATGTGAAAAAACTGACGCAACATAACGGATGTTTCTACGTAGCGCGCCTCTCAAAAACCATCAATTTTAGTCTCCCGATCACCGTCGAAACCCGGGGCTGGGACTCCCATATGAAAGGGGGGGGGATGCTCGTCGTCTCGCTTAGGGGTGTAAATTTCATATCCAAAACATCATCACCAATATTTGGGTATAGGGGTGCCGCTGAGGGTCTGAGACCCTGACCCTGTTTAGGACAAAAAAGAAACGAAAATACCTACCCTGTGTAGAACAACACCCTCTATTTTAGGACCCTGTCTAGGACACGACTCGTGCGTGGTTATTAATCTGAGCTTTAAAAAAATAGTAGTCGGATCTGAAACGAAAACGACTTCACCTTCGCATGAATATGCTAATCACCACAAGCACTACGTTAACTGGAACCATACCCTGTTTCGGACAGACTCGCGTTAAATTATATACCCTGTTCAGGACAAAAATGCCAAAAACCATACCCTGTCCAGCGGCACGTCCCCGTATAGGTCATATAAGGGAGTACCCCCCCCCCCCCCCCGTGCCGGGTCACGCTCATACAAAGCCTTTGAGCGGACAGCAAACTTTGTCTGAGTCACGCACCCCTTCTTTCACAAAATACTAAATAAGCTTATAACATGTGAGCCATAACATCTGCATTACTGCATCCTTGACATGACCTCGGTCAAAGTGATTGTTGACATAAAGATCATGTTCTATCTCATTTAATTAAAATTAAAATTAAAATTGAAGTTTTCCAGCCTGTGTCATTCAAAATTGATTATGCTTTTAGCAGCAAATCTTATCACTGAAAGAACAATGAACGATAGAAGAAAATCACGTTTCATTAATGTTTCATGTACAATGTAATTGCTCAACTCAAATTCTCTCTTCTCACTCTTCGGGGCGTTATGTTATCACATAAATCATCCTTTTTTCCCAACAGACTAGAGATCCCAACGGCAGATGTCTACCCTTGGTTTTTGGAAACGGTCCCATCAGCATAATTCGTTGAAATATCAGATTGCAAATGATCAATATGATCCAACAAAATTGAGGGAATACTTTCCCAAATTCTGCATGTATTACAAAGCAGAAAGTTTTCCACTAATTTAGGCTGCTCTATCTAGTGTAGAAACTCTCTTCTCTGCAGAATCGAGACATCTTTGTTCTCGCGCTTCGCGCTCGTGTCTCGCGCTACGCGCTCGCGCCCCAAAACCCGCTTGAGCGCCCCCGACCGAGAAGAATGGCTCGTTTTAGGCATATTTGTCTCATTCAATACAGGCCGTAAAAATCACTTCAGGCCGGATTCTCGCTATGTCATTCCGGCTATAATTTTTCGTACGGGTTTCACCCTTTTTAATCTATTAATACCAGCTACGAAAAGCGCGTGAAGCATTTCTCATAGACAAAGCAAAGACGTTAGAACCACTTGGAATCAACAGACGCGACGAACTTCATTAACTTTCTTATCACTAGTCAGCTCTAGTCAGTTTAGTTTATCACCCGTCAAACCCTTCTTCACCAATCATATTCATTGTTTTTGTTATTCTTTAGTTTTTTCAAAACCACTTGTATAACGGTTTTACAGTTGTAATCATTTATAGTGCTAGCCCCTGAAGAAGCTTTGTTTTGCAAAGCAAAATATTGGGCACTATTATATTCCACTTTTATTTTATTTTATTTGCTTCTGCTTCTGCTTCTGTTTTTCTGCCGTAAGGATCAGTTTGCCGTTTTTTTTTTCCTTCACTTACTATAGAAATAGGTCAGTGTCTTTTAAAACCTCTTTAAACGCTCACAAGACAATTCACCCTTCACGCTTTCCTCCCACACCGCAATAAACGAATACCCTTTACACAAACAACCTTTTAATCAATTTATTAGCCTACGCACATCCGAATTTACTTCTCCTACACCACATATTACCTTATCTACTCTCAAATCTCCATAACTTGCAATATAGATCGTGTTTTGATTGGTTATTTCCAAATCACTGCGGTGAGTTAATATTGGTGGGAGCTGGTGGACGGAAGAGCCAGAACAATGGACTGTCTACAGACGCTAATTTTTTTTCCTCCCCTCGTCTCGCGCTTCGCGCTCGTGTCGCGCTTCGCGCGAAATGCTTGTCATGCAGGCTAGGGTCTATTAAGTCACGATTTACTAAATTACTCTTTAAAACACGGATCAATCTCTGACACACAACGTCAAGGAATTATCCGCCTGCTTTACAAGAAGAACGACAAGTTAGACTTGAAAAACTGGCAACCAATTTCTCTGTTAAACACAGATTATAAAATTTGTACTAAAGTAATCAAACATGTGGGATTCCTGACCGCAGTATTTTTAAAAACCTTTTTCTGGTCCGGTGTGACGGAAGGTTTTGCCGGTGTCGGACTAAGGAAAGCTTTTAGGGGAATCGGCGCTTGATAACGGGGGAAAACTAACTCAAATGGGCAACTCGCTTGCAGAGGAGAGCCGTCTCTCTCGGTACGTACGGGATCAAACCACGAACTGGTACGCAACAGGAAGGCGATCAAGAAACCTGACTTGCGGTTCCAACAGCGTTTATTCCTGACTTGTGACTTTACGATGTAATCAAACGATGTAATCCAACTAACAATTGCAAACTAGGTTCTTATATACGTAAGGTACAAGTGTTCAACACAAAGGAACATAATGAAAGTGTCAAGGTAAATTCTTTGAGCTCAGCAAAAGTAATTTCAAAATATATTTTTAACCCAAGTGTCCATTGTTCATAAAACTATTTTTAAAAGTAATCTACATTTGAAAACCCTAAAACAAAGAAGTAGTAGAAAAGCCAAGTCAGCAAGCGGCTTTTTAAGCACGTAATGGTGTCGTATCAATAGATTTGCAAGGTCGGCAAATAACTTGTACGGCACGTAATAGCGATGTACCATTATCGAGTTATTCACCTACAACAAAAGCTACTAAATTTAACTTCGATGAGTCAGCTAAACTATTCATACTGAAAAAACAAAATGACACCATTACTTGCCAAGTCGTTGATTAGTTAAATAAAACTGAAAAAACACCGTGAGTGCCGGACGAGACTAATTTAGAACAGTAATAACAACTATTGTGTGTACAGCTTGATACGTGAAAAATCAGCTAGACATGATAAATTTACTAACAAGGTGTCAACTTGAATAGTGGAACGAACCTAATTAAGAACGATAATTAACTCAAGGTAAACTATTGTTCAGAAGGTAGTACATTTTAGTATGAATGAAAGCACGACCTGGTACAGTAATTGAATGCTTTTCTAAGAGGTTAAAACAATCAAGTTTGATTGTCAAAAACAAAACCCTGTTGACTTTTAGAAGATTAAATTTCGATGAATAGCACAAAAGCTTATAATAAAAGCGAATTTCATACTAAGCAAAACCTTTCACAGCTGAATGCGGAGTAAACCAAGCTGAATTGATCCATAGGAACTTTTTAACAGTGAACTCTCATAACTCATAACTCTCATATAACAGTGAACTCTTATAACTCCGAAGCGACCGACACAACAGTCATTTGTATTCCCGATTCAACTCCAGACATGTCCTCAAAAGAACCAGAGACCCCGGGGGGGGGGGGGGGGGGGGGAACCAACAAAGTTTTTTACGGGGATGCTCTGCCCCGAGGTCCAAACCCTTACCCTTTCATATACCGTTTTTGACAGAAAAGGTACCCCTTTCATATGCCTTTCATTGAAAATGGTACCCCTTTCATATACCTTTCATTGAAAATGGTACCCCTTGCATTTAGCCTTTACGTGCGTCTGTTTGATATATTTTGAAAGACCCTTTTTATAATACTTAAATGGCAGTTTTCCCTACCTTTTTTATGCTTCAACTCGTATTTTCGCTACCTATTCCTATTCTTCCTGAAATCCCTACCCTTTCATATACTTCAACTCGTGAAATCCCGAACCTTTCATATACCTACAGCCTCAAAAAGGTACCCCTTTCGGGCGGAGCATCCCCGTACAGTCCATTATAGAGAGTAACCCCCCCCCCCCCCCCCGGGCCAGAGACTGTTATCATAATACTGTTACGTTTTTACAACAACGTACAATAATTCACTCACTAGTTTTCTCGTTGTTTATGTTCATATTGGCGCCAGAACAGCAACCATAACTATAGGAATTATACAAACCTCCGGCCAGGAAGTAAAATTGCAGTTTAATACCGATGCCTTGGATTTTATTTATACTTGACCAGAAAGCCGCTTCCCATACTATTGTACAATCAAACCGTAATAGCAATGAATAGAAAAAAACGTAAAGTTCATGCTATTTTGCTCTGCCATACCGCTCATATTAAAACACAAACTTTCCTGTCCAATTTAACTTTCTTAAAACGTCTCCATTAGTAAAATACACCGTGAAATTCTCAAACTACGTTTCCCAAGAAAACGCATTTAACCTATTTTTACCCTTTTAACTTTACGACAAATGATTGAAATTTAAGAAGGACTAATACCTTTGCGGTAACGTAATGTGAGATATGACAAGTTCATGACAAGTTCTGACATCCCAATACCCTAGGGAAATTAACAATAGGTCCGGGGGTGCTCCCCAAAAATTTTAGGTGCAGTATGTGGCGCCCTTCTTGAAATCCTAACCGGTTTAACCAACCATATCTTCAATGCCCTAATATAGCTTCTATAAAGAAGAAGGAAGAAACACCCCCGGACAAAAGTCCACAAAATTTTGTTAACAACTTTTGTCCCTTTTTTCGTGACTGACTCCGAAATCTCGCTTAATGCGCATGCGCATTAACGAGATAAAAAGAAGAGTTTTCAGGGATAAAATACTGCTTCGAGGAACTTTATACGTTTTTATCGATGCGTGGAGTTGTTGCTTCGAGGATGGCAGCAATGCGGGGAGGTTTAAAGAATTTCCAACCAGTGGAGGGACTTAAAGGAAAAAAAAATACATTTTTCGATGGAAATTTGTGTTGATATCAATCTGTGATTGATTTTTTCTTTGTGTTCTTGTTAGTTTTGGAGAATTGTTTTCAAAACGTGCTCAATTAAATTAAGTTGTTTTGATTTCTTTCATCGGAGACATCTCGGCCTCGATGGTTCGCGGTTTGCTTTTAAACAAACGTATGGAGATTTGAATAAAATTTTTCAAATTAATATTGTGTTGTCCATTTTTATGTGTTTGTTCATTCATTACATAGGTTGAAAGCGATTTTATGTAAAGAAAACAAGACTTGGATTTTATAGTTCTAAACTTCACTCGCGTGGTCTTATGCAAGGACCGCGGAGCAAGGTGAAAAGTGGGAGGGCTGACAATTGAAAATAATTTTTTCATTTAGAAAATCGAAAAAAGGAATAAAATCTTAGTATTTGATTCGCAAAAATGTGGTGGGGCCGCGGCCCTACCAGCCCCTCCCCCTCCGCGGTCCCTGTTTTGCAAATATGATTGTGTATTTTTTGCAATTTTGATTTCCAAATCAGTTTCTCGGGCAATTTTTATAAGCCACAGGTGTATTTTATTTGAAAATTAGTCGTACTAGTTATTCTAGACGGAGAAAAAATTGTTTTTGTGAACTTTTGTACGGTCTAAATGTACTGTGCAAACGGTCGCGTAAGTCTGTTTTTGAGAATTGCTAAAATTAAAAAATAGCCGGTGGTCAATTTTATTCTTGTGCTTCCGACCTTTCACCTCAGTTAAGTTTATCATCGGCTTTCTGTTCAAAGAGTGACGCTGTTAGGCTCAGCCTATATATATATATATATATATATATATATATATATATATATATATATATATATATATATATATATATATATATATATTTATATTTATATTAGCTAAAACTGTGGGCCCCAAATAGTTATGACACGCACGGAATATGTCGGCCTTGCACACCCTCGCCTGTTTCCTACACGCAAATCCGCTCTAGTAGGTACGGTTTTATGTAATGTAAAATTTATTTTAGTCCCTTATGTAGGTATATATACAGGCCACTTATGTTGTATTGTAAAACGCCCTGACGAAGTGTGCGTTAATCACACGAAACGCGTAGGAGAAAATAAATCGTTTTACAACTCCAAGAGTTCGCAGACGTGCTGCTCACTAGTTCAATCTTAAAAAAATGGTCTATGGCCTACCTTAATGCTATTAGGTTTTACATTGTTTGGTGGACCCCAAGTCAAGAGAAAGCCATCTTGGAGATGTTTCATCCCATCAGTGCCATTACCAGTGTTGGCATGACCAGTTCTGTTATCACCAGGAATAAACTGCACAACAAGGTTGGTGACGGGACCAGCTTCTGGTTTTATTGAGATTGTTGCTTTACTGTCTGCACTAGTTAAGCCGCTGGTGGTGACCGCTTTCACGTTGATGCTGTAAGTGTTGCCACACGGGAGATCCAGGGTCAGATGTGTGTCGTAAGTCAACTGTCGGGTGGTGTTATAAAAATCGCAGCCAACACACTCGGTGATTACTACATAATGCTGTAACAAACGAACACAATTGGAAAAAAAGGCCATTTACGAGTTGCGTTATGACTCGCTATCAAAGCGAGGGTTGGTGAACAACCGTTCATATGAAAATAAGTTTTGTTTGCAAGTGATTGAAAACTCATTTTCATATCGAAGGTTGTGCACCAGGCCTCGCTTTGATAACGAGGCTTAAAGCAACTCAAGAATGGTCTATTCATATCTGTGGCATAGCATTTCCAAAATAACGTCCACCCACACCTCCGATAGTAATATCTACACAAAGTAACGTTAATTTTGGCATCTTTTTGTATCCACTGCATGTTTTATTGGTCGTGGTAGTGAACAATTCCCACTGTATTCCATGTCAGATGCAATTTGATAATCCTTGGTTCAATAATCGATCGATCACAAGTCAGAGAAGGCCCAGTCTCCAGCCATGAGTGGCTCGATGCGCCCGCGATTCTCTCCTCCTCACGGCTGGGTGCACGGGTTAGGCTGCTTGCCCGTGACGTCATTACAAATCACAATAATTATACAAATGACGTTTATGTTATCTTGGGGAGCTTCAAACAGTAAAACCTTTTCGATCTGGATTTTAACCTTTTAACTCCTATGAGTGACAAAAATCAAAATTCAAGAAAACTCCCAAATTTCATTTCGTAAAATATTGAAAAACAAATGGTACCATGCAAAAGTACTGCCGAAGATGTTCCATTTGAATGGTCACACCATAGGATTTTGTCCACAGACTTAAAAGTTAGACCTGCATTACATGTCTCCATAATTGACCCTGGCAGTGAAAGGGATAAACGTTTTCATTTCCTTTACCTGAATAGGCTTGTTACCGGATGGTGCGTTCCAGGAAAGGTGCACACGGGTCTGGAGTTTCTCATCTATGTTTGCAGTCAAATTTAAAACTGGTCCCAACACTGATGATGTAACAACTGTTGTCTGAGCCCATTTACCAAATCCATATCTCGTGTGCACCTGGATCATTGCTGTCCACCGCGAGCCGCTATTCACTGTTGCGTTGATTGAGGTTTGGTTAAAGTCGTACACTGATTTGTAGTGGAAAAAGCTGTACAGGCAGTCATCACACTTGTACTTGAACTGGTAATGCTATACAAAGAAATGTAAATTCTAATTTGTAATTTCAAATTTTTAATTTGATCTCTCTGGCCGTTAAGGCACAAGGCCTGCACTGTTTCTACAGATTGCCTATCTTTTGTGGGCTCCTGGCTGAATACTAGTTTTGTCCTTTTGACAGGATCCTTGCAGATCGAAACAACTGTTGATTGCGCTTTGCTTAGAAGTAATTCAGTTTTCATGTGTGTTTATACCTACCTGTTACCTATCGCCTTTGTGCCTAGTGTCACATAAGGTCTCGTTGGTGTTTAATTGTAGGCCTATGATAATGGCTCGCCTTTGTCGCAAAAGGCCCGTTATTATATTACGGTATAATTAAATAATGACGTTTTCGAGGAAGACAAGTTTCACTTACATCACATGCATAAGAAAAATATTGTCGAATGTGTTAGGTGCTTTCGAGTTCTTTCAAAATGACCCTCGTGTATAAGTACGCAAACAGTCAGGTGGCCGAACACGTTTAGTAAATTTTAACAAGACTATACAAAAAGGAAAGAAAAAAAAAAAGATCTGTAAAAATAGTGCTGACTTTGGACTGTTTTAGAGGATGAAACATTACTTTAAATGCATGTAGAAAACCACCTGTAGTGGTAAGAAAAATGAAAATGAAAATAGATCTATTGATTGGTTGATTGATTGATAGATCTTATTAATGAATTAATTTATTCATGGAGATTGTTGAGATTATGAGTTACATTTTGAGATAGACGTTGTTTTTTTGAGTTTGACTTTAAGTTGGATCTGATAATTAGCTTTTACACAGATAATTAGCAGTGTAAAAGGTTACAACCATGATACCCTTCCCGGAAACATTCCACTGGTTTTAACAAACGATCCACAGATAAATTCAGTGAAAAGTCTGGCGCACTGGTGCAATGTCCTTCTACAGCCAACCAAAGAAATTTCATTTCAAAGGCCTGACAGGACTGGCGCACAGTGGTGTAGTTTCGTAGGTCAGACATGGCTGCTATATGTCGGTATAGTCCAGCATATGGATTGATAGCGGAGCACTCGCCGAGCCGAAGGCTCGGCTGCGCAGCCCCATACTCATAGAACCGTCCCGTCATTTTTCATGGTCATGGCTAGCGGAATGTTTCGCGGGCGCGTCGGTCCGTGTGCACGTCTGTCCACCCGTTACGTCATCATCGATGATGACGTATATGAAGAGAGAGGAACTGGGAACGAGGCTTTGTTTTCCGCGCGCTTCCCCGCGGCTACAAACAGGGCAGTTCGCAAAAGCTTGCCTCCGCGCCAAAACCAACACAACCTGTACTCGTCAATGGAAAAATCACGGAAAAAGACAAACAAGATACGCCAATTCCTGAAGCAAAGAAAACGGACCCTAAAACTCGCGAACGTTCTGAATATGACGGCGAACAACCTTTGCCGAAGAGGAAAAACACTGGATATCGGACAAACAAACATAAACAGAAAAGCAAGTAACTGTCTAAATGTGATTTGCAAAAATTGCTTAATTAGTTAAGCCTAGGTAAGCTTAATTTTACCAGAAGAATTTTCTCCAAGTTTTTACATTCAGAGCTAAATTTACATCTTTGAATATCCGTGGTTTTGGCAATGAAGCCAAACAACGCTCTGTTTTTGATTTTGTGAAAAATTCCCGTTCTGATTTTATTTGTTTACAAGAAACTTTAGCGACAAGTCAAAATGCGATAAATTCTCTGACAGCTAAATGGCGCGGTAAAAGTTTCTGGTCGCCCGCTCTTGGTAAACAAGGCGGCGTTGCCATTCTTGTAGCTGAAAATACTGATTTCAAATGTTTACAATGGAAAAAGAGATTCTTCTGGTAGAAATGTTAGTGTTTTAACTGAACTCGACGACACCAAAATTAATTTCGCACCCACGAATCCAAGTGAACGAAAATGCTTTTATGATACAATTCATGAATATTTTTTCAGAACTCTTTTAAAATTATTGCTGGCGATTTTAACTGCATTGAAAATGTTTCTGATAAGTTTGGAGGAAATCTTACAATTTCCACGGATTTGAAAGATCTGCACAAGTGTTCATCGTTTATTGATATCTGGCGCAAAAAAAAAACGGCCGACTGAAAAATACAAAGCACATGGTTTAACGCGGATAAAACTATCGGTACACGTTTGGATAATTTTTTTATTGCTCAGGACTTGTATGAGTCCTTTCTAAAATGTGAAATTTTGCCTTGTGTTTTTTCCGATCATGATTCTGTTGATTTATCCGCAATTTGCATAATGCATTTTCCCGTGGACCAGGACTTTGGAGGCTAAATTTAGAATTTAATATTTACGATATGATCTCAGAAATTATTAAGAAACATGTATTGTACCGGAAAGCATTTAATTCCATTCAAGCTTGGTGGGATTTTCTTAAAGAATCTATAACATTAGTTGCTATAGATTTTGGTCGAAGTAAACAACGCATATTTAATCGCGGTAAGGCCACGCAACTATAATTTCTTTGATCGAAGCAAAACGGGCTCTTATTAAAGGAGATAACTTAACGAAAACCACCATAGAAACGCTCGAAAGAGAAATTCAAGCCGTTAATTTATCCCAAATGAGAGGGAACCAAATTCGTAGCAGAGTCAAATGGCTTGAAGAAGGTGAAAAACCTAGCAAATTCTTTTTTTACGCTCGAAGCAACACGGCTCAGAAAAATACTGTTCATTCTATTTATAACTCCGCCGGTGTTAAAGTCTTTTAACAAGACTCCGGCTCATTTCGATTTTTACCATAATTTGTACTCGCAAGAACCTGTTAATTTAACAGTCCAAACCGAATTTTTGAACAAACTTGAAAACAGATTAGAGTGAAATTTTATCCTGCGAAGAATGAGTTTTATCTTTGGCTAAAATTACCCACGCAATGCGTGGACTTTCTTCAGGGAAACCCCCCGGTTCAGACGGATTACCTCAAGAATTTTACGCTAAATTCTGGGATCTTTTTGGCCTTATTTAGTTTGGAAAATAATTCTTTCGGTGATTCAATGCAAGGAGGCGTGACTAGGTTACTTTACAAGAAAGATGATAGGAAAAACCTAAAAAAATTGGTGACCCCGCCATTTCGCTACTCGATGTTGATTGCAAAATTTGTTCAAAAGCTCTTACAAACAGATTTTCAAAAGTGTTACCCTCGATTATTCAAGAAGATCAAACTTGTTCCGTCCCAGGTAGGACGATTTTCGAGAATTTATTTATTTCTCTTGCGTGACACTCACTGTCAAGAAAATATGAAAATTATAGCTAATCGTTTTTTGACCAAAGAAATTCCACTCAAGTCGGGGGTGAGGCAGGGAGATCCCCAGTCTCCACTTTTGTACGTTTTATGCGCAGATATTATGGCCACGAATGTAAGAAAGGATGATACTATTGAAGGTTTTCTCCTTCCAGAAGCCTGAGGAAAGCGTTTTAAAATTCGCCAATATGCGGATGACTCCACATGTTTTGTGAAGTACATTTTTTTCTTAGACAAATTGTTTACCTCACTTCACAAATACGAGACAGGTACAGGGACTAAATTAAATGCCATGAGGTTAGGAGCTTTGTGCTCACATCCGGACAATCCTTATGGCCTGACGTTGGTGTCAAGAATGCGAATCTTGGGTGTCTGGTGTAGCAATGGTAATGCAAATTTGAAACCGGATAACTGGTTACCACGCCTTTCCAAGCTAGATTAAAATTTGAACCTGTGGAAGGGTTGTGGGGTGTTTTCACTCCCACCCTATCGGCACTACTCAATACTAGGTTTTTAGTTAATGTTAAGACTATTTTCTTTTACCTATAGACTTCTGCTTACGATGAGAATGACATGCGAGCGCGCTTTTTCATTAAGACCATACTTATGGTATATGGGTTTTTCGAAGTAAGGCAACGTTCCACAATGGCACCGAGAACTCTTGGGCCACTGTAAGGGACATAAGGAATGACATCACAACACAGTTGCAAATTGATTTCTCCCGAATGACCGAACAGTAATTTTCTGCTTTGTGGTGTCATCCGAATATTTGTGAAGCTTGTGACTCATAATTGAGCTACTGGCAACTCATCATTTCCAAATCAGTTTTTCGGGTAATTTTCCAGATGCAACAGATGTATTTTATTCGGAAATTAGTCATACTAGTTATTCTAGACCGAGAAAATGTTGTTTTGTAAGCTATTGTGTAATTTGTGCAGTCTAAATGTACTGTGCAGACGGTCGCGTTATACGCTTACTGTTTTTGAGAATTGCTAAAATTGAAAAATAATCTGGTCGTCAATCTTAATTCTAATTTTTCTTGTGCTTCTGACCTTTCACCTAAGTTAAGCTTATCATTATCGTTTCTGTTCAGAGAGCTCCGCTGTTAGGCTAAGCCTATCTATATATATATTAGTTTGTTTGTTGTTCACTCAGGGTATACAAAATGTAATATTACATTTGTATAACTGCAATTGCTGTAATTGATATTAAAACAAAGTTTTAATATCCACTTTTTAGAATATTCTTAGAATTTAATTTAAATTTAGCATATTTTAATACAGTAAAAAAGCAACATATAAGGCTGCATAGAAGGGGGATCGATAATGCAGCATAAATTAAAGGACAAAACAACAACAGAAACGAGACAACAGTTCAATAAAGATAGACAGCGGTAACCCTTTTGATTTTATTACTGGATGCTTAATAATAATAATGAGGTATTGCCAATACAAAGCTATAATAAACAAAAAGGGCCGGGGTTTGTTTGCGCTGCTATGCTAAGCAGGATTTGAGACAACAAAGATCAGACAGTAGTTCAATAAAAGACAGTAAACTGCGATTATATTGGCTTTAATTTCATAGATGCTGAGTGACAATTATTTGGAGAAATTGCTAATATAAATTAGAAAGCTATAAACACAACGCATACGATAGGAGCCATGGATTGTCAATTAAAAATAATAACTTAGGGCGGAGTGTTTTCTCCAGAGCTCATTCAAAATTATTCTTGACAATGTATATCATTGAAGAAATGGTAGATAAATAGTCTCTTGAAATTAGATGTGCATCATCCCAAGCATCGGAGGGAGAGGTCCATGGCAGCAGAACAGCCGCATCTTGCTCATTCTTTACATGCTTGCTAATCTCCAAAGAATAAGACCTTATAATTTTAGTACAAATGATGTCAGCACTCAAATACTTGTATCACATTAGCGACCTTGAGTCCTGATAATAAATCTAGTGTATGCGGCGCATAACCATTATTCAAAAGGAGGAGAAGAAAATATCCATTTCTTCAATGATATACATTGTCAAGAATAATTTTGAATGAGCTCTGGAGAAAACACTCCGCCCTAAGTTATTATTTTTAATTGACAATCCATGACTCCTATCGTATGCGCTGTGTTTATAGCTTTCTAATTTATATTAGCAATTTCTCCAAATAATTATCACTCAGCATCCACGAAATTAAAGCCAATATAATCGCAGTTTACTGTCTTTTATCGAACTACTGTCTGGTCTTTGTTGTCTCTAATCCTGCTTAGCATAGCAGCGCAAACAAACCCCGGCCCTTTTTGTTTATTATAGCTTTGTATTGGCAATACCTCATTATTATTGTTATTATTATTATTATTATTATTATTATTATTATTATTATTATTAATCATCCAGTAATAAAATCAAAAGGGATACCGCTGTCTATCTTTATTGAACTGTTGTCTCGTTTCTGTTGTTGTTTTGTCCTTTAATTTATGCTGCATTATCGATACCCCCTTCTATGCAGCCTTACATGTTGCTTTTTTACTGTATTAAAATATGCTAAATTTAAATTAAATCCTAAGAATATTCTAAAAAGTGGATATTAAAACTTTGTTTTAATATCAGTTAAAACTTTGTTTTAAACTTTGTTTTAATATCAATTACAGCAATTGCAGTTATACAAATGTAATATTACATTTTGTGTACCCTGAGTGAACAAAAAAAAAAAAGGTTCAAGATAGGAAATCTTCAATAATTCATTAAACATTGATTTATAAGATCTCTCTGTTAAAATGTCTTTAGACCAGTGCAAATAAGTTAGTATTTTTCTTTATTTGTTGCAGACAAAAGATGGAGAAAACTATGGAAATTTTGCAAATGAACCGAAACTAAATTTTGAGACTGAATTATATCCAGCAACGCTATATACGTCAATCAAACTTCAAAAATAACAAGGAACAAACATTTAACTTCAATCTTGCCAATTTTGAGCATCCATGGGTAAACACTTTGAAAATTATGGTAAATAAGGCACAGGTCATTGAAAGTTGCGTGGCTGCAGATGTATTTATCAGAAACAAACTGTTCACTTCCTTCTACAAGAGATAGTGTCCCTCTTCATCTACAATCAAGGACGAAAGGGCTTGGACGAATTCCTATTTACGATGTTTCCCTACGCACGCGACAGAAACACGGTACGCGTTTCCCGACCCCACCCCCTTACAATGTTGAGCCCGTGTAATAAAAATGATTTGTGGACTTCAACATTGTCTCGGGGGGAGGGGCGGGGTTGGTAAGATGGGCTTTACACGAAAAACATGGCTTCATTGGTCATTTACACTAAATTAGAAGATAATAGGAGGACTTTGTAACATTTGACCCATGAACTTTTGTCCTTGATTGTAGTTTGCATAGCCTCATACCCAAACCCGGTCAACCAACTAAAGTATACAAAGCCTACCCTTTGAAATGCTACTTACATAAAAGCCTGATGGATTGACATCTGTGGGCGGTTGCCAGTGGCACATTAGGATCGCATTAACGTCCTTTGTGGCAACACAATAAAAGCTCCTGGGCATTCCATTTAATGGAGGAATGTAGGCAGACAATTGATAGGCTGAACCTCTGCCACGGGATGTAATGACAGTGATCTCAAACAAGTACAATTTATTATAGCCATCTACATCTATTGTTAAATGCGTTGTATTAACGGTGCGTGTTGTCCAACCATAATAGGAATACCAATAACAAGAGCCCGTGCCCCTCACACAATACCATCTCACTTCGTATTCCTGCCAAAGAAACAAAGGACAGTTAAAAGTGCATGTATAACTTGAGTTCTGTCCTGTGACCTTAATCCTATTCGGCCTGGGCTTTTTTTGAGTTCCTGAGCCTGGGGTAACATCAAGAGCATTAAGGCTACGACAATGAAACCTAGAGGGTACATAGTACGTCCGAAACTGTCTCCTTTGCGGTCCGCACAATGGAACGATGACGTCATATGACGTAGTTATTAGGTAATTAGTTATACGGCCGCCATCTTGGATCCGCCATCTTGGATTTCTGAAATTTTTTAAAACCTCTTAAAAACCGTCCAAATTGACTCAAAATTAATCAAAACCAATAAATAAACGCTAAATGACGTAAAAATATAAAAGTTATACCAATAAACATTGTTTTTCTTCATTCAAAGGTACAAATATGCAAATTTCAAAAAACATGGCTTTCAAAATCTTGTTGCCATGGAAACGTCAAGTCACGTGATGAAAAAATTGTTGAGGAAGAAGCACTCTGGAGGGAATTGCGAACATAGACATGTTATTCGTTTTACATTTTGCTATGACTGTTTGTTGATTTCAAGCACCTAATTAGCATATTGCAGATGTTTCTAGAACCTTCTATGACAGGTTTAGAACTGGACAAACAGGTTTTTCTAGTAAGGCTTTCGTATTACATAAGCAGTTGTATCTTACCAGTTTTTGCTCTTCTCGTCGGTGATCGATCTGTAACGGAGTTCTCTTGAGATTCAGTTGTTATTAAAGTTCAAGTTGTGTTCAAAGACTTGTGGAGCTCTGGTACGTTCATTAACCCGAATTCTAACAGGTTATGGGCCCAGGACGTTGCCACTGAGCTAGTCGCCGAGCTGAAATAGAGAACTGATCGATTGCGTACTGTACGTGAAAGCCCGCCATTTCTGCATTTTGCTGTGCTGCCTGGCCTGGAGAAATTTTCAAGATGGCGTCAGAATCGCGAACCGTAACTGTTGTTCCTTTGAATGGGTCGAATTATCCGACGTAGACGGTTCAGTGTCGAATGGCTTTGTTAAAGGAAGGTTTATGGGGAATTGTGAGTCGTACTGAACAGTGTCCTGATGTAAAAGACAAACACTTTCCGAAGTTTCTTGCTCGAAAGGACAAAGCGTTGGCAACGATCGTGCTGTCTGTTCAACCGTCCCTGCTGTATTTACTTGGCGAGCCTGAAGACCCTGCTGACGTATGGAAGAAGATAGAAAGCCAGTTTCAGAGAAGAACTTGGGCTAACAAGTTGCAACTACGGCGTAAACTCTTTTCTTTGAGGCTCAAGGAGGGCAACTCTGTACAGGAACATGTTAAGGCTATGACCGAGATTTTTGATGGGTTGTCAGTGATTGGGGATCCTATTTCCGAAGAAGACCGTGTTGTGCACTTACTGGCCAGCTTACCAGAAACATATAATATGTTGGTCACTGCTCTTGAAGCGAATGAGGGTGTGCCTAAGATGGAAGTTGTTACTGAGCGTTTGCTACACGAAGAAAGAAAACTGAAGGAACGAGTAGGCTCTGATAGAAGCAGAGAAGGAGCAATGACTGGAAAGCAAAGATCAAAAGGAAAGGGACCCAAGTGTCATCACTGCGGGAAATTTGGTCATATCAGGCGGAATTGCAACGAGTGGATAAAACAAAACGGGGGCACAAATGAAAAGCAGGCAAGGGGTGCCCAAGTGAAAGCAACTAGGGCTGAAGTGAGGCGAAGAGACAGCAGCAGTTCAGATGATGATTGTGTTGGCTTGATGGTTAACCACGTGTTGTCGGCGAGTTCCACTGGTCGCCTGAATGAATGGATCGTGGATTCAGGAGCAACCTGTCACATGTGTTGTGATGATAAGCTGTTTGATGAGTTTCATAGTCTGGAGCAGCCACTGAAGGTCATGCTTGGTGATGGATATGCCGTGGAAGCAACCGGGCGTGGCACTGTCGTGTTGGAATTGACATCAGTAGGCGGTAAAGCTAGTAGGTGTAAACTACACGAAGTTCTGTACGTGCCTGATCTGTCATACAACCTGTTGAGCGTGTCAAAGGCGGCAAAAGCTGGAAAGGTGGTTAAGTTCACTGAGACTGGGTGTGAAATATTGGACTCAGAAATGAAGGTGATAGCTGTTGCTACTAGGGTGGGAAGTTTGTACCACCTGAGCTGTCAGGCTGATAACTAACAAGCTAATGCAGCTGTAAACAAGACCGAAGAAACAAAGGAAGATACCTGGCATCGGCGATATGGCCATCTTGGAGTACGAAACCTGCAAACTTTGGCCAAGGAAAGACTGGTTGACGACTTTGATTACAATGCGTCAAGAGAAACTTCTTTCTGCGAGTCATGTGTGGAAGGAAAACAACACAGAAATAAGTTCCTAGTTGACGGAGGCAAGCGATCCAGTGAACCACTGGGGTTGGTGCATAGTTATGTATGCGGTAAGATGATCGCAAAGTCCTTGAACGGTGGAGAATACTTTCTTACCTTCATTGATGACAATACCCGTTACGTGTGGATATATATCCTGAAACGCAAAGATGAAGCCTTCCCATGTTTCCTGGAGTGGAAAGCTCAGGTGGAAAGGTCAACAGGCAGAAAGTTGAAAACTCTGCGTACCGACAATGGTGGCGAGTACGTCTCAGCGGATTTTGAAAAGTGCTTGAAGAAAGAAGGAGTTCGACATGAGCTGACTGTACCCAAAACTCCTCAGCAGAATGGGGTTGCCGAAAGGATGAATAGAACACTAGTTGAAGCGGTGCGACCCATGCTAGCTGATGCGAGGCTACCACATCGTTTCTGGGCTGAAGCACTGTCAACGGCTGTGTATTTGCGAAATCGAATTCCGACAACTGCAGTCAAGGGGAAGACACCCTTTGAAGCCTGGACGGGACAGAAACCAAATATGGGACACCTACGAGTTTTTGGCTGTGCCGCTTATGCGCATGTTGCCAAGGACGAGCGCCGGAAACTGGATGTAAAATCCAGGAAGTGCGTACTTCTAGGCTACGGCACTGAGAGGAAGGGTTACCGACTGTATGATCCAAAGCGCGAAAGAGTCATTCAAAGCCGGGATGTCGTGTTCGATGAATCAAGTCGTGGGATTGAGAAGGAGCCAAGTGTCCCAACAGAAAGAAGTAGTGAGCAATGTGTGGAATTGGACTTTCATGATGATGAGAAACATGTAGCTGATAAAGAGCGCACATCTGAAGATGGAGCAGAACCAGTGGTGCGAAGATCAAACAGGGAGAAGAAAGCACCTGATTACTATGGAGAATGGGCAAGTGTCGCAAATGACGAGTTAACTGAGCCAAGGACCGTTAAAGATGCGCTGAATAGCCCAGATCAAGCAAAATCGATGAAGGCAATGGAGAAGGAAATTGAATCCCTCCGAGAGAATGATGTTTGGGAGCTGGTGGATCTGCCAAAGGGGCGGAAAGCTGTTGGAAGCAAGTGGGTTTTCAAGGTCAAAACAGATTCCGAGGGGTCTGTAGAACGTTTCAAAGCCCGGCTAGTAGCTCACGGTTTTTCTCAGAAATCTGGAATTGATTACGATGAGACATTCTCCCCAGTCGCCAGATTTGAATCAGTCAGAACAGTTATTGCGTTGGCTGTGGAAAATGGTTTGAAGCTACATCAGGTAGATGTTACAACTGCATTCCTCAATGGTGAATTGAAAGAAGAGGTGTATATGAAACAGCCAGAGGGTTTTGTGGTTAAGGGTCAAGAGCATTTGGTCTGCAAGCTGAAACGTAGTATCTATGGTTTAAAGCAATCGTCAAGATGCTGGAACTCAGTGCTAGATCAGCACTTAAAGAAGCTTGGTTTCATTCAATCGGTTAGTGACCCGTGCATCTATGTTGCTTCAGAAGGAGAGATATTCATGATTGCCGTTCACGTTGATGATTTAGTGCTGGCTGCGAAAAAGCGACAAGCGCATTGCGGACGTAAAGAAAGCTCTCGGTGAGAAGTTTGAAGTGAAGGACATGGGATAACTTCACCATTTTCTGGGGACCAAAGTTCTGCAGAACAAACAAAATGGAGAAGTTTGGATTGGACAACCAGCCTACACCCAAAAGGTCCTGCGTAAGTTCAACATGGAGAATGCTAAGCCAGTTGATACCCCAGTAGACATTAGCTCAAAACTTGTCAAGATGAGCGAAGACTCTGAAAGTGCTAATCAAGAGCAGTTTCAATCCGCAGTTGGAAGTCTTCTGTACCTGTCGACTATGACACGACCGGATATTACGTATGCAGTGAGTAACGTGGCCAAGTTTTGCGCAAATCCTGCCAAGGAGCACTGGATTGCAGTCAAGCGTATCATGCGCTATTTGATTGGAACAATGCACTTAGGTCTTCTCTACAGGAAGAATGAGTTAAACGGCTGTGTAGGTTTTTCAGATGCTGACTGGGGCGGGGACCCGGATGATCGCAAATCAACGTCCGGGTACATATTTCAGATGAGTGGTGCAGCAATTAGCTGGAGAAGCAAGAAGCAGGCATGTGTTGCTCTCTCGACTGCAGAGGCCGAGTATATAGCTTTAGCAAGTGCAGCGCAAGAAGCAGTTTGGTTACGGCAACTCCTGACTGATTTGAGAAGCAAACCGGAGGAAGCAACAAAGATCTATGAAGACAACCAATCAGCGATTTGCTTGGCCAAGAACCCTCAGTTTCACGGGCGAGCAAAGCACATTGAAATCAAGTACCATTACATTCGGGAACAGGTGGAGAATGGCAATGTGGAATTGAGCTACTGTCGCACAGAAGAAATGGTTGCGGATGCGCTTACCAAAGGTTTGAGTCGTGAACAGTTCAGGAAACTACGGAAGATGTCTGGAATGGATGAGATGCCGTCTTAATTCCATCTGCGAGTGAGAAGGAGTGTTGAGGAAGAAGCACTCTGGAGGGAATTGCGAACATAGACATGTTATTCGTTTTACATTTTGCTATGACTGTTTGTTGATTTCAAGCACCTAATTAGCATATTGCAGATGTTTCTAGAACCTTCTATGACAGGTTTAGAACTGGACAAACAGGTTTTTCTAGTAAGGCTTTCGTATTACATAAGCAGTTGTATCTTACCAGTTTTCGCTCTTCTCGTCGGTGATCGATCTGTAACGGAGTTCTCTTGAGATTCAGCTGTTATTAAAGTTCAAGTTGTGTTCAAAGACTTGTGGAGCTCTGGTACGTTCATTAACCCGAATTCTAACAAAATTGTCATATAAAATTGTTGGCAGTAAACCGTACAAAAACACTTGTAATCCGCAGTTGACACTTATAAGCGGGGAGAGGAGAAGGAAGGGGTTATTTTTACGGTATTAAATTCGCTGGCAGACACGCGCGAGAATCTACGATTTCGGCGCTTCATGCCTTTGCGAGAAGCCATTTGAGCAAATAAGCCTAAAACACAGCGAAAAACAGTAATATGATAAATGTTAACTTGCCATTTTAATTCCATTTGCTGTTTACAAATAAAAATAATTTATTTAACGTCGTTTTCACAGGGAGTGGTTGCCTAATCTCCCAAGCCAAGGGCTCATGATAAAAGTGATTGACACTACAAAATACTTTAAAATATAATATATATATATATATATATATATAAAATATAGAAATTTGAACAAAATCAGTACTAAAAAACTAAATTTACATAGGTACAATAAATCCAATAATCATAGCGGAGCTCTCGCGGGCCTTCGGCCCGCTTCGGAGCCCCATACTCATAGAACCTATACCCGTCATTTTTCATGGTCATGACTAGCGGAATGTTTCGCGGGCGCGTCGGTCCGTCCGCCGCCGTTGGGCAGAGCTTGCTCGCGGGCGCGTATGACGTTGCAAAACATGCGCGTATGACGCCACACAACATCCGGGATTTTAGCAATTTTGAAACCAAAGCGAGGCTTTGTTTTTTGCGCGGCTACATGGCTGAATGTCACGTCAGCTTGGTATTAAAACACTTCGATGTTTTCCTGTGTTTACTAAGCGGAGAAAACTGTTTAAATTAAAGTCGTTATTTTCTGCATTTTTTAGCGGTTTGCTACTCAAGGCAGGGATACTAATTAAGGGATACTCAGAAGCCGCTATAGTGGAAAAAGAAGAGCTTTCAGGGATAAAACCTTGCTTCGAGGAACTTCATACGTTTTATCAATGTGAGAGCAATGCGGGGAGATGTACTTCGGGTTTCAGAACTGAAGAAGCGGAGATTTAAAGAATTTCTCAAGAAGTCGAGGGACTTAAAGGTACAAAATACATTTTTCGATGGGAATTCATGTTGATATCAATATGTGATTGACTTTTTCTTTGTGTTCTCGCTAGTTTTTGAGAATTGTTTATAAAACGAGCTCAAATTCAGTCGTTTTGATTTCTTTCATCGAAGGTAGCTCGGCCTCGATGCGCATATAAATGGTTCGCGTTTTGCTTTTAAACATAAACTTATGGAGATTTGAATAAAATGTTTCGAAGGAAGATTGTGTTCTCTATTTTTATGTGTTTGTTCATTCATTACATAGGTTGAAAAGCGATTTTATGTAAAGAAAACAAGAATTGAATTTTATAGTTCTAACTTCACTCGCGTCGCCTTTTAATATGCAAATATGTTTGTGTATTTTTTGCAATATTGATTCCAAATCAGTTTCTTGGGCAATTTTTGATACGCAACAGGTGTATTTTATTCGGAAATTTTTTGTTGTTTTTTTTTTTTGTGAACTTTTGTACGGTCTAAATGTACTGTGCAGACAGCCGCGTAATACTGTTTTTGAGAACTTTTAAAATTAAAAAAATAGCCCGGTCGTCAATCTTAATTCTTGTGCTTCCGACCTTTCACCTCAGTTAAGTTTATCATCATCGGCTTTCTGTTCAGAGAGCGACGCTGTTAGGCTCAGCCTATTTATATATATAATATATATATATATAGTTAGGCTTTACCTAACAGCGTCGCCCTCTAAAGACCCTCTGAACAAGCTTAACTAAGATGAAACTTAACTTAGGTGAAAGGTCGGAAGCACAAGAATTAAGATTGACGACCGGGCTATTTTTCAATTTTAGCCATTCTCAAAAACAGTAAGTTTAAGCTTATTACCCGACCGTCTGCACAGTACATTTAGACCGTACAAACGTTCACAAAAACAACTTTTTCTCCGTCTAGAATAACTATTACGACTATTTTTCGAATAAAATACAGTTGTTGCTTGACAAAAAATGCCCGAGAAACTGATTTGGAAATCAAAATTGCAAAAATACACAAACATAAGCTTATTTGCATAAGGCGACGCGCGCTAAATACCTTGACACTTAAATAAAGTGATTATTATTATTATTATAGTATAAAATCTAAGTGTTGTTTTGTTTACATAAAATCGCTTTGCAATCTATGTAATGAATGAACAAACACATAAAAATGGACAACACAATCTTCTTTCGAAAAATTTTATTCAAATATCCATTAGTTTACGTTTAAAAGCAAAACGCGTACTATTTATAGCGCATCGAGGCCGAGCCGTGTCTTCGATGAAATTCAAGAAATTAATACAACTGAATTTAACCTACACGTTCATAAACAATTCTCCAAAACTAACGAGCACACAAACCAAAAGTCAATCACAGATTGATATTAAGATAAATTCCCATCGAAAAATGTAATTTGTTTTACCTTTAAGTCCCTCCGGCGACTACTGTGCTTGGAAATTCTTTAAATCTCCGCTTTGGTGCTGAAATCCGTGAAACGAACCTATCTCTCGCATTGCTAAAAACGTATATAGTTCCTCGAAGCAAGATTTTATCCCTGAAAGCTCTTCTTTTTCCACTAAAGCGGATTTTGAGTATCCGTTAATTAGTATCCCTGTCTTGAGTAGCAAACCGCGAAAAAAAGCAGGAAAATAACGACTTTAATTTAAACCGTTTTCTCCGCTCAGTAAACACAGCAAAACATCAAAGTGTTTTCCCAGCTGACGTGAAATTCGGCCGTGTAAGCGCGCGAAAAACAAAGCCTCGCTTTGGTTTCAACATGACGTCGTATGCGCATGTTTTGCGACGTCATACGCACCCGCGAGCTAGTCCTCCGCGACGGCGGAGGCAGCCCTGCGGCGGGCACACGCGCGCCCGCGAAACATTCCGCTAGCCATGACCATGAAAAATGACGGGCATAGGTTCTATGAGTATGGTGCTCCGCCGCGCGGGCTCCGCTATTATGCATTTGTTGCATTGGCAGCCAGCTAGGTCAGAGTATTTAATCAAGTTACGAAATTGCGAAAATGAAGTAGAAGATTTAGTTGCTGGAGGTAATTGGTTCCAGATGCGAGATATAGTATAAGAAATCGAGTTGTGTAGGTAACAGCTATTGTAAGAATTCCGTACTACATTAAGACCATTGCCTCTCAAGACATATGGAGTGATGCGGGGCTTAAATAAAGTTAGAGATATAAATTGGACCTTGTTACTTAAAACTCTTAAAAAATACGGTCAGTGACTGTTCAAGCTGTCTGCGCTATAAAGAGCGCATGGAGGCTAAGTTTAGGACTGATTCGTAGCTTATGCCCGTAGCTCGTAGCGTATGAATTCCCTATGATAAGACCCCCTAGACCCAACGCGAATTTTGACCTCAACAGGTTGATGCTTAGGTTTTGTCCCAACCGTAGATGTCATAGACAAACAAACAATAATAACCTTGAGAAATATTTACTCACCAATGGTTCACTGACATAGGGCCTGTACCAGTACAAGTACACTTGCAATCCATATCTTCCAGTCTTGTAAAAATAAGCAGATCCCACTTTAAGATTGAGAGGTGGCACTGTCTTTTCGATAGATGTAGATCTTCCCTGTCCGTTTGCTGTTACAGCATAGACATAAATGCTGTAGGTATCACCAGCCAAAACAGACAACTTGAAGTTGGTCACACCTCCGGTAACATTGGTGCTATTGTAACGGTAGCAGTAGGAGTATGGCGAGTCATTTTTGTTACACCACCTGACAATGTACGACTGTAAGAGATGACAGTTCCCAATCAGCACTACACAACACAATGAATTTTTTCATACATTTAGCCAGAAAAAGGGCAGAGGTATAGAATCAATATGAACTTACAGCAAGAAATTATCTTGTATCGGACTTGACAAACGTCTGTCCTGACATTGGTATTACGATTGTTTTCAGTGAAGTGAAACATTGCCTACCAGTTCACAACGTTACTTTATCAAATCAGCGAATCTAAATAGTTATTCAACAGAGCAGTAATCCCATCATAAAAAGGCAGACCTTTTATGATACTCTAAGCAAAATGTTTAATTTCAAGGAGAATCTCGTGCTGCTCAAAGACAACTCTAAACCAAAGTAGCAATGTACGAAAGTACAGTCGTCATCTGGTCTGAATGAAATGAATGTAGTTAGGAAGAGAATGTTGATATATGCCCTCAGATAATGTACTAAAACCATGTTCTCATTCTTGAACTGTATTTGCATTTAAAATTGTCAGTGTCACAAACTATGGACAAGCTTAAATGTCTCTCCGTCCCTTTATGCCCTTGCCTTGCTCATAGCGCTTGCTTCCAATGACTAAAATATGTTCGAAATTCGAAACTAAACAAAACAACAACAACAACAACAAAATAAATTAATAAATAAATAATAATAAAAATAATAATAATAATAATAATAATAATAATAATAATAATAATATTTCTACAAAAAGGTACTGTTTAACAGCAATATTCTGAGAACAAACATTACTAAAAACGTATGGCAACAAAATCAAAACATCCAGGGACAGAAAACCACTGTTTTCTGCTTGAGGATTGGCAGGTACCTTAATCTCTTTGGCTTCAATATTCCTGGGTTTATCCCACTGAATGAATGATTTGCCAGTAATCAGATCCCTCTGTTATGCGCAAAGGATTCTGGGATCGGCAGGGGGCAAACATTGCAAGTCGCTTGAAGGGAATGTATGGCGAAAAGTTGTTTTGACGTCCAAAAAGACGATTCTTGAGGGAGTTTGACCCGTTTTCGCCGCTATTTTATCAGAAATGGATGTGGACAATGTTGATACGTGAAAAGTGTAAGTTTTAGTTTGAATAACCGTGAAATATGTGATAAAATCTACTGATAACCTTTCTTGCTTGCATAAGAAAAATTGTGAAATTTCCATCCCGTAATGCTCTCGAAATATATCACAAAGTTAGGTATAAATCGGGAGAAAATAAGTCAATAAACCTTTTTCAGTTGTATCTACGTGTGTACAGAGTGCTTTCTGGTTATCTTTTAACTCAATGATACAAATAATGCCTGGTGGCAAATTTGGGGTGGCAGGCCTGCACGACTCTTATCTCATGTTTTTAATGCCATTTGCTCCTTCTATATGTTTTGAACGGGTATTCTACATTTAGCTGTTTGTTAAGGAGGATTTTAGTGACTGTAGAGTGTAGACTGAGTTTTAAAACCTTTCAAAAGCCGCGTGCAACGGACTAGAGGTCAAGTAAAGGTGTCTGTTGTAGTTTCCCGTGGTGTTTCGCTTGTAGATTTTGACCTCATTTTAGCGTCCCTTTTTGCCTGGCGGTTGTTTCCTTGTTTTCACCATTAATATTGGCATGTAGATTTTTCAGTATGTTGGAAAGGTTTGGATTTCTCTAACTTTTCTCTCTGAAATACCGGACATGACAAGATCTGAAATGATCTGTTGTCCGTGAATGTCTTTCCTGCTATTAATTTTATGTCACGCCGGGCCCAGCTATTTTAGATTTGTCTTTGCAGGATTTTAATTTTCAGGATCCAAGCTTTATAGCAGAGAGAGTTGTAGCTTAAAAAGCTATTCAACTTGTAGAGAGTTGAAGTTTGTCTCAGTCAAGACTGTAATTTTAGCTTCTATTCGCTACGCTTTATAGCTGTGTGGAGCTCACTGTGATTACTAAAATCTCTGTTGGCAATCTTGGCAGTCTAGCGACTGCTTCGTTTACGCCACTATTCCATTCAGGCAATTGAACCATTTTCTCTGTTTTGTCGAGAAGGTACAAATAGGTCGCTTTAGCAGTGATGCACAACTGATTATGTCTACAGTTTCTGCCCAAGTTCCCGTGATCTTACTGTTCTTGACATGTTCCTCCGCAGAGTTTGAAGCGAAGAGTAGCGGCTCAAAAACCTTCGGATTTGTCTCAATCAAACTGGAACTTAGCCTTCGGATTTCCTCGTGTTTCTTATCGCTCGTTTCATCCCTCCAGAGAGCAATAGCTCGGTAAAAAGAATTTCCATCTCCTCTGACAACAATTTCTCTCCTTTGAGGAGGTAAATTTACAGAAGCCATAATTTCTTGTTAAAGACGTTACTAATAAGAGAACAGCCTGTACACACGTAAATAGAACTGAAAGAGGTTTATTGAACTATTTCATACAAATTTAAACCTACTTTTTGTGGTATTTCGAGAGCATTACGCGATGTGAATTTCACAATAAAGGCGTCAATAAACCTTTCGCAAGCAAGAAAGGTTATCAGTAGATTTTATCACATATTTCACGGTTATTCAAACTAAAACTTACACTTTTCACGTGTCAACATTGTCCAAATCCATTTCTGATAAAATAGCGGCGAAAACGGGTCGAACTCCCTCAAGAATCGTCTTTTTGGACGTCAAAACAACTTTTCGCCATACATTCCCTTCAAGCGACTTGCAATGTTTGCCCCCTGCCGATCCCAGAATCCTTTGCGCATAACAGAGGGATCTGATTACTGGCAAATCATTCATTGTCATAATGTAATTATTAACATCAGCTTTCAAATTGAGGACTTGACCAAAGTATTGACTTATCATGACGGAAACCGTGGAATTCTCTCCAATGCCAAAATTGGTCACTGCGTGGACTGTAAAGAAGTACGTTTGGCTTCGCTGCAAGTTTGAAATCGTGGTAGTCGGTGTAGGAACAGTTTTTGAGCCATTTCGTTGATAATAGCATCCTGTGCAATTCCAATAGACGCTATAATGCTGAAAAAAAGAAAAGGTGCAAAATACGTGATCAGTACATCAGGGAAAAGCAATGTACTGAAGCAAAGTCTATTTGAAATTTTCGTGAGGATCATGTTATTGCCAGAGCTTGGCTATGGTTCTCAATGCATCAAAGAGTACCATATGCTCACTGCATATTCATTACCTCACCGCGTAAGGCTAAGTTATGGGAAGAATTCGCGCCTGCAGAGGCAATTGGCATGCAACGAGGATATACACTGAGCTCGTCAACCGCCACCAGGGGAGATGGGTGGGTCGCGAAAGTCGACTGGTTTCCCGGAATAGCGATGAAATGACCACGTTTTAGGCGGAGCGACCAAATTTATACTCAAGGAGCGCAAAGCATTACTACTACTACTACTACTACTACTACTACTACTACTACTACTACTACAAGCGTACGCAATCACTGGAAAATGCGAAGAGATTACTTAAACGTCTGCTATGAACTAATTAATTATGCAGTGAGAATAGTGTTAATACTCAATCTGCAGGACATAATCATTATTCAACGAAAGTTGATCTGCAACAGTTCAACGTAAGGTAAGGGGAAGAAATGTCTACTAGAATCCTCAAACGAGTGCGTTTATTTCCGAGCCATTTTTAGTAGCATGAACAATAAATTATGTTCTTAGTAGCCTGGAGCATCAAAACGTTCCCCTCCCCGGCTAGTCCATCACATTATACCTCCCAGGATTAGAATGGTCAAGTAGTTAACGCACTGGACTTGAAAAGTTGTGATTTGATTTCTACTTCCCCAAAAGATAGCTTGCTCGCACGCTATAACGGCCCCTATAAACCATCCGACTTGTTCAATTTAGTGCTTGGCAAAGGACTTCAGGTGGAGAAGGAATAAAATCTCAATATCTTATCATGTCTCAAAAACTCGCTAATAAAGAAGCAAGGCTGATACTACGTAGAACATTTAACTCGACAACGACATGATAGAGCGCAAACTGAAAGCCAAAATGCAACCGTGGACAGCTGTTTCGACCTGGTTGGGTCTCGTCAGCCCAGTAAAAAGATAGAAAAACTAGCGCGAACGCCAATTCTGAACCAAATCGCTCGTGGTGTTGGCTACAGACGAGCTCGAATTCAAAAGTTTGCCAATTGACAGAATAGACAGAACCAACCCCAAGCGAATACATGGCCAATACCATGTAAAAAATAAATAAACAGCATTTCGGATCTGAAAAGATCTACGGTCCCAAAATAAAACAAGTAAATGAGAAGCAAAGGATCGCGAACGAAAATACTGCTGGTGTACGTAGGATCTGGAGAAGACCTAGTCACCCAAAAAAAGAGATAATATATATAGATAGGCTTAGCCTAACAGCTGAGGAAGGTCTTTATCTTACAAAAACGAGCTCTTCGGCTAATGTTCTTTGCTGGTAATAGATCTCATACTATTCCTTTGTTGGTCTCTGCTAATGTTTTACCTCTCAATATGCTTTATTTTGAAACAGTTTGTTCTCTTATGCATGACGTATCTACTAATTCTGCGCCTCAGAATATCTGTGGTCTTTTTACCTGTTCATCTGACGTTCATACATATAACACTAGATTTTCTAATGCTGGGAATTTATATGTTAATAAATCAAGACTAAGTATTTATCTTAATTCGTTTTCCATTTTCGGAGCTAAGTTGTGGAATTGCCTGAAGCCTAAGCTGCGTAAGCTTAGGAAAAAACCTTTCAAAAATAAAATTCACCAATTTTTACTTGCGGTACTTGGTAATGAGGATGATTATGTTGAGGTCTCTACGTTAATGCTGAAAATTACCAATTATCATTAATCAGACTCCAGCTATTATTATAACTTCTTTATCTTCTATGTGTTATTATTATAGGTTCTTGCACTACTCATGTAAATGCTAGCTATCTGTGAATGTGTGTGTATACCTATTTATTTATTTATTTAATTTATTTATTTTACTTATTTATTTATTTTATTTATTTATTTAATTTATTTATTTTACTTATTTATTTATTTTATTTTATTTTATTTATTTGTTATTATTATTATTTTTAATTAATTAATTATTTATTATTATTTACCTGATTTTACTAATAATTTGTGTTTGCTAAATTTCATTGTAAATTATACAACCTGCCCTGATAAGCTTTGCTATATGCGGGTTGTATATTTCTCTAATTTGTTAAATTTAAATTATTGAAATAAATGATGATGATGATGATGATGATGAAGACTGTACAAAAGTTCACAAAACAACATTTTCTCGGTCTACAATAACTAGTTTGACTAATTTCCGAATACAATACACTTGTTGCGTATCACAATTTTCCCGAAAAAATGATTTGGAAATCAAAATTGCAAAAATACACAAACATATTTGCATAAGGCGACGCGAGTGAAGATAGAACTATAAAATCCAAGTCTTGTTTTGTTTACATAAAATCGCTTTTCAATCTATGTAATGAATCAACAAACACGTAAAAATGGACAACACAATCTTCTTTCGAAAAATTTTATTCAAATCTCCATAAGTTTATGTTTAAAAGCAAAACGCGTACCATTTATAGCGCCGAACTGTCTTCGATGAAATTCAAGAAATCAATACAACTGAATTTGAGCACGTTTTATAAACAATTCTCCAAAACTAACAAGAACACAAAGAAAAAGTCAGACACAGATTGATATCAACATAAATTCTTATCGAAAAATGTAATCTGTTTTACCTTTAAGTTCCTCTACTGCTTGGAAATTCTTTAAATCTCCGTTCCTTTGGTTCTGAAATCCGTAAAACGAACATCTCCCCGCATTGATAAGAACGTATGAAGTTCCTCGAAGCAAGATTTTATCACTGAAAGCTCTTCTTTTTCCACTATAGCGGCTTCTGAGTATCCCTTAATTAGTATATCCCTGTCTTGGTAGCAAACTAAGAAATAGCGACACTTTAATTCTCCGCTAAACACAGTGAAAGATCCAACCATGAATAGTAGAGAGACTAAATTGTATACCGAGCTGACAGCTGTGTAGCCGCGCGAAAACAAAACCTCGCTTTGCTTTCAAAATTGCTAAGATCTCGAATGTCACGAGACGTCAAACGCGCCTGTTTCGCGACGTCATACGCGCCCGAGAATTCGCTCTGCCCAACGCTCCGACACACATGTACAGACGCCGCCCGCGAAACATTCCGCTGGCCATCACCATGAAAATTACAGGCATGGGTTCTATGAGTATGGGGCTCCGCAGCGAGCTTTCGGCCCGCGAGAGCTCCGCTAAAGTATGAAGCAAGGCTGATACTACGTAGAACATTATAGTTCTGTCTATCCTCACTTTCTTTATCGCGACAAGGACATGATATTTCAAATTCTTTGCAAATTACTCATGGTCACGCGCCGCTGTGACGTGGGTCAATTAGCAAACTTTTGAGCTTTTGAGCTCATCTGTAGCCATCACCACGTGCGATTTGGTAGAGAATTGGCGTTCGCGCTAGTTTTTCTATTTTTCTGCTACACCGTGCTGACGAGACCCAACCAGGTCGAAACACCTGTCCAAGGTTGCATTTGGACTTTCAGTTTGGGCTCTATCATGTCGTTGTCGCGTTAAATGTTCTACGTAGTATCAGCCTTGCTTCATACTTTGATTTTATCTCTATTTTTGGCTGACTAGACCTTCTCCAGATCCACGTACACCAGCACATTTTCGTTCGCGGTCCTTTGCTTCTTATTTACTAATAAAGAAGAGTGTTGTCGCCGAAGACTCTGAAAGGCACGGAAAAGCTATAGCTAGGATATGAAATAGGATATTAGGCACCAACCATTCAATAACATTTCAATTAATCAGTCAATTAATTAATCAATCAATCAATCGTTTATTTCAACAAATAACTCCTAGGGGTTAAAAACTCGTAAGTGACCATTACTTATTGCATTTGGAACAGGCAAAATGTATGCGCAAGCCTTATGCACTGGTCAGCGGAATTACCAAGAAACGTTTGCAGCTGAGTGATGGAAGGAGTGAAAATTTGCATATTTGTCCCGTCTGCCATAACTCGTTCAACGCGTCGTGTATTTACGAGTTAGAAACGAATATAAGTAGGCATGAAATTATATTGCTCACAGAACAGTTATATACAGATTCCTTGCCTTCAAACTTGTATTCAAATCAATCGTCGAGGGAGCAGACCAAGATAACGTGACTGTGTAGTCTGCGTGTACTTTTGCTGTCAAATGGTCCACAGGGCAGAGAAAGGCTCTGTTGTCTTGACAACGTGCACAGGTTCCCCAAGATCATTGTTTTTAAACCTTGTCCACACCACAAAAGTGTACGCTGTGCTGAATTTGAGATACTTAAAAATAAAGCTGGTTCCCGTGTTGTTCAAAACGTGGAAAGTTGTACCGGACCCATGACTGTACGACATCTTAATCTGGTAGTTCTGAAAAGGTACAAAATAATTTTGGATGAATAAAAAACACATTGTCAATACAGAACACTTCCTGAAAAATTGGGTTCAAAATTTTTTAACATCGACCTCGTCCCCCTCGTCCCCCTCTCTGCTTTAAAAATGGCGGTGGGGCGGAGAAACCCCTGGTCAAGGTTGACAAAATACTCCAATAATCGTAGAGTATGTTGTCACGTGACAAGGCTGACAAAATACTCCAATAATCGTAGAGTATTTTGTCACGTGACAAGGCTGACAAAATACTCCAATAATCGTAGAGTATTTTGTCACGTGACAAGGCTGACAATACTCCAATAATCGTAGAGTATTTTGTCACGTGACAAGGCTGACAAAATACTCCATAATCGTGGAGTATTTTGTCACGTGACAAGTCTGCCAAAATACTCCAATAATCGTAGAGTATTTTGTCACGTGACAAGGCTGACAAAATACTCCAATAATCGTAGAGTATTTTGTCACGTGACAAGGCTGACAAAATACTACAATAATGGTGGAGTATTTTGTCACGTGACAAGCCTGCCAGAATACTCCAATAATCGTGGACTATTTTGTCACGTGATATACTGTGAAATGGCGTTTTCGGAGGTTCTTGTCAGAGATGGGCAGCCGTGTTTGTTTTCTAGTAATCTAAAACCGTTTTCAATCAAAACGAAAACATTTCACCATGTTTTACGCGACGAAATGCTCCAGTATTTTTAGAGTATTTTGTTAGCCTTGAACAGCGGTTTCTACGCCCGGCCTGCAATTTCGAAAACGAAGAAGGTCCCTAGGACTAGGTTTAAAAAACATATTGTCAAATACAGAACAGGTCGGCATTCTTAAAAAATTGGGTTTCAAACATTTTTAGTCACCAGGTGAACAGGGACCGCAAGTGATGGCCAAGGTAAATTTTGTTTTTTGTCTACCGTTTTCTTGTTTAATACTTTTTTTTTAATTTGTCTTATGCGATATGATGTAATTAAATTTGGCAAATAACAGATTAATGAAGACAATTTTCTATAATTCACAAAATACAAGATGGCAGATGTTGTATAATTAAAATAATCAAAACGGAAATTCATACAACATATCTTGTATCCTGAACTTTTTAACCAAAAACTGCTTTTAGAAACAACGAAAATTATTTTAAGGAGGCAGCAAAAGGTTTAAGGTCGATAAAGTAAATTGGCCACCGTAAAGACACTCAAAAGCTGATATTTCTAACGCTGCAAGAGCGAATTAAGGAATTGTGGTTTGTGGGTGGAACGAATGAACGGTGGAGCTATTGTATGCTATTGGTGGGAACATGGTAAAGTAAAAGACAAGAAATATTAGTTGAATGAATGAAAAGTGTTCGTTGATTCCGTGAGGATTAACCCTACCAGGTACAAGGACGGGGAGTGGGGGTGCAACCCCCCCCCCCCCCCCTTCCAACCACCACCCCTAACTTACCACGGTGGAAGTTAAAGTTTGCGTGTATGTCCGAGGTAGTCCCGATTCCAAAGATAAATCTTTGCTCTAGATTTCTGGGGCTTTCCGTGTTACCCTGGTGTAGGGGAAGGACGCAGATCGCCATGTGTTGTTTTGAATGATTGAGAAGATTAAAATGTCGAGCGACTGGTTTGGATGCGTTTTTGTCATTACTTTCAAAGTCTCGTAACAAAAAAAAAAAGTGCTCGCGGAAACGGTCAACTACTCCTCCCTGTTTCACCGATACATGTCTTTTTACATAAAGTACATGTTGTGCAACAGATAACGATCAGTGATTTTGACAGATCGCTTGAGTCACAATCTTTTGTCCACGTTGTGAATGAAAGGACGTCTTCTATCGTAAGCGGGCAGTTAAAAGTACCTGGTTGATCATCAGATTTTATAGGCTCGATTTCAGCCGCTTTCTCGTGTCTGTGACGTAAATTCAAAATTCAATTTATGCATTGCTACTGGTCACCGGATATGTTAAACACACGTGCTGTCGCGCCAGATCAGTGTGAATTACAGTGAGCTTCATCCATCCTCAGCAGTAAGTCATAATCTCTCTTCATAGACTTCACTCGACAACGTTTTCTTCCATCGATCAGAACACAAAAATGACGCCGGTTTTCCAAAGACGATCTCGCAGTCGCCCCTTTACGGCTTTTTTTGTCTCCTCGTCCTTTTGATTTTCGCCAATAAATACAATAAACTCGGCAGCAATGCCTATTGATTTTAGGAATTTTACTTGATCTTCCATTATTAGCGAAGTCAGGGGTGAAATAACGACAGCAATGGACTTGAAACTCGTCTCTTTTACAATATCGAAAATCATCGGTGCGGATTGGAAAATAAGGGACCTTCCTGATCACGTATAGGTTGAATAACGAACACATTTTCACAGTCAACCAGCTTTTCCAGCGCTTTTCGTTGTAAAAATTTGAGATTTTCAAGTTTAAATCTCTCTACAACACGATCGCACGCCAAATCAAACAACTTCTTCGCATCCGCCATTTTAAAATTATGCTCTAGCAAAATAATTTATTCGCCTGCTCGATTTGAGCAGGCAAGCTTCTGATTGGAGGAAATTAACAATAACAAGTCCACGCCTCCAGCCGTCTTTTCGGGGGTGGAGCGCGGGCTCGTTTCTCGAGGGCTGATAGTCGAGTCTACAGATTTTAGCGTGCTTTTAACTAGAAAGTTGCCTAGTATGTGTTATAGTTCACGTTTAAATGAAATCAGCGGTGGTTGTGAAAAAAAAAAAATATTCCAATTTCGGCATCATTTGGGAGTAGTTTCTAGTGGTTTTGACTGCTTGGTTGTGCGGGTGAAAATTGAGAGTGAATGGAATTCTCTCTTTCTTTTCCTCTCGCGACGTTTGTAGTGCTGACTGTCGAACAGTCTGATTGCCAGTTTGAATAATTAAGAGCAAATCCATGCAGTGATCAAACATTACAAGGCAAAGATAAAAAAACTAAAATTCGCTCTTCTTTTGCATACAGGTAGCCTTTGGTAAGGATACAATTGATGTGTATTTTTTTTTTCTTGAAAATTTTATTTGTTTCTGGAAAAACGAAAACAATTCATTTTCAGCCCCGGGTCGATTTGGCGACACCTAACAGGCTTAATATACGCTGTTTTCAGCTTTGCTTTAAAGTCTTATATTCAATTATTTTTGGCTAAAGCAGATCCTCACGGGATCCAGCGTACAAGCAGCGGGATTCTCGTATACGGTTTCTTGCCATTTAACCAGTTATTGGCCGTTTTTATGCTACAGAGGTTAATATCGTCTGAGACGTTAAAGTCGTCTCGAGACGAGAGGTGCCCGCCTTAAAGAGAGTTTAGTTACAGACGAACAAGTGAAATTCGGCGAGAGTAACTAATGTGCGAGCCCGCGGGCCGGAGCCATTTTCTGCGAGCCTTGAGCCCCTTCTTGCGAGCCACTGTTTTTCTGCCATACATGTATGTAACCAATCACGCGACAACGATGCTAGCGGCTAGCCCACTTACACTGACAAACTTAAAAGGGCTTTATTTGTTTTTCTGCTACATAACTTTCTCTGCAGTCTTTAAATACGATTATATTTAGTTTCATTCAAGATTTGTTTTAACAGTTAGTAAATATGAAGTTCAGAAAGAATTTTATTTTATACATGAATTTTGCGCGGACTAATGCACTTGGGATTCGGAGCCGCTTGTTACTCATGCGCAAAGCGGCATGAAGTAAGGTTTACACTCAGGTTTTCTTATTTTTTTTTTGGTGTCACATTAGTGAATGCAAATTTATGCACGTACATTTTATTACTAACCGGGTCGTCAGGTCACAAACAAATTATACAAAAATGGCTGCCGCGCTCGGTTTTCAAAACCATAGTTTTGTCTAATCGGAGTAATAACACACATTTAAAATATTAAAAATGGAAAGAGAAGGCTTTAAATAATACTCAGAAGCCGCCGTAGTGGAGAAACAGGAGAGCTTTAAGGTGATTCCCTGGTTTTGCACTGCGCATCCCTACTGCGCATAAACATTGCGACATCAGATTGAAAAAAATGGCGGCTTTTGTGAGGAAAGCCGGCCTTTCCCACGATAGAAAAGGACTCTGTGAGCGCTAGCGCAAAATCGAGCACGGTGACCCCCATTTTATACTGCATAAATTCAATCAGGACAGTGTTCCCAACGCAAATTTAAAAAGTGAGCAAAAATCTATGATCAGATTTTGCACAGTTTATAGAAATCCTACGAAGAGAGCCATTTTGGGTAGAGGACCGCATACCAAGCAACCGTCTACTGTTCGAGTGGTCAGTACATTTGAAGCTTTTTGGACACGTTTTCTATGATACAGACGATTATACATATGTATAAAGTCAACTTATACGCGAAATATCAATATGCAGTGGAAATATTGAGCATATTAGCTTCACGCGGTTATTGCCTGAAAATACCTTTAAACACTGTATTCGTCAGCAGTATACCACTAAAACGAGCACGGTGACCCCTCATTTTTGTTGCAATTTTGGAACCTTCATGACTTGTTCAATATTTGTGCCAAGTTTCATTACAAATCTATGACAGATTCTTTTTCCAGGGAATTACCTTAAGGTGGCCTGCGGCTATTTAATGGCGCGGAGGCTCCCTTTTATAAATCGAATTTTCGGCATATAAGCGTTAACCGATTTTTGTAAGTTTTGGTAGGGCGATAAAGGAGTCTTCAAATTATACAGGACTTTAAATTTTAGTGCATATAAGATAAGCGATTAAAAGTTACAAGCGTTTTTAGAAAAAACATAAACGACAAACTGCAAGGCTGATCTGACTACGTAAAAAGGTAGTTCTGTTTTTAGAAAACCCCGTTTTTTAAGAAAACGCGAATATTTTCATAAACCGACGACAGATTTTTTCTAATTATACGTTCCAAGACTTCAAGCTTTACTGTGAGCAATTTTCCACAAAATTCATAAATTACGCATCATAAACATCTTGTTCTTTGTTTGCTTATAGTTTTTGCTGGGAGCTTCCGATCTTTTCCGGTTATTCAACAAATTTTTCGGTTGCATCAAGCTTTCAAGTAATAGGGTGCGATTGTAGCCTTACTTTAGCGTTCTTGCAACAGCCGAGGCAAATACGCAAGCATAACATTTGGAAGCTTCAATTCAGCATTCGACTGTGCAGTAATTTCTGTCCAGCCGATTTTGTGGAAAATTGCTCACAGTAAAGCTTGAAGTCTTGGAACGTATTGAGCGTAATTAGAAAAATATCTGTCGTCGTTTTATGAAAATATTCGCGTTTTCTTAAAAAAAACGGGATTTTCTAAAAACGCTTGTAACTTTTAATCGCTTATCTTATATGCACTAAAATTTAAAGTCCTGTGTATAATTTGAAGACTTCTTTATCGCCCTACCAAAACTTACAAAAATCGGTTAACGCTTACATGCCGAAAATTATATTTATAAAAGGGAACCCCCGCGCCAAGAAATAGCCGCGGGCCACCTAAGCGACGAAATCTTGCTTCGAGGAATTTTATACTTTTTTATGGCCATTGACAAAATCTGGATCGGATCGGATTGGATCAACCCCTGTAACCCTATCCCTAACCTTTCGTCATTTAGTGAGTTACAAGAGTAATGATCCGATCCAGTCCGATCCAGATTTTGTCAACACCTCTTTTTTATCAATGCGGGCGATGTTTCTTTCGAAGCGGAGTTTTAAAGAATTTTCAAGCAGCCGAGTCAAGCCGCTAAAATTGAAAAATAGCCCAGTCGTTTACTGATTTCATTGCCTTTGAAAGTAGTCTTTTCAAATGTAACAAAAAGTAGTTACGGTTTGGGAAATATTAGACGAGTGTAGCTTTGATCGGGAATCAATAAATTAAATATTGACAGCGAGTAAAGAAATCGTGTCTCAGCGTGTTCTTTAGGGGAAGGGATGCGTGACCTATTTAAAATAAACCGTAAAACCTTCTTACACAAGCGCATGAGCAAAGGCTACCAGTTTGTGCAGCGGCTCGGCCACCCGTTTTTCATCCGTTCAAGAGCCGTGCGTTTTGCCGTTCGAACGGATTTCCGCTAGTATGGTTTTCGCTTGAGAGGTCACATATCTTTCCATTTTCTTTCATTTTACATTTCTAAAAGAAAACTTTCAGGGCTCGTAGGAAAAGACTCAAGGCTCGCAAAAAATGGCTCTGACTCACAGACTCGCACATTGGTCACCCCCAAATTCGGCCAGAACCAGCCAATAATTGCGTCTTAGAGAGGTGTTCGCCTTACAGGGATGCCCGTCTTAAAAGACTGAGTTTACTGTAACTGCAATGTTTCTTGCTTGGTTAACAAGTTTTAAAGGGAGGGTTTCACGATTCGGCGCATGTGCAAACTATGACGTAACTCATTTAATTTCATTGTTTAGACCAATCGGAAGCGAGTAGATAACTCTGCCGGGAAATTTGCCCGTGAAAATGTCGCGGTCAGTCAGTTATACATACCCATGTGCGCCATGAACACCACCAGAGCGCAGATTGAATAAATCCTTCGGGTCAAAGGTCTTATTCATTGTTGACTTTGTCAGTGTAGTCCGTTGAAATTTTAGGTGAATGTTGTTATTCCTTCGCTTTGTTTGGACTAATTATGGTGTGTGATTATTGAGTAAATGTGAGTCGTTTTTTAACCGATAAAACTGGTAAGAAGGCGAACAAAGCATTTTAATCTGTGCACATGCGCCGAACCGTGAAACCATCCCTTTAATATGAGGCAATTATGCAAACACAAATATGTCTTCTAACAGTAAAATAAGAGACAAGTACACATACTATGATATCTTTGGGGTTTGCATCCACTGGTTTTTCCCAAGTTAGAACAATACTGCTGGCATTAACAACAACTGCCTTTAGGCTGTGTACTGGCTGGTAATCAGCGCCTGACATAACAAAACAGACGAGTTAGTGACTGGAGACTGCTTACCAAATGACAATGGCAATATCTCAGTTATAAGTGCAAGGCAGAAAGATGTTAAACAGGGACCCGCGCTATAAAAGGAACCTTAGCCTGGCCAAGCCGCCAGTCGTCATTTCACACTTGATACCGGAACTTTCAACATCACTTGCATCCTCTCACCAATGAAGAACCGTTACCGGCGCGAAATTTAAATTTGGCAAGCTAAAATATTATATTCACGCCAAAAGGCGCATAAATTCAAATAATTTTCTGGGGCAACGGTCTTCCTCCGTGTTGCTCGCAGTGTCAGCCATCTTTGATTAGCCGTTGAAGCAGTGATGGTGTGACAACGGGGTGGGGGGAAGGGGGAGAGGGGGGAAGGGGGAGAGGGGAGGGGGGGAAGGGGGGGAGAGGGGGAAGGGGGAGAGGGGGGCGGAGCTATCCCCTTTATAGGGCGGGTCCTTGTTTAAGTCAGTCTCACGGATCAGATTTTCATCATACAAATCTATAATAAAACTTTTTAAAAAGCCAGGAAATTTCAACTCAAACTCAAACAGGCTATGCACATCAACCGGAAAAAGCCCAATTTAAATCAACAAGTCAAACACATCAATTTAACACTTATGCTTTAGGCATTGTTATTATTTACGCCTTCTTTCCTTGTTATTAATTTATGTAATCATAGTTAATTATGCATGCTTCTTTAGGTTGTTATTAGTTCAAACGGTTTTTCAAACACTCTTTGTAACTGACGAAGATGTGAGTCACATTGAAACATCTATTACAAATTAAGAAACGCCGTGATCGTTTTAAAAATTACGATTTATTTGCTGCTTTCTCGGCCATTTTCTGTTTAATTGGCCTAACATCTCGGGTATTATCCCCAGGTTTGTCTTTCAGAATATAGCAGGTATTAAAAATTAAAAAAAAAATAGATATCCTTTATTTACCCTCGGCAGTGTTTATAGCACAAGTGCTAGTCAGGGACCGAGCATTCAAATGAAACACCCCCAAGTCCGTTTGCTTGAGTTTAAGTTGTGCGGTAGACGTAAGCTTTCATTGCTTAGCTTTCAAACTCAAGAAAAACCGAATCTTTATTGTTAAACATTCTGCACGTAACACTGCTTTTCGGGGCCGAAAAGTTTTCGGGACTTTCGAGAGGTGCACGCCTGGCATTTGAGTGGAAGTGAGGTTGTAGTGGAAGTGAGGATGTAGTGGAAGTGAGGCTATAGTTGGCCTTGTTTTGATGCAAACCTATCTGCTTTTCATACATCATGAACATAATCATGTTCATTTTTCTTATTCTAACTGGTTTTTGTTCAGCATGATGTACATATCAAAAGCAGGAAGGAAGTCAACTCTGGCCTGTCTTTCACTCAAAGGCCAGTTGAGGTGACTATCGTGTAGGAATGGCACGACAACAGTACATAACCTGAATATGGATTGTGACGTATGCATTATGAAATGGGACTTTGAAACATTGTGGTCAAAATCCTATAAATGCTATCATGCTACAAGAATCTTATTTTGACATAATAATTTCATATTTTTTGTCTACCTCGGGAACCGGGGAGACACGATGCTGTAACCTGATTCCACTATATACTTCGTATAAGTGGTTTCTCTGACTGATTTACATTACGTATCGTACTTCATGGAGAATCATGGATGATAAGTGTGAACAAAGGAGGATATTACCATCCTCCCGGCATGCACTGCAAGCAAACTATATTATCAAACGGCGGCGACCCGCAAGCAGCTCATTTTACACAGACGCCGTTGAAATTGGAGGTCAGTTGGTCGTAGCGGAAACCTTTCAAAAGAAATCTACGTTAACCTATTTATTCTATTCACCTTTACAGAATATTTTCCATTTCGGATTATGTTTTAAGGCCGCTTAACTTCCCAGACGGACCGAAACCCGCGATAAGCGTCGCGAAGTAGACGCTTGAAATCTCTTCACAGATACATGGAATCAATAAACCGTCTCGCCATTTCAAAACAATGCCGGCTTATATTAGAAGAAATATCCGTAAATTTCCTTGCTTTGACTTACTGAACCTAACACTGGTCAGAGCAACTGAAAATATAAAACAACAGCTACTCATCTCAACCACTCAGCACGTGACTGTCCTGCTGTGTTTATTTACGGTTATGTGATTTTTAGTTCAAAATCGATCTTCGCTTTTCTCGCTATTTTCTGACTTTTCTATGGTACGAGCACCCCGGGACGAGCACTAATCATTCAGCTTCATTTTATTTTATATTTTACTGTGACCAAAATAAAACTCGAATTGGTCCACAAATGCAATAAGATCTTCTCACAAACGACGCGTCACTTGAAGCTTGCCGGATGCAGTCACTTTCATATTCAACGCCGATAAAAACAAACAGCCGCCGAAATAGATTACTTTCAACTTCAAAATTTAGGATGAAATCGCGGAGTCAATTGGAGTCAATTAGGTTTTCGAGAAAGTTTATACCTTAAATAACTGGAATTGGGTATTATTTAGCTTTTGACTCGCCTTTTTTAAATCGATCCAACCAATTTGAAATATGCATTACCAATGACTACATACAGAGATGGACGACAACAGTCAAACTATACCACGATAATTTCTTTCAACGGGTTCACTCCACTTTAAGAAAAGCATTTCCTGGCACTTTATTAATAGAGGAATAACGTACGTATTGTTTTATTTCCATGCCTTCACATTAAAACGAGGAAATCCAACAACAACTTTGACTAAACTACGTGTGTTCTTCGGTACCACCGGAAGTCATTCACTCGAATTTTACCCAAAGCACGCTGGGAAGACGGAAATATCCTCCTTTAGCGTGAACTGAAAGGGCTAGGTCAGGAAAACAATTATCAATTATCAACGCATTGTACTACAAGGGTACATCATGGACGGTAAGCGTGAATTGTCGAATTAGTGACGTTATGTCAATTTTCAATCAAGTAAGTTCGAACACGTCTCGTGAAATTTAGGAACAATTATTTAGTGACGGGTAGACACATGTACGCGTCGCGGACCTATTAATTTTTACCCTCTGTAGCTTGACGTGAAGAAAGACATGACATCTTCTATGCATGTAAACCAAATGATGTCTTGCAGTTGTTGTTATGTCTAGCGAACTAACATGCTTGTTGCTTAAGGTCTCCAGTTTTTTTTTTTTTCAAAACATAAATAGCTTTTGGTTTCGATTTTTTGCCCAAGTTCTGTGTAACGTTAGGGATGTATACAAATTGATTCAAGGAAAAAGAATATCAACTAGTGTAGTAATCATACCTGGTGGAGAATTTAAAACCTTCCCAAGCCGAAGCTCAGAGAACACTCCAGGATCATCTACCAAATTGTAAGCTTGTACCTGAATAAAAACACCACATATTAGACTTCGTGGCATGTTCGTAGATTGTAACAGCTGAATAATGACTGTACTGTTAAGAAGAACTGTATACTGTATGTCAGTTTTGGCCATCATGGGATATTCCTTTCGGTGAACATATCCACTGACAAGACAAAATTCATTACAATTGTGTCCTGTTGTCATTTACGTAACGTCATAGTTACTACAGTTCGAGATAAGGGGTGTTTATTTAGACAATGGGAAGTCGCACTTTGTTCGAGATAGCCGGGGATTCGAGATAACCGAGTTCGAGATAGTCAGTAGTAAATTACTGAAAAACAGTAAGCACAACCAAGGGGAACTGGTTTTTAGTTCGAGATAGTGGGAGATTCGAGGTATCCGGTGCTCGAGATAGCGGGAGTCTACTGTAGTAGTCTTTTATACATAAGCCTTTCAAGTATTTTAGAAAAAAAACACGGAAGGACAGAAATAGGTCTGCAATTGAAAAAACTTTTTGCAGATATTTTATGTACTGGTGCTACTGTTAACGTCTCTGTTAACGTCTCTGTTACATGTCTTGAACTGAATATTTAATACCTTGCAACACTAAATATGTACAAGGTGTGCAAAGGTGTAAAGCATACAAAGGTCCGTGCAATAATATGGTAATAACATGTTAGTGCAACAGAGCATGTGATACATAGTTGTGTAGCACTACTATAGTTAAAGTGCTACTTTTAATCATTTGGTTTTTTGCCAGTAGCAAATGTTAGATTAAAAATATGAGACAATGGGATAGATTGTATGGCGACACATATTTAACTACTTTGCTTATAATTTCATCTCTACCACAACTAGCTTTGCATATGCCATTTTATCTACTACTTCGCTTTCCTCATCACATATTGTTGCTGCGGAACGAGCGTAGCGAGTGAGCAGCAACATAATCAGGATTTAAGAGAAATATACGAGAAAAAAATATAAGCTAGGAAAAATCTCGATTTGATCGCTTTTTACCAGAATTCACTGCGCCACGAACACATTTTGGGCCAGAATGCACTGCGCCACGAACAATAGCCTCGCTTGCTGCTTTAAGCTCAGTGTTCGCTGCGAGATTTGTAATACAGTATTTTGGTCCAACATGTCCCAGTCGAAATCGGAACTGAAGTGTCGAAGACTACTACGAGTTAAGCGGGGACTGCGAGGCATGGTGATAGGACCGTTGAATGGCAAAGATTTTCGAAGATTGTACGGAATAAAAGACAAATTTATTTTGAAATCACTCCGACAGCGGTCGATGAGACTGAGCTGAGATGAGCGCTTGGGGACGCGAAACCTGAGTTCAGCTTGGGAGACGCGAACACACAGTAATTAATCTAAATTTTCACACTTTCCTCGTGGTGAATGCATCCTTTACTCAACAATATTCTACAGACATTGCAGGAACTTGATGCGTGAATTACAAACCAAAATTAGTCTTATTAGCTGGAATTTTCGTCGATTCATCCCGGTTACATTTGCTTTGCTTCCCCTCAAAAAACGAAAGAGAAAATTCTGTAATACCAGCGAGACGATAAAACAGCATTGTTACAACAAATTTACCGCAGCAATTACTATCTTTTGGATACACTAGTATTATATGTAAAGATGGAGTTACAGTGCTGTAGCGGCAGCCAAAACCTGACTGTACCCCCACGTACGAGTACCATTGTAACTCTTGTTACCACTCCCCCGCGGAGTTGTTGTCGCGTGTGTCGCTGTGAATGTGGAACTAAAAGTTGTCTGAAAACGGAACAACACGATGTTGAATTTTGACTAATTTATTCAATCTCGACTCACTGGTTACATGCTCTTAAAAACCTATCGTGCAGAATGTCTCTCTTGATATATGTAACAGCACTTACATTGTTCGCTTATCTATAAACAATATGTCAATACGCCCTTTGTCGGAATGTTCCATTAATGTTACGCAGGAGGCCATGTGTGTTACGAGATTGTCTTCTCAGCTTTCACTACTACAACTTGCGTGTATCACTAATTTAGACTTTGACAGATTCAATTAACAGCACTCGCAAAATAACGTAATTACGATAATAATCAAATGATACTGACCACCGTTTCCGACACAACACTCCCCCCATATGACTCGTTAACGAGACATATGTATTATTATGGAAACTGAGTCCTACGAAAATGTCACACAATCAAATGAAAGGGTAAACAAAATAACGAAACTAAACTGTTTGCTGAGAAAATCTTGAATTTCTCGTCCTTGCACACCTTGTCCAACCACTTGGCTGCTGCAACTGCTACTGCTTTCCATTGTCGGAGTACACCTTCGATGGTCGTCCGCGTCTTGCAATGAATCGCTAAAGGCTCTGGGTAAACTCCTTTGTCTCCAAGCTTGATAGTAGCTCTAGAAATACTCCACGAGTCAGGCTGCAACTGTAGAGTACTACATAGGCCTTTTGCTCTCCTTTTGGTTTCTGCAAGTACCTCACTAGTCCGGCGAAGTCCACTGCGATGACATTAAATGGCGTGTCGCCCTCTGTCCTCTCTCTCGGTAAAGGTCCTGGGGGGCGGACTTTGGGCTGGAATGGCTCTGAATCGTTTGCATCCCCAACAGTTCTTAAGAATGCGTTTCACTAACTTTCGAAGGCGAGGCACCCAGAACCGTTCGCGCACCTTAGCCATGGTGAGTCCGACTCCCCCGTGTAAGGTTGCAACATGAGCGCGTTGGACTACTTTGGCTGTGTAGAGTGCAGAGTCCGGAAGGTACACAGGTTAGTCGCCTTGAATGCGACCTCGGCACTCCAGCACTCCTTTAACATAAGGATTTAGGTTGAGTTGCTCCTTGTCATCCGGGAACTTGGAATTAATTGTCCCTTGGCGTTGTGATATCTTGATCCAAAATAGCTCTTGGGCGGAGATCTCTTGCGTACATAAAAGGCCCGTGGTTTTCTCGGAAGGGTGACGAGAATTGTGCTTGAATCGCGAGATCCATGCACAAACCCTCAAGGCTCAGTGTATGCAAGCCGAACTTTTCGAGGAGGCGATCAAAGTCGTCACTGACTTCGACAGCGCCTACAAAAAGCTCTCGTTGAACCTTCCTCTCTGCTTGACTTTCTTGGGTGGTCTGTGTCACGATGTCTGGTGGCCATTTCGTCAGGTCAGCTAACCAAACAGGTCCCCTCCACCATAGCTCTGCTTCGGTCACACTTCCTCCTTGGCTCCCAAGGTCAGCAGGGTTTTCAGTTGTAGGTACATGGCGCCACAGGAGGTTCGGATGGCTCTGTATTTTTCGGACACGGTTTGCCACGAACTGTGTCGCTGAGCCAATGAAGGGCCACCGTACTATCCAGCCAACACTGGATATTGGTCGCTAGAGGGAAACCTTCTAACGCGTTGCGGACGTTCACAGCTAAGTTAGCAGCCATGTGACCAGACACCAGCTCTAGACGAGGGATTGTGAGTCCCTGTTTGGCGAGGCGAGACTTAGCTGTCACTAAACCTTGGGTTACTCCGGATTTTTGTGTTACGTAAACTGCGGCGCTCACCCCATACCCACTGGCGTCACCAAAGGCATGCGACTGAACTTCTTCAATCGGCTCTCGAAAGGCTGGTATACTGCGCTATGTAGAAACGGAGGCAGGCAATTGGTTCCCCCACGTTGTCCACTGCAATGCGATAGCTTCTGGGAGAAGTGTGTCCCACGCGGTCTTTTGGTTACAGGCCTCTCGATAGATACGTTTCCCGTCTAGCATCACGGGCGACACTACTCTCAGCGGATCATACACTTTGGCTAGGTTGGCAAGAATCTCACGTTTTGTTAACTCGGCTGGAGATGCTGGGAACGTCACGCTCAGGCCAAGAAGTTTGCTCTTGCCTTGATTCGATGCGCATTCAAGTTGCTGCTTGGCGAAGGAAGGCTCATAGTTCTCACATTCAGTCTCAAGTTCTGGTTCATTCGAGTGCCACTTGTGCAACTCGAACTTAGCATCTGCAAAAATCCCGGTAGTTTCACGTTTCAACTGTTTGGCTTTTGGGACTGTGGGCGCGCCGAAAATGAAGTCGTCGACATACATACTTCGTAGCGCCTCTCTCACACACTCTGGAAGGCGAGTCTGCCATCTCTCAAGGTGTTGCTGGATTACTCCACCCAACAGGAATGGGGAGGGGGATAACCCAAACAGCACTCTGGTAGAACGAAGTGTCTCCACCTCTCGCGATTGAACATCAACTATCCAGTGAAATCTAAGAGCGTCTCGTTCGGCTTCTCGGATTCGGACCTGAAGGAATGCTTTACGTATGTCACCGGCAACTGCTACTGGGTGGAACCGACTGCGGGTGAGAACGCTCCACAGCTTGTTCTGCAACGGAGGCCCTGCATGTAAACACTCGTTGAGGGACGGCGCACCACCATGTGCTCGGGCCGAAGCGTCATACACCACTCGTAGTTTGGTTGTTTCTGCATTCTCACGCACAACTGCACGGTGTGGCAGGTAGAACTCTTTCCCAGTGGCTTCACTCGGAACTCTCTCCACCACGCCTTCTTCCAATTGCTCACGGATGACTGCGTCGTATTGAGCTAACATTGGTCCGCTGCAATTTGCGCAACAGCGAATCCAATCGGTGCATACTCCCCTCGTGATTGTTTGGAAGGGGGGATGGTTTCCCTTCCATGGAAACGCTGTCTCGTACCATCCTTCAGGCGAACGCGTTAATTGTTCCTTGAACTCGTCGTATACATCGCCCTGGTTTCCTGTGGGAGTGTCTGCTAGACCCAGGACGTCTAGCGAGCATAAACGCTCATAATCGGCGGTTGAATTCATAACCAGGTACACTGGTGAAAGGTCGGTTTCGGCTTCAGGTGACATTAATGTCCATCCAAATCGCGTGTACTCTAATGAACAACGGCTTAGAAAAGAAAATGAATAAGGAATATTTGGGGTTTGAATGTGAATAAAGAATAATGAATGTAATGTCAAATAATTATTTTTCAAGGAGAATTGATAGCTAGAGATCACGCTCGAAGTTTCAGATTTAAGAAGTTTAACTTGCTCGAAATTAAAGTTGCAATCTTCGATGTCTTTGATGGTCAAACATTGGGTTCAAATAAGGGTCTTTAAGGCCAAGTTTTAAATATATGCCAGGCTGGAGTTAAATGGAGAAAATACCACAATCAGGGGCGTAGCGAGCCTATAGACCCCAGATCCTAGGCCCAGGCCTACAATTTCTTCAGCCCACCTGTCATATTTTTAAAATCTATGGAAAAAAAAATTTCCTGAAATTTTTTGATGTAATTTAAAATGCTTTTGAAGTTCTCGACACTTTGCACGACTGTAGAGCAAGAGACTTTAGGAACACCATGCTTTAGTTTGAGTCACGTCACCAACTGCTTGTGAATGGCTGCTCCAATTTATCGTGCCTTTGACGACACATCTATAGAGTGTTGATTTGGATTTGCTTCAAGCACATGTACAGGCCAATGTTTTAATCCAGTTACTTCGTAATAAACGCAAGCAGGTGCATTAGAACAAGTTTTACCTATTTAAGAGAAACATATGGTGTTGCAATATCCAAGCCGGAAATCGCATCGAGAAAATGTTCCGTCTGATTCAGTCAGTGTGAGTACTACAAACGAGCAATGTACTATCCATTCTTAGACCATTTGATATCAGAACTGGATTCTCGCATTATCAAACCAATTTCACTTTCGAAGATAACAAATATTTTGCCGAAAAATGTTGGTAATTGGTTTCCAGCCGAGGTAAGCGTCAAAGAAATTTTGAGTGCATGTTCCAGACATACCAGATGATATCCGTCAATTACAAGAAAGCGAATGCATGAGGAAAATAAATAATCTTGTCAAGAGAAAGTGCAAGATCATCGTCCAACCACCATTGCTGAAATACTCTGTCACTGCCGCCGACAAGAGTTGCCAAATATTTCAAGGGCCTTCATGACGCTCCTCACCCTGCCAATCACCACGGCCACTGTAGAGAGGTCTTTTAGTGCACTGATAAGACTTAAGACCTACTTGAGGTCATCAATGAAGAAAGATCACCTTAGGGAAATGGTCAAATTTATTGTACTCGGACAGGAACCACCATTTAACAAAAAGACTGGTGGTCTCTTTATGTACCCCCTCTCCCCCACCTAAAAAGATGGTATCTTGTTGGTATAGCCCCCATTCTATCAGGAGTAGAAACTGAGAGAAAGATAAAAATATTCCTGTGCCGTTTTACTAGCAATGCAAGCTTCATGCACACAGAATATTTAACTCTCATCCCTAATTTTAAGGCCAAAAGATTGTGTCCATTACACTCATCAGATAGGCGTTATCTGAGGGTTGTCCAATACACACAAACAGACTCCAACGGACTGAATGGTCCATCCATTAGTACCAATTGGTGAAACTCGTCTTGTCGCATTCATTGGTACGAATGGTACTATTGGTACCAATGGACGGAGCGTTTTCTCCATTGGTACACCATTGGTGAGTCGCATCTCATTAGGGAGACTTAGAGTATTTTCCATGGTACAGAGGAGATTCTATTTGTCCATTGGTACCAATGGTGCTATTGGTACCAATGGACGGAGCGTTTTATCCATTGGTACACCATTGGGGAGTCGCATCTCATTAGGGAGACTTAGGGTATTTCCCATCGTACAGAGAAGATTCTGTTTGTCCATTGGTACCAATGGTGCTATTGGTACGAATGGTACTATTGGTACCAATGGACGGAGCGTTTTATCCATTGGTACACCATTGGTGAGTCGCATCTCATTAGGGAGACTTATGGTTACTGTGACAAATATAGCTTGGGCTACCTGTGGTGTAGCGCGCTTGTTTCGGCTGATGGATTAAAGAACGAGATATATTCATGTGTAGCGTGCTTGTTTCCGCTCATGGATTAAAGAACGAGATATATTCATGTGTAGTGTGCTTGTTTCCGCTCATGGATTAAAGAACGAGATATATTCATGTGTAGCGCGCTTGTTTCCACTCATGGATTAAAGAACGAGATATATTCATGTGTAGCGCGCTTGTTTACGCTCATGGATTAAAGAACGAGATATAGTCATGTTTAGCGCGCTTGTTTCGGCTCATGGATTAAAGAACAAGATATATTCATGTGTAGCGCGATTGTTTCGGCTGATGGATTAAAGCACGAGATATATTCATGTGTAGCGCGCTTGTTTCGGCGGCTGATGGATTAAAGAACGAGATATATTCATGTGTAGCGCACTTGTTTCCACTCATGGATTAAAGAACGAGATATATTCATGTGTAGCGCGCTTGTTTCCGCTCATGGATTAAAGAACGAGATATATTAATGTGTAGCGCGCTTGTTTCGGCTCATGGATTAGAGGCATGGATTAAAGAACGAGGTATATTCATGTGTGGCACGCTTGTTTCGGCTCATGGATGAAAGAACAAGTCATAGATATATTCATGTGTAGCGCGCTTGTTTCCGCTCATGGATTAAAGAACGAGATATATTCATGTGTAGCGCGCTTGTTTCGGCTGATGGATTAAAGAACAAGATATATTCATGTGTAGCGCGATTGTTTCGGCTGATGGATTAAAGAACGAGGTATACAGCTGTTTCGAGAAAGGTTGTCGGAAAAAGCGCAAAAGTGCACGCGACAATCCCGAGAAATAATATGGGATATGATCAATGAATTTTAATAAGTCAAATAAATTGACATGAAACCCGCGATGCCTCGTCCGTACAGGGACCATCTTAGATGGCGAGCCATTGGGATAAATGAGTTTTTAGGATATGGCGTGGATGACTACCCACAACACCTTTCTGGATTGTCGCGTGCACTTTTACGCTTTTTTCCGACAACCTTTCTCGAAACAGCTGTATTCATGTGTGGCACGCTTGTTTCGGCTCATGGATGAAAGAACGAGATATATTCATGTGTAGCGCGCTTGTTTCCGCTCATGGATTAAAGAACGAGATATATTCATGTGTAGCGCGATTGTTTGGGCTGATGGATTAAAGAACGAGAGATATTCATGTGTAGCGCGCTTGTTTCGGCTCATGGATGAAAGAACGAGATATATTCATGTTTAGCGCGCTTGTTTCGGCTCATGGATTAAAGAACAAGATATATTCATGTGTAGCGCGATTGTTTCGGCTGATGGATTAAAGCACGAGATATATTCATGTGTAGCGCGCTTGTTTCGGCGGCTGAAGGATTAAAGAACGAGATATATTCATGTGTAGCGCACTTGTTTCCACTCATGGATTAAAGAACGAGATATATTCATGTGTAGCGCGCTTGTTTCCGCTCATGGATTAAAGAACGAGATATATTAATGTGTAGCGCGCTTGTTTCGGCTCATGGATTAGAGGCATGGATTAAAGAACGAGGTATATTCATGTGTGGCACGCTTGTTTCGGCTCATGGATGAAAGAACAAGTCATAGATATATTCATGTGTAGCGCGCTTGTTTCCGCTCATGGATTAAAGAACGAGATATATTCATGTGTAGCGCGCTTGTTTCGGCTGATGGATTAAAAAACAAGATATATTCATGTGTAGCGCGATTGTTTCGGCTGATGGATTAAAGAACGAGATA